>CM035838.1:409615369-409704465 GCA_020510985.1 Pholidichthys leucotaenia
ATTCTGTGTGTTCGCACTGACACAGAAGCTTTGATTCGGTTATTGCAAGAATGGGTTTCAATTTCTGTGATTCATTATCTTCGTGCTGACACAGTAGACAAACTTCAGTGATTTAATGCAAGTTTGTTTCTTTATCCCATTTTTAGTGATCTCCCTTACACAGGCACTTAGCTTCCGTTATTGTGATTGTACACAGTTTTTACATTTATTGTGATTGTACACAGTTTTTACAATCTGCCATCCGTTGCTTTTGTTCTGAAAAAGAATCTTAGCTTATGGGATTTTATTCAAGTTTGCGATTCTGCATTGTGTAGTCATGCTGAAACACAAGCTTAGATTCGGTAGTTCTATTCAAGCTTGTATTTTGCTGCCATTCCGTGCGATCATGCTGACTAAGTTTATCTATGGTGATTGGACACAAGTTTGAGATGGTTTCTCATTTTTAGTTTTCTCCCTGACACAGAAACATAGCTTTGGTGATTGTACGCATTGTTTTGACTGTCTGTCATTCTTAATGTTCGTTCTGAAACAGATTCTTAGCTTCAGTGATTCTACAGAAGTTTGTGACTTGCTTCAATTCTGTATGTTTGTGCTTACAAAAAAGGTTAGCTTCGGTGATTTTATGCGTTTTCTAATTTCACCAATTTTAAGTTTTCTGTATTACACAGAAGCTGAGCTCCTGTTATTTAATGCAAGTTTATGACTTGCTTCCATTCTGTGTGGTTGTTCTTTTACAGAAGCTTTGTTTCCGGGATTTCAATCAAATTTGAGATGTTATCCCATTTTTAGTGTTTGCCATGACTCAAAAGTTGAGCTTTGGTGATTTGAAGCAAGATTGCAACGTTGTCCCTTCATGTGTGTTTGAGTTGACACAGAAGCTTTTCTTCAGTGATTATACGCTCGATTTTGAGTTTCTGCGATTCTTTGTGTTCATTTTTACAAAGAAGATTAGCTTGGTAATTGTATTCAAGCTTGTGAATTGCCTCAATACCGTGTGTTCGTGCTAACACAGAATTTAGCTTCAATGATTGTACACGTTTGTAACTTTATCTCATTTTTAGTGGTCTCTATGACATAATAATGCAAGTTTGTGACTTTATCCAATTTTAGTGCTCTCCCTTACACAGGCACTTAGCTTCGGTTATTGAGTGATAGTACACACTGTTTTTACGTTCTCACATTCTTTGCTTTAGTTCTGAAAAAGAATCTTAACTTCAGGATTTTATTCAAGGTTGCGATGCTGCCGTTGTGTATTCATAATAAAACACAAGCTTAGATTTGATAGTTGTATTCAAGCTTTTGATTTGCTGCCATTCCGTGTGATCATGCTGTCTAAGTTTATCTTTGGTGATTGGAGACAAGTTTGTGATGGTATCTCAATTTTAGTTTTTTCCCTGACACAGAAGCATAGCTTTGGTTATTGTACGCATGGGTTTGACTCTCTGTCATTCTTTTAGTGTTCGTTCTGAAACACACTCTTAGCTTCAGTGATTCTACACAAGTTTGCGACTTGCTTCCATTCTTTGTGTTTGTGCTTACAAAGAAGTTTAGCTTCGGCAATTTTAAGCATTTTCTATTTTCACCAATTTTAGGTTTTCTGTATTACACCGAAGCTTCGCACCTGTAATTTAATGCTAGTTTGTTACTTGCTTCCATTCTGTGTGTTTGTGCTTTCACAGAAGCTTTGTTTCCGTGATTTCATTCAAGTTTGCGACGTTATCCCATTCTTAGTGTTCGCCAAGCCACACAAGTTGAACTTTCGTGATTTGAAGCAAGATTGCAACTTTTACCATTCCGTGTGTTTGCGTTGACACAGAAGCTTTTCTTCAGTGATTATATGCTCGGTGTTGAGTTTCTTCAATTCTATGTGTTCATTTTTATACAGAAGATTAGCTTTGGTATTTGTATTCAAGCTTGTGAATTGCCCCAATTCCGTGTGTTCGTGCTAACACGGAATTTAGCTTCAGTAATTGTACACAAGTTTGTAACTTTATCTCATTTTTAATGTTGTCTCTAATATATTAATGCAAGTTTGAGACTTTATCCCATTTTTAATTTTCTCCATTACACAGTGGCTTAGCTTCGGTTGTGTGATAGTACACACTGTTTTTACATTCTGCCATTCTTTGCTTTCGTTCTGAAAAAGAATCTTAGCTTCAGGGATTTTATTCAAGTTAGCGACATCCCATTTTTAGTGTTCACCAAGACACACAAGTTGAGCTTTGATTTGAAGCAAGATTGCAACTTTTACACTTCCGTGTTTTTGCGTTGACAATGAAGCTTTGCTTCAATGATCATACGCACAGTTTTGACTTTCTGCAATTCTTTGTGTTCGTGCTTACAAAGAACATTAGCTTTGGAAAATGTATTCAATCTTGTGAATTGCCCCAATTCCATGTGATTGTGCTGACATAGAATTTAGCTTCGATGATTGTACACAAATTTGTAACTTTATCTCATTTTTAATGGTCTCTCTGACATAGAAGCTTAGCTAAGGTTATTGTAAAGAAGTTTGAAACTTGCTTCCATTCTGGGTTTTTGTGCTAACACAGAACCTATATTTCGGTGTTTGTTTGCAAGTTTGCGACTTCTCCAATTTTCAGTTTTCACCTTGAAACAGAAGCTTGGATCCGGTGATTGTACAAACTTTTGTGACTTCCTTAAATTATTTTTGTTTGTGCTTACATCTTCGGTTATTTTGTGCAAGCTTGCGACTTTCTCCCATTTTTAGTAATCGCTCTGACACAGAAGTTTAGCGTCAGTGATTGGACTCAAGTTTGCAACTTTCTCCCATTCTGTGTGTTCGCACTGACACAGAAGCTTTGATTCGGTTATTGCAAGAATGGGTTTCAATTTCTGTGATTCATTATCTTCGTGCTGACACAGTAGACAAACTTCAGTGATTTAATGCAAGTTTGTTTCTTTATCCCATTTTTAGTGATCTCCCTTACACAGGCACTTAGCTTCGGTTATTGTGATTGTACACAGTTTTTACATTTATTGTGATTGTACACAGTTTTTACAATCTGCCATCCGTTGCTTTTGTTCTGAAAAAGAATCTTAGCTTATGGGATTTTATTCAAGTTTGCGATTCTGCATTGTGTAGTCATGCTGAAACACAAGCTTAGATTCGGTAGTTCTATTCAAGCTTGTATTTTGCTGCCATTCCGTGCGATCATGCTGACTAAGTTTATCTATGGTGATTGGACACAAGTTTGAGATGGTTTCTCATTTTTAGTTTTCTCCCTGACACAGAAACATAGCTTTGGTGATTGTACGCATTGTTTTGACTGTCTGTCATTCTTAATGTTCGTTCTGAAACAGATTCTTCACTTCAGTGATTCAACACAAGTTTGCGACTTGCTTCCATTCTTTGTGTTTGTGCTTACACAGAAGTTTAGCTTCAGTAATTTTATGCAAGTTTTCTTCTTTTATCAATTTTAAGTTTTCTGTATTACACAGAAGCTTAGCTCATGTTATTTAATGCAAGTTTGAGACTTGCTTCCATTCTGTGTATTTGTGCTTACACAGAAAGCTTCTGTGATTTTATACACGTATACAACGTGATTCCATTTTTAGTGTTCGCCATGACACACGTTTAACTTTGGTGATTTGAAGCAAGATTGAAACTTTTTACCCTTCCGTGTGTTTGCGCTGACACAGAAGCTTTTCTTCAGTGATTATATGCTCGGTGTTGAGTTTCTTCGATTCTTTGTGTTCATTGTTACGCAGAAGATAAGCTTTGGTATTTGTATTCAAGCTTGTGAATTGCCCCAATTCCGTTTGTTCGTGTTGACATAGAATTTAGCTTCTATAATTGTACACAAATTTGTAACTTTATCTCATTTTTAATGGTCTCTCTGACATAGAAGCTTAGCTAAGGTTATTGTAAAGAAGTTTGAAACTTGCTTCCATTCTGGGTTTTTGTGCTAACACAGTACCTTTTTTTCGGTGTTTGTTTGCAAGTTTGCGACTTCTCCAATTTTCAGTTTTCACCTTGAAACAGAACCTTGTATCCGGTGATTGTACAAACTTTTGTGACTTCCTTAAATTATTTTTGTTTGTGCTTACATCTGTTATTTTGTGCAAGCTTGCGACTTTCTCCCATTTTTAATAATCGCTCTGACACAGAAGTTTAGCGTCTGTGATTGGACTCAAGTTTGCAACTTTCTCCCATTCTGTGTGTTCTCACTGACACAGAAGCTTTGATTCGGTTATTGCAAGAATGGTTTTAAATTTCTGTGATTCATTGTCTTTGTGCTGACACAGTAGACAAACCAGTGATTTAATGCAAGTTTGTGACTTTATCCCATTTTTAGTGATCTCCCTTACACAGGCACTTAGCTTCGGTTATTGTGATTGTACACAGTTTTTACAATCTGCCATTCTTTGCTTTCGTTCTGAAAAAGAATCTTAGCTTCTGGGATTTTATTCAAGTTTGCGATGCTGCATTGTGTAGTCATGCTGAAACACAAGCTTAGATTCGGTAGTTCTATTCAAGCTTGTATTTTGCTGCCATTTTGTGCGATCATGCTGACTAAGTTTATCTATGGTGATTGGACACAAGTTTGAGATGGTTTCTCAGTTTTAGTTTTCTCCCTGACACAGAAACATAGCTTTGGTGATTGTACGCATTGTTTTGACTGTCTGTCATTCTTAGTGTTCGTTCTGAAACAGATTCTTCACTTCAGTGATTCGACACAAGTTTGTGACTTGCTTCCATTCTTTGTGGTTGTGCATTCACAGAAGCTTTGTTTCCGTGATTTCTTTCAAGTTTGCGACGTTATCCCATTCTGTGGTCGCCAAGACACACAAGTTGAGCTTTCGTGATTTGAAGCAAGATTGCAGCTTTTACCATTCCGTGTGTTTGCGTTGACACAGAAGCTTTTCTTCAGTGATTATACGCTCGGTTTTGAGTTTCTGTGATTCTTTGTGTTCATTGTTACAAAGATTAGCTTTGATAATTGTATTCAAGCTTGTGAATTTCCCCAAATCCGTGTGTTCGTGCTAATACAGAATTTAGCTTCAATGATTGTACACGTTTGTAACTTTATCTCATTTTTATTGGTCTCTCTGACATAGTAATACAAGTTTGTGACTTTATCCAAATTTTAGTGCTCTCCCTTACACGGGCACTTTCTTCGGTTATTGTGTGATAGTACACACTGTTTTTTACATTCTGACATTCTTTGCTTTAGTTCTCAAAAAGAACTAAAGCAATGCAATGCTGCCATTGTGTATTCATACGGAAACACAATCTTAATTTGGTAGTTGTATTCAAGCTTTTGATTTGCTTCCATTCCGTGTGATCATGCTGACTATGTTTATCTTTAGTGATTGGAGACAAGGCTGAGATGGTATCTCAGTTTTAGTTTTTTCACTGACAGAAACATAGCTCTGGTTATTGTACGCATGGGTTTGACTTTCTGTCATTGTTAGTGTTCGTTCTGAAAAAGATTCCTAGCTTCAGTGATTCTGCACAAGTTTGCAACTTGCTTCCATTCTTTGTGTTTGTGCTTACAATGAAGTTTAGCTTCGGTGATTTTATGCGTTTTCTACTTTCACCAATTTTAAGTTTTCTGTATTACACAGAAGCTGAGCTCGTTATTTACTGCAAGTTTGTGACTTGCTTCCATTCTGTGTGGTTGTGCTTTCACAGAAGCTTTGTTTCCATGATTTCATTCAAGTTTGCGATGTTATCCCATTCGTAGTGTTCGCCAAGCCACACAAGTTGAACTTTCGTGATTTGAAACAAGATTGCAACATTTTACCATTCCGTGTGTTTGCGTTGACACAGAAGCTTTTCTTCAGTGATTATACGCTCGGTATTGAGTTTCTTCGATTCTATGTGTTCGTTGTTATACAGAAGATTAGCTTTGGTATTTGTATTCAAGCTTGTGAATTGCCCCAATTCCGTGTGTTCGTGCTAACACGGAATTTAGCTTCAGTAATTGTACACAAGTTTGTAACTTTATCTCATTTTTAATGTTGTCTCTGATATATTAATGCAAGTTTGAGACTTTATCCCATTTTTAATTTTCTCCATTACACAGTCGCTTAGCTTCGGTTATTGTGTGATAGTACACACTGTTTTTACATTCTGCCATTCTTTGCTTTCGTTCTGAAAAAGAATCTTAGCTTCAGGGATTTTATTCAAGTTTGCGAGTCTGCCATTGTGTATTCATACTGAAACACAAGCTTAGATTGGGTAGTTGTATTCAAGCTTTTGATTTGCTGCCATTCCGTGTGATCATGCTGACTAAGTTTATCTTTGGTGATTGGAGACAAGTTTGTGATGGTATCTCAATTTTAGTGTTTTCCCTGACACAGAAGCATAGCTTTGATTATTGTACGCATGGGTTTAACTCTCTGTCATTCTTAGTGTTCGTTCTGAAACAGATTCTTAGCTTCAGTGATTCTACACAAGTTTGCGACTTGCTTCCATTCTTTGTGTTTGTGCTTACAAAGAAGTTTAGCTTCGGTGATTTTATGCGTTTTCTACTTTCACCAATTTTAAGTTTTCTGGATTACACCGAAGCTTCGCTCCTGTTATTTAATGGAAGTTTGTGACTTGCTTCCATTCTGTGTGTTTGTGCTTTCACAGAAGCTTTGCTTCTGTGATTTTATTCAAGTTTGCGACATCCCATTTTTAGTGTTCGCCAAGACACACAAGTTGAGCTTTGGTGATTTGAAGCAAGATTGCAACTTTTACACTTCCGTGTTTTTGCGTTGACAGAGAAGCTTTGCTTCAATGATCATACGCACAATTTTGACTTTCTGCAATTCTTTGTGTTTGTGCTTACAAAGAACATTAGCTTTGGTAAATGTATTCAAGTTTTTGAATTGCCCCAATTCCATGTGATCGTGCTGACATAGAATTTAGCTTCGATGATTGTACACAAATTTGTAACTTTATCTCATTTTTAATGGTCTCTCTGACATAGAAGCTTAGCTAAGGTTATTGTAAAGAAGTTTGAAACTTTCTTCCATTCTGGGTTTTTGTGCTAACACAGTACCTATATTTCGGTGTTTGCAAGTTTGCGACTTCTCCAATTTTCAGTTTTCACCTTGAAACAGAAGCTTTGATCCGGTGATTGTACAAACTTTTGTGACTTCCTTAAATTATTTTTGTTTGTGCTTACATCTTCGGTTATTTTGTGCAACCTTGTGACTTTCTCCCATTTTTAGTAATCGCTCTGACACAAGTTTTTATCGTCAGTGATTGGACACAAGTTTTCAACTTTCTCCCATTCTGTGTGTTCTCACTGACACAGAAGCTTTGATTCGGTTATTGCAAGAATGGTTTTCAATTTCTGTGATTCATTGTCTTTGTGCTGACACAGTATACAGACCAGTGATTTAATGCAAGTTTGTGACTTTATCCCATTTTTAGTGATCTCCCTTACACAGGCACTTAGCTTCGGTTATTGTGATTGTACACACAGTTTTTACAATCTGCCATTCTTTGCTTTCGTTCTTAAAAAGAATCTTAGCTTCAGGGATTTTATTCAAGTTTGCGATGCTGCCATTGTATATTCATACTGAAACACAAGCTTAAATTTGGTAGTTGTATTCAAGCTTTTGATTTGCTGCCATTCCGTGTGATCATGCTAAGTTTATCTTTGGTGATTGGAGACAAGTTTGTGATGGTATCTCAATTTTAGTGTTTTCCCTGACACAGAAGCATAGCTTTGATTATTGTACACATGGGTTTAACTCTCTATCATTCTTAGTGTTCGTTCTGAAACAGATTCTTAGCTTCAGTGATTCTACACAAGTTTGCGACTTGCTTCCATTCTTTGTGTTTGTGCTTACAAAGAAGTTTAGCTTCGGCAATTTTATGCGTTTTCTACTTTCACCAATTTTAAGTTTTCTGGATTACACCGAAGCTTCGCTCCTGTTATTTAATGGAAGTTTGTGACTTGCTTCCATTCTGTGTGTTTGTGCTTTCACAGAAGCTTTGCTTCCGTGATTTTATTCAAGTTTGCGACATCCCATTTTTAGTGTTCGCCAAGACACACAAGTTGAGCTTTGGTGATTTGAAGCAAGATTGCAACTTTTTCACTTCCGTGTTTTCGCTGTGACACAGAAGCTTTGCTTCAATGATCATACACACAGTTTTGACTTTCTGCAATTCGTTGTGTTCGTGCTTACAAAGAACATTAGCTTTTGTAAATGTATTCAAGCTTGTGAATTGCCCCAATTCCGTGAGATCGTGCTGACATAGAATTTAGCTTCGATGATTGTACACAAATTTGTAACTTTATCTCATTTTTAATGGTCTCTCTGACATAGAAGCTTAGCTAAGGTTATTGTAAAGAAGTTTGAAACTTGCTTCCAATTCTGGGTTTTTGTGCTAACACAGTACCTATATTTTGGTGTTTGTTTGCAAGTTTGCAACTTCTCCAATTTTCAGTTTTCACCTTGAAACAGAAGCTTGGATTCGGTGATTGTACAAACTTTTGTGACTTCCTTAAATTATTTTTGTTTGTGCTTACATCTTCGGTTATTTTGTGCAAGCTTGCGACTTTCTCCCATTTTTAGTAATCGCTCTGACAAAGAAGTTTAGCGTCAGTGATTGGACTCAAGTTTGCCACTTTCTCCCATTCTGTGTGTTCGCACTGACACAGAAGCTTTGATTCGGTTATTGCAAGAATGGGTTTCAATTTCTGTAATTCATTGTCTTCGTGCTGACACAGTAGACAAACTTCAGTGATTTAATGCAAGTTTGTGACTTTATCCCATTTTTAGTGATCTCCCTTACACAGGCACTTAGCTTCGGTTATTGTGATTGTACACAGTTTTTACAATCTGCCATTCTTTGCTTTCGTTCTGAAAAAGAATCTTAGCTTCTGGGATTTTATTCAAGTTTGCGATGCTGCATTGTGTAGTCATGCTGAAACACAAGCTTAGATTCGGTAGTTCTATTCAAGCTTGTATTTTGCTGCCATTTCGTGCGATCATGCAGACTAAGTTTATCTATGGTGATTGGACACAAGTTTGAGATGGTTTCTCAGTTTTAGTTTTTTTCCCTAAAACAGAAACGTAGCTTTGGTGATTGTACGCATTGTTTTGACTGTCTGTCATTCTTAGTGTTCGTTCTGAAACAGATTCTTCACTTCAGTGATTCGACACAAGTTTGCGACTTGCTTCCATTCTTTGTGGTTGTGCATTCACAGAAGCTTTGTTTCCGTGATTTCTTTCAAGTTTGCGACGTTATCCCATTCTGTGGTCGCCAAGACACACAAGTTGAGCTTTCGTGATTTGAAGCAAGATTGCAACTTTTACCATTCCGTGTGTTTGGGTTGACACAGAAGCTTTTCTTCAGTGATTATACGCTCGTTGTTGAGTTTCTTCGATTCCTTGTGTTCATTGTTACACAGAAGATTAGCTTTGGAATTTGTATTCAAGCTTGTGAATTGCCCCAATTTCGTGTGTTCGTGCTAACACAGAATTTAGCTTCAATGATTGTACACGTTTGTAACTTTATCTCATTTTTAGTGGTCTCTCTGGCATAGTAATACAAGTTTGAGACTTTATCCAATTTTTAGTGCTCTCCCTTACACGGGCACTTAGCTTCGGTTATTGTGTGATAGTACACACTGTTTTTTACATTCTGACATTCTTTGCTTTAGTTCTCAAAAAGAACTAAAGCAATGCGATGCTGCCATTGTGTATTCATACTGAAATACAATCTTAGATTTGGTAGTTGTATTCAAGCTTTTGATTTGCTTCCATTCCGTGTGATCATGCTAAGTTTATCTTTGTTGATTGGAGACAAGTTTGTGATGGTATATCAATTTTAGTGTTTTTTCCCTGACACAGAAGCATAGCTTTGGTTATTGTACGCATGGGTTTTACTTTCTGTCATTCTTAGTGTTTGTTCTGAAACAGATTCTTAGCTTCACTGATTCTACACAAGTTTGTGAATTGCTTCCATTCTGTGTGTTTGTGCTTACAAAGAAGTTTAGCTTCGATGATTTTATGCGTTTTCTACTTTCACCAATTTTAAGTTTTCCCTATTACACAGAAGCTGAGCTCCTGTTATTTACTGCAAGTTTGTGACTTTCTTCCATTCTGTGTGGTTGTGCTTTCACAGAAACTTTTTTTCCGTGATTTCATTCAAGTTTACGACGTTATCCCATTCTTAGTGTTCGCTTGTGTTTACAAGCTTAGATTCGGTAGTTCTATTCAAGCTTATGTTTTGCTGCCAGTCCGTGCGATCATGCTGACTAAGTTTATCTATGGTGATTGGACACAAGTTTGAGATGGTTTCTCAGTTTTAATTTTCTCCCTGACACAGAAACATAGCTTTGGTGATTGTACGCATTGTTTTGACTGTCTGTCATTCTTAGTGTTCGTTCTGAAACAGATTCTTCACTTCAGTGATTCGACACAAGTTTGCGACTTGCTTCCATTCTGTGTGGTTGTGCATTCACAGAAGCTTTGTTTCCGTGATTTCTTTCAAGTTTGCGACGTTATCCCATTCTGTGCTCGCCAAGACACACGTTGAGCTTTCGTGATTTGAAGCAAGATTGCAACTTTTACCATTCCGTGTGTTTGCGTTGACACAGAAGCTTTTCTTCAGTGATTATACGCTCAGTTTTGAGTTTCTGTGATTCTTTGTGTTCATTGTTACAAAGATTAGCTTTGGTAATTGTATTCAAGCTTGTGAATTGCCCCAATTCTGTGTGTTCGTGCTAACACAGAATTTAGCTTCAATGATTGTACACGTTTGTAACTTTATCTCATTTTTAGTGGTCTCTCTGACATAGTAATACAAGTTTGAGACTTTATCCAATTTTTAGTGCTCTCCCTTACACGGGCACTTAGCTTCGGTTATTGTGTGATAGTACACACTGTTTTTTACATTCTGACATTCTTTGCTTTAGTTCTCAAAAAGAACTAAAGCAATGCGATGATGCCATTGTGTATTCATACTGAAACACAATCTTAGATTTGGTAGTTGTATTCAAGCTTTTGATTTGCTTCCATTCCGTGTGATCATGCTGACTATGTTTATCTTTAGTTATTGGAGACAAGGCTGAGATGGTATATCAGTTTTAGTTTTTTCACTGACACAGAAGCATAGCTCTGGTTATTGTACGCATGGGTTTGACTTTCTTTCATTCTTAGTGTTCGTTCTGAAAAAGATTCCTAGCTTCAGTGATTCTGCACAAGTTTGCAACTTGCTTCCATTCTTTGTGTTTGTGCTTACAATGAAGTTTACCTTTGGTGATTTTGTGCATTTTCTACTTTCACCAATTTTAAGTTTTCTGTCTTACACAGAAGCTTAGCTCCTGTTTTTTAATGTAAGTTTGTGACGCTTCCTTTCTGTGTGTTTTTGCTTTCACAGAAGCTTTGCTTCCGTGATTTTATTCATGTTTTTGACGTTATCCCATTTTTAGTGTTCGCCAAGACACCCAAGTTGAGCTTTGGTGATTTGAAGCAACATTGCAACTTTTACCCTTCAGTGTGTTTGCGTTGAAACAGAAGCATTTCTTCACTGATTATATGCTCGGTTTTGTGTTTCGGCGATTCTTTTTGTTCATTGTTACAAAGAAGATTAGCTTTTGTATTTGTGTTCAAGCTTGTGAATTGCACCAATTCCGTGAGTTCGTGCTGACATAGAATTTAGCTTCAATGATTGTACACAAGATTGTAACTTTATCTCATTTTTAGTGGTCTCTCTGACATAGTAATGCAAGTTTGTGACTTTGTCCAATTTTTAGTGCTCTCCCTTACACAGGCACTTAGCTTCAGTTATTGTGTGATAGTACACACTGTTTTTACATTCTGCCATTCTTTGCTTTTGTTCTGAAAAACAGTCTTAACTTCAGGGATTTTATTCAAGTTTGCGATGCTCTCATTGTGTATTCATATTGAAACACAAGCTTAGATTGGGTAGTTGTATTCAAGCTTTTGATTTGCTGCCATTCCGTGTGATCATGCTGACTAAGTTTATCTTTGATTATTAGAGACAAGTTTGTGATGGTATCTCAATTTTAGTGTTTTCCCTGACAAAGAAGCATAGCTTTGGTTATTGTAAGCATGGGTTTTACTTTCTGTCATTCTTAGTGTTTGTTCTGAAACAGATTCTTAGCTTCAGTGATTCTACACAAGTTTGTGAATTGCTTCCATTCAGTGTGTTTGTGCTTACAAAGAAGTTTAGCTTCGATGATTTTATGCGTTTTCTGCTTTCACCAATTTTAAGTTTTCTGTATTACACAGAAGCTGAGCTCCTGTTATTTAATGGAGGTTTGTGACTTGCTTCCATTCTGTGTGTTTGTGCTTTCACAGAAGCTTTGCTTCCGTGATTTTATTCAAGTTTGCGACATCCCATTTTTAGTGTTCGCCAAGACACACAAGTTGAGCTTTGGTGATTTGAAGCAAGATTGCAACTTTTACCCTTCCGTGTTTTTGCGTTGACACAGAAGCTTTGCTTCAATGATTATACGCTCGATTTTGACTTTCTGCAATTCTTTGTGTTCGTGCTTACAAAGAACATTAGCTTTGGTAAATGTATTCAAGCTTGTGAATTGCCCCAATTCCATGTGATCCTGCTGACATAGAATTTAGCTTCGATGATTGTACACAAATTTGTAACTTTATCTCATTTTTAATGGTCTCTCTGACATAGAAGCTTAGCTAAGGTTATTGTAAAGAAGTTTGAAACTTGCTTCCAATTCTGGGTTTTTGTGCTAACACAGTACCTATATTTCGGTGTTTGTTTGCAAGTTTGCGACTTCAATTTTCAGTTTTCACCTTGAAACAGAAGCTTTGATCCGGTGATTGTACAAACTTTTGTGACTTCCTTAAATTATTTTTGTTTGTGCTTACATCTTCGGTTATTTTGTGCAAGCTTGCGACTTTCTCCCATTTTTAGTAATCGCTCTGACACATAAGTTTAGCGTCAGTGTTTGGACACAAGTTTTCAACTTTCTCCCATTCTGTGTGTTCTCACTGACACAGAAGCTTTGATTCGGTTATTGCTAGAATGGTTTTCAATTTCTGTGATTCATTGTCTTTGTGCTGACACAGTAGACAGACTTCAGTGATTTAATGCAAGTTTTTGACTTTATCCCATTTTTAGTGATCTCCCTTACACAGGCACTTAGCTTCGGTTATTGTGATTGTACACACAGTTTTTACAATCTGCCATTCTTTGCTTTCGTTCTTAAAAAGAATCTTAGCTTCTGGGATTTTACTCAAGTTTGCGATGCTGCATTGTGTAGTCATGCTGAAACACAAGCTTAGATTCGGTAGTTCTATTCAAGCTTGTAATTTGCTGCCATTCCATGCGATCATGCTGACGAAGTTTATCTATGGTGATTGGAAAAAAAGTTTGAGATGGTTTCTCATTTTTAGTTTTCTCCCTGACACAGAAACATAGCTTTGGTGATTGTACGCATTGTTTTGACTGTCTGTCATTCTTAGTGTTCGTTCTGAAACAGATTCTTCACTTCAGTGATTTGACACAAGTTTGCGACATGCTTCCATTCTGTGTTTGTGCTTACACAGAAGTTTAGCTTCAGTAATTTTGTTCAAGTTTTCCTCTTTTATCAATTTTAAGTTTTCTGTATTACACAGAAGCTTAGCTCATGTTATTTAATGAAAGTTTGAGACTTTCTTCCATTCTGTGTATTTGTGCTTAGAAAGCTTCTGTGATTTTATACAAGTATACGACGTGATTCCATTTTTAGTGTTCGGCATGACACACGTTTAACTTTGGTGATTTGAAGCAACATTGCAACTTTTTACCCTTCAGTGTGGTTGCGTTTAAACAGAAGCATTTCTTCAGATTATATGCTCAGTTTTGTGTTTCGGCGATTCTTTTTGTTCATTGTTACAAAGAAGATTAGCTTTTGTATTTGTATTCAAGCTTGTGAATTGCCCCAATTCCGTGTGTTCGTGCTGACATAGAATTTAGCTTCAATGATTGTACACAAGGTTGTAACTTTATCTCATTTTTAGTGGTCTCTCTGACATAGTAATGCAAGTTTGTGACTTTGTCCAATTTTTAGTGCTCTCCCTTACACAGACACTTAGCTTCAGTTATTGTGTGATAGTACACACTGTTTTTACATTCTGCCATTCTTTGCTTTAGTTCTGAAAAACAATCTTAGCTTCAGGGATTTTATTCAAGTTTGCGATGCTGCCATTGTGTATTCATACTGAAACACAAGCTTAGATTGGGTAGTTGTATTCAAGCTTTTGATTTGCTGCCATTCCGTGTGATCATGCTGACTAAGTTTATCTTTGATTATTAGAGACAAGTTTGTGATGGTATCTCAATTTTAGTGTTTTCCCTGACACAGAAGCATAGCTTTGTTTATTGTACGCATTGGTTTTACTTTCTGTCATTCTTAGTGTTTGTTCCTAAACAGATTCTTAGCTTCAGTGATTCTACACAAGTTTGTGAATTGCTTCCATTCCGTGTGTTTGTGCTTACAAAGAAGTTTAGCTTCGGTGATTTTATGCATTTTCTACTTTCACCAATTTTAAGTTTTCTGTATTACACAGAAGCTGAGCTCCTGTTATTTACTGCAAGTTTGTGACTTGCTTCCATTCTGTGTGGTTGTGCTTTCACAGAAGCTTTGTTTCCGTGATTTCATTCAAGTTTGCGACGTTATCCCATTCTTAGTGTTTGCCAAGACACACAAGTTGAACTTTCGAGATTTGAAGCAAGATTGCAACTTTTACCATTCCGTGTGTTTGCGTTGACACAGAAGCTTTTCTTCAGTGATTATACGCTCGGTGTTGAGTTTCTTCGATTCTATGTGTTCATTGTTATACAGAAGATTAGCTTTGGTATTTGTATTCAAGCTTGTGAATTGCCCCAATTCCGTGTGTTCGTGCTAACACGGAATTTAGCTTCAGTAATTGTGCACAAGTTTGTAACTTTATCTCATTTTTAATGTTGTCTCTGATATATTAATGCAAGTTTGAGACTTTATCCCATTTTTAATTTTCTCCATTACACAGTCGCTTAGCTTCAGTTGTGTGATAGTACACACTGTTTTTACATTCTGCCATTCTTTGCTTTCGTTCTGAAAAAGAATCTTAGCTTCAGGGATTTTATTCAAGTTTGCGATGCTGCCATTGTGTAGTCATACTGAAACACAAGCTTAAATTTGGTAGTTGTATTCAAGCTTTTGATTTGCTGCCATTCCGTGTAATCATGCTAAGTTTATCTTTGGTGATTGGAGACAATTTTGTGATGGTATCTCAATTTTAGTTTTTTCCCTGACACAGAAGCATAGCTTTGGTTATTGTACGCATGGGTTTTACTTTCTGTCATTCTTAGTGTTTGTTCTGAAACAGATTCTTAGCTTCAGTGATTCTACACAAGTTTGTGACTTGCTTCCATTCTGTGTGTTTGTTCTTACAAAGAAGTTTAGCTTCGGTGATTTTTTGCATTTTCTACTTTCACCAATTTTAAGTTTTCTTTCTTACACAGAAGCTTAGCTCCTGTTTTTTAATGCAAGTTTGTGACGTTTCCTTTCTGTGTGTTTGTGCTTTCACAGATGCTTTGCTTCCGTGATTTTATTCATGTTTTCGATGTTATCCCATTTTTAGTGTTCGCCAAGACACACAAGTTGAGCTTTGGTGATTTGAAGCAACATTGCAACTTTTACCCTTCAGTGTGTTTGCGTTGAAACAGAAGCATTTCTTCACTGATTATGTGCTCGGTTTTGTGTTTCCGCGATTCTTTGTGTTCATTGTTACAAAGAAGATTAGCTTTTGTATTTGTATTCAAGCTTGTGAATTGCCCCAATTCCGTGTGTTCGTGCTGACATAGAATTTAGCTTCAATGATTGTACTCAAGGTACTTTATCTCATTTTATCTCTTTATCTCTTTATCTTTTTATCTTTATCTCATTTTTAGTGGTCTCTCTGACATAGTAATGCAAGTTTGTGACTTTGTCCAATTTTTAGTGCTCTCCCTTACACAGACACTTAGCTTCAGTTATTGTGTGATAGTACACACTGATTTTACATTCTGCCATTCTTTGCTTTAGTTCTGAAAAAGAATCTTAACTTCAGGGATTTTATTCAAGTTTGCAATGCTGCCATTGTGTATTCAAACTGAAAAACAAGCTTAGCTTGGGTAGTTGTATTCAAGCTTTTGATTTGCTGCCATTCCGTGTGATCATGCTGACTAAGTTTATCTTTCATTATTGGAGACAAGTTTGTGATGGTATCTCAGTTTTAGTGTTTTCCCTGACACAGAAGCATAGCTTTGGTTATTGTACGCATGGGTTTCACTCTCTGTCATTCTTAGTGTTCGTTCTGAAACAGATTCTGAGCTTCAGTGATTCTACACAAGTTTGTGACTTGCTTCCATTCTGTGTGTTTGTGCTTACAAAGAAGTTTAGCTTCGGTTATTTTATGCATTTTCTACTTTCACCAATTTTAAGTTTTCTGTATTACACAGAATCTGAGCTCCTGTTATTTACTGCAAGTTTGTGACTTGCTTCCATTCTGTGTGGTTGTGCTCTCACAGAAGCTTTGTTTCCGTGATTTCATTCAAGTTTGCAACGTTATCCCATTCTTAGTGTTCGCCAAGCCACACGTTGAGCTTTTGTGACTTGACGCAAGATTGCAACTTTTACCATTCCGTGTGTTTGGGTTGACACAGAAGCTTTTCTTCAGTGATTATACGCTCGTTGTTGAGTTTCTTCGATTCTTTGTGTTCATTGTTACACAGATTAGCTTTGGAATTTGTATTCAAGCTTGTGAATTGCCCCAATTCCGTGTGTTCGTTCAAACACGGAATTTAGCTTCCATAATTGTACACAAGTTTGTAACTTTATCTCATTTTTAATGTTGTCTCTGATATATTAATGCAAGTTTTAGACTTTATCCCATTTTAATTGTTCTCCATTACACAGTCGCTTAGCTTCGGTTATTGTGTGATAGTACACACTGTTTTTACATTCTGCCATTCTTTGCTTTCATTCTGAAAAAGAATCTTAGCTTCAGTGATTTTATTCAAGTTTGCGATGCTGCCATTGTGTAGTCATACTGAAACACAAGCTTAGATTTGGTAGTTGTATTCAAGCTTTTGATTTGCTGCCATTCCGTGTGATCATGCTGACAATGATTATCTTTGGTGATTGGAGCCAAGTCTGTGATGTTATCTCAATTTTAGTTTTTTCCTTGACACATAAGAATAGCTTTGGTTATTGTACGCGTACAGTGTACAGCGTGGGTTTACTCCGGGATTTCTCCGGTTTCCTCCCACATGCCAAAAACATGCATATTAGGTTAATTGGCTGTTCTAAATTGTCCCTAGATATCTGTTTCCTATAGGCCCTTAGAATAGAGGGTTAGTATTAATGAAAGCGCTTTGAGTGGTCTTTGTGACTAGAAAAGCGCTATATAAGTGCAGGTTAGTTAGTTAGTTAGTTAGTACGCACGGGTTTTACTTTCTGTCATTCTTAGTGTTTGTTCTGAAACAGATTCTTAGCTTCAGTGTTTCTACACAAGTTTGTGACTTGCTTCTATTCTGTGTGTTTGTGCTTACAAAGAAGTTTAGCTTCGGTAATTTTATGCGTTTTCTACTTTCACCAATTTTAAGTTTTCTGTATTACACAGCAGCTGAGCTCCTGTTATTTACTGCAAGTTTGTGACTTGCTTCCATTCTGTGTGGTTGTGCTTTAACAGAAGCTTTGTTTCCGTGATTTTATTCAAGTTTGCGACGTTATCCCATTCTTAATGTTCGCCAAGACACACAAGATGAGCTTTCGTGATTTCAAGCAAGATTGCAACTTTTACCATTCCGTGTGTTTGGGTTGACACAAAAGCTTTTCTTCAGTGATTATACGCTCGTTGTTGAGTTTCTTCGATTCTTTGTGTTCATTGTTACACAGAAGATTAGCTTTGGAATTTGTATTCAAGCTTGTGAATTGCCCCAATTTCGTGTATTCATGCTAACACAGAATTTAGCTTCAATGATTGTACACAAGTTTGTAACTTTATCTCATTTTTAGTGGTCTCTCTGACATAGTAATACAAGTTTGTGACTTTATCCAATTTTTAGTGCTCTCCCTTACACGGGCACTTAGCTTCGGTTATTGTGTGATAGTACACACTGTTTTTACATTCTGACATTCTTTGCTTTGGTTCTCAAAAAGAACTAAAGCAATGCGATGCTGCCATTGTGTATTCATACTGAAACACAATCTTAGATTTGGTAGTTGTATTCAGGCTTTTGATTTGCTTCCATTCCGTGTGATCATGCTGACTATGTTTATGTTTAGTGATTGGAGACAAGTCTGAGATGGTATCTCAGTTTTAGTTTTTTCACTGACACAGAAGCATAGCTTTAGTTATTGTACGCATGGGTTTGACTTTCTGTCATTCTTAGTGTTCGTTCCAAAAAAGATTCTTAGCTTCAGTGATTATACACAAGTTTGCGACTTGCTTCCATTCTTTGTGTTTTTGCTTACAAAGAAGTTTAGCTTCGGTGATTTTATGCATTTTCTTTCACCAATTTTAAGTTTTCTGTCTTACATAGAAGCTTAGCTCCTATTTTTTAATGCAAGTTTGTGACGCTTCCTTTCTGTGTGTTTGTGCTTTCACAGAAGCTTTCCTTCCATGATTTTATTCATGTTTTTGACGTTATTCCATTTGTAGTGAAATGACAAGACAATGCCAAGACACACGTTGAGCTTTGGTGATTTGAAGCAACATTGCAACTTTTACCCTTCAGTGTGTTTGCGTTGACACAGAAGCATTTCTTCACTGATTATATGCTCGGTTTTGTGTTTCTGCGATTCTTTGTGTTCATTGTTACAAACAAGATTAGCTTTTGTATTTGTATTCAAGCTTGTGAATTGCCCCAATTCCGTGTGTTCGTGCTGACATAGAATTTAACTTCAATGATTGTACACAAGGTTGTAACTTTATCTCATTTTTAGTGGTCTCTCTGACATAGTAATGCAAGTTTGTGACTTTGTCCAATTTTTAGTGTTCTCCCTTACACAGGCACTTAGCTTCAGTTATTGTGTGATAGTACACACTGTTTTTACTTTCTGCCATTCTTTGCATTACTTCTGAAAAAGAATCTTAACTTCAGGGATTTTATTCAAGTTTGCGTTGCTGCCATTGTGTATTCTTACTGAAACACAAGCTTAGATTGGGTAGTTGTAGTCAAGCTTTTGATTTGCTGCCATTCCGTGTGATCATGCTGACTAAGTTTATCTTTGGTGATTGGAGAAAAGTTTGTGATGGTATCTCAATTTTAGTGTTTTCCCTGACACAGAAGCATAGCTTTGGTTATTGTACGCATGGGTTTGACTCTCTTTCATTCTTTGTGTTCGTTCTGAAACAGATTCTTAACTTCAGAGATTATACACAAGTTTGTGAATTGCTTCCATTCTGTGTGTTTGTGCTTACAAAGAAGTTTAGCTTCGATGATTTTATGCGTTTTCTACTTTCACCAATTTTAAGTTTTCTGTATTAAACCGAAGCTTCGCTCCTGTTATTTAATGCAAGTTTGTGACTTGCTTCCATTCTGTGTGTTTGTGCTTTCACAGAAGCTTTGCTTTGGTGATTTTCTACAAGTATGCGACATTATCCCATTTTTAGTGTTTGCCCTGACACACAAGTTTAGCTTTGGTAATTTGAAGCAAGATTGCAACTTTTTACCTGTCTGTGTGTTTGCGTTGACACAGAAGCTTTGCTTCAGTGATTATACACATGATTTTGAGTTTCTGCGATTCTTTGTGTTCTGCTTAAAAAGACGATAAGCTCTGGTAATTGTATTCAAGCTTGTGAATTGCAGCAATTCCGTGATCATGCTGACTAAGTTTATCTATGGTTATTGGACACAAGTTTGTGATAGTCTCTCATTTTAAGTTTTCTCCCTGACACAGAAGCAAAGCTTTGATGATTGTATGCATGGTTTTGACTTTCTGTCATTCTTTGTGTTCATTCTGAAACAGATTCTTAGCATCAGTGATTCTAAACAAGTTTGCGACTTGCTTCCATTCTGTGTGTTTGTTCTTACACAGAAGTTTAGCTTTGGTGATTTTATGCAAGTTTTCTACTTTCTCCAATTTTAATTTTTCTGTCTTAACAGAAGCTTAGCTCCTGTTATTGCATGCAACTTTGCAACTGTCTTCAATCTGTGTGTTTGTGCTTACTCAGAAGCTTTGTTTCAGTGATTTTATTCAAGTTTGAGACGTTATCCCATTTTTAGTGTTCGCCCTGACACACAATGATTTGAAGCAAGATTGCAACTTTTTACCCTTCCGTGTGTTCGCGTTGACAAAGAAGCTTTGCTTCAGTGATTATAAACATGATTTTGAGTTTCTGCGATTCTTTGTGTGCATGCTTACATAGAAGATGTACCTCTCTTTCCTCTCCTCCTCTGGTGTGCTCTCTCTGTCAGATGTTTAGCTACACCTCTGCCTCTTTTAGTGATAATGGTAAATGTAATAAATGTTGTCTTTTTGAGGCGCTCGAGGCGAGGTTGTCTGATTTGGAATCCCGGCTCCGCTGCATTGAAACACCGTCTGCGCCAGTTAATCTCGACGGACGCCCATTAGCTGCAGCGGAGCTAGCTAGCTTAGGCCCCCCTATCAGTGGTTCCCCGGCTCTCCTCAGCAGTGAGGAGACTGGGTGGGTGACGGTGAGAAGGAAGCCTAGTCGCAAAGCCCCGGTACACCACCAACCTGTTCACGTTTCTAATCGTTTTTCCCCGCTCAGCGACACACCCGCTGAGGAAAAAACTCTGATCATTGGCGACTCTGTAGTCAGAAACGTGAACCTAGAGACTCCAGCGGTCATAGTCGAATGTATTGCTGGGGCCAGAGCAGGCGACATCGAGTCAAATTTGAAAATGCTGGCTAAAAGTAACTGTAAATATTCCACAATTGTTATTCATGCCGGCATTAATGACATCCGTCTCCGGCAGTCGGAAGTCACGAAACTTAATATAGAATCGGTGTGTGAGTTTGCAAAAACGATGTCTGCCACTGTAGTATTCTCTGGGCCCCTCCCCAATCTGACCAGTGATGACATGTTTAGTCGCTCGTCATCCTTGAACCGCTGGTTGTCTGTGTGGTGTCCTAAAAATGACGTGGGCTACATTGACAATTGGAGCTCTTTTTGGGGAAAACCTGGTCTTATGAGACGAGACAGCATTCATCCCACTTTGGATGGTGCTTCTCATTTATCTAACAATCTGGCATCTTTTTTATCCAAATTTCCAAAACCATGACTACTCAGAGTTGGGACCAGGAAGCAGAGTCTCAGTCTTACACGTCTCTCTGCAGCTCCTCTTCATCCGCCACCCCTCAACTTAGCCCCTGTCTTCCCCATCAGAGAATCGTTGTCTGCTCCCTCCAAAGTGAATAAAAATATAATGTATAAGCATCCCAAAGTGATAAAGCAAAATATTGGTAAAACTCAAATTAAACATAAAGCCTCTAAATTGAATGATTTGGCCTCTGTTCCTCCTCATAATTTAAAAATTAAATGTGGTTTGTTAAATATTAGGTCTCTAACTCCCAAGTCTCTGTTAGTCCATGATCTGTTAATTGATCATCAGATTGATTTAATTTCCCTTACAGAGACTTGGTTAGGACAAGAGGATTATGTTGGTTTAAATGAATCAACCCCCTCTGGTTATTTAAACTGTCAAAATCCCAGAAGTTCTGGTCGTGGAGCCTCCTCCACGACCAGAACTTCTGGGATTTTGACAGTCGCAACAATTTACCATTCCAAATTACTAGTTAATGTAAAGCAAAAAACATGTTATAATTCCTTTGAGGGCCTGGTCCTCAGTATTGGGCACTTTAGCAATTTCAGGTTAAACCCAATTTTATTTGCCATTGTTTATCGTCCCCCATCAACCTATTCAGAATTTTTATCCGAATTTGCTGATTTCTTAGCTGATTTAGTGTTGAAATCTGATAGAATAATTATAGTAGGGGACTTTAATATACATGTGGATGTAGATAGTGACTGCCTTAATGTTGCTTTTAATTCAATATTAGACTCGATTGGGTTTTCTCAGAAAGTAGGAAATTCTACTCATTACCTCCACCATACATTGGACCTTGTTCTGACATATGGCATAGAAATAGAAAATCTTGTAGTGTCTCCTCATAACCCTGTACTGTCAGACCATTGTCTGTTAACCTTTGATTTTACTATTTCTGACTATTTGGCTCCTAAAGAAAAATATTATCACAGTAGATGCCTCTCAGATGATGCTGTTTCCAAATTTATGCAGATTGTTTCCTCTATGCCATGTGTCAACACAACGGAAATAAGCTATAGACAGCTTGCTCCTTCTGTAATTGATAACATGGTGGATAGTGTTTCAGCTTCTCTGCATCAGGCTCTAGACTTGGTGGCCCCCTTAAAAAAGAAAAAGTCTTATCAGAGATTTTTAACTCCTTGGTTCAACACAGAAACTCGTAGCTTAAAACAGAAGACTCGTCAATTAGAAAGAAAATGGCGCTCTACTAATTTAGATGAAATCTATTTAGCTTGGAGAAATCATCTTTTAATTTATAAAAAATCTCTTAGAAAAGCTAGAACGAGTTATTACTCTGCATTAATAGAAGAGAACAAGAATAATCCCAGGTTTCTTTTCAGTACTGTAGCCAGGTTGACAAAGAGTCAGGACTCTGTCAATCCTAGCATCCCCTTAGAGCTTACTAGTCAGGACTTTATGAACTTTTTCAATAATAAAATTTCATCCATCAGAGATAAAATCAATCAGATTCTTCCCACAGTTAACTTAAATACTGTAACTACTACAACTCCTTCTATTGATGTCTGTCTTGATGAGTTTACTCCAATCGACCTTTGTGAGTTAGACAAAGTAGTTTTCTCATCCAAACCTTCAACTTGTCTTTTAGATCCTATTCATACCAGGTTATTTAAAGAAGTCTTCCCACTTATTGGTAGCTTTATTCTTCATATAATCAATTCTTCATTAACTTTAGGCCATGTACCGCAGGCTTTTAAAACGGCTGTAATTAAACCCTTACTCAAAAAGCCAACGCTAGATCCAGGAGCTTTAGCTAACTATAGACCAATCTCTAATCTCCCTTTCATTTCAAAAATCTTAGAAAGAGTTGTTGCTACGCAATTATTTGACCACCTGCAGGGAAATGGTTTACTTGAAGAGTTTCAATCTGGGTTTAGAATCCATCATAGTACTGAAACAGCCTTAGCGAAGGTCACTAATGACCTCCTCATTGCATCTGATAATGGACTAGTTTCTGTACTTGTCCTTTTAGATCTTAGTGCAGCTTTTGATACTATTGATCATAATATTCTACTTGATAGATTAGAACACTATGTTGGACTTAATGGAACTTCGTTGCAGTGGTTTAGATCTTATTTATCTGATAGGTTCCAGTTTGTTCATGTAAATGATGAGTTTTCTTTCAGCTCAAAGCTTAGTCATGGAGTTCCACAGGGATCTATGCTAGGCCCTACTCTTTTTAGTTTATATATGCTTCCGTTAGGCAACATTATTAGAAAGCACTGTATACATTTTCATTGTTATGCAGATGACACACAATTATACCTGTCAATGAAGCCAGATGATACTAATCAATTAGCCAAGTTAGAAGCCTGTCTTAAGGAAATCAAAGCTTGGATGACTTGTAATTTCCTGCTATTAAATTCAGATAAGACTGAAGTCATTCTTGTTGGTCCAAAAAACCTTAGAAATTCCTTTCCAAATCAAACTTTCAGTTTGGACGCAGTTACTCTTTCTCTTAATAGCTCTGTGAGGAACCTTGGAGTTATTTTTGATCAGGATTTGTCCTTCAATTCACATATTAAATTTGTTTCTAAGACTGCCTTCTATCATTTGCGTAATATTGCCAAGATTAGGAGCATCTTGTCTCAGAGTGATGCTGAGAAGCTGATCCACGCTTTTGTTAGCTCGAGATTAGATTATTGTAATTCTTTATTATCAGGCTGTCCTAAAACATCTTTAAAAAGTCTTCAGCTGATCCAAAATGCTGCAGCAAGAGTTTTAACAGGTACTAGAAAGAGAGATCATATCTCTCCGGTTCTGGCCTCCCTTCATTGGCTTCCCATAGAGTTTAGAATTAAGTTTAAAATCCTTCTTCTCACTTACAAAGCTCTAAACAATCAGGCTCCTTTTTATTTAAAAGATCTGATACTACCGTATTATCCTAACAGAGCACTACGCTCTCAAAATGCAGGATTACTTGTAATACCTAGAATCTCCAAAAGTACAATGGGAGGCAGAGCCTTCAGTTATCAAGCTCCTCTCCTGTGGAATCAGCTGCCAATCTGGATTCGGGAGTCAGACTCGATCTCTGTTTTTAAGAATAGGGCTAAAACCTACCTTTTTGATCTAGCCTACAATTAGGGAGGGATCATGTGTTTCTGAACCCTCCCTTAGTTATGCTGCTAATAGGTTTAGTCAGCCGGGGGACCTCCAGTAATGCACTGGGCCTCACTCCTTTCCTCACTCTCTATGAAATTTTTTTTTTTTGTTGGTCATTAACATTTGTTTGTTCTCTCCCATAGATTGAGTCCCCATCGTGCTGTTTGCTCTCTACATGTCTGTTCTTTTCTTCTTCTCTATCCCCTCACCCCCCAGCCAGTCGCAGCAGATGACTGCCCCTCCCTGAGCCTGGTTCTGCTGGAGGTTTCTTCCTGTTAAAAGGGAGTTTTTCCTCTCCACCGTCGCCAAGTGCTTGCTCACAGGGGATCGCCTGATTGCTGGGGTCTTTCTGCAACTGTAGGGGTCCCCCCTACAGTTGATAGTGCTATGAGATGACTGTTGTTGTGAAATGGCGCTATATAAATAAAGTTGAATTGAATTGAATTGAAGATTAGCTTTGGTAATTGTATTCAAGCTTGTGAATTGCAGCAATTACGTGTGATCGTGCTGACCCAGAAGTTTAGCTTTGATGATTGTACACAACTTTGCAACTTTATCCCATTTTTAGTTTTCTTTCACAACGAAGATAAGCTCCAGTTGTTGTAAAGAAGTTTGCAACTTGCTTCCATTCTGTATGTGCTTTCACAGAATCTGTTTCGGTGATGGTTTGCAAGTTTGCGACTTCTCCAATTTTCAGTGTTCTCCTTGACACAGAAGATTAACTCTGGTGAGTGTACACAAGTTTGTGACTTGTTTATATTCTGTGTGTTTATGCTTACACAGAAGCTTATCTTCAGTTATTTTATGCAATCTTGAGACTTTGTCCCATTTTTAGTAATCGCTCTGACACAGAAGTTTAACCGATGATTCCATGATGACGTTTGCAACTTTCTCCCTTTTAGTGTGTTCGAACTGACACAGAAGATTCGTTGTCATTATTGCATGAATGGTTTTGATGTTCTGCGATTCATTTTCTTGCTGCTTACACAGGTGACAAGCTTCAGTGATTTAAAACAAGTTTGTGACTTTAACCCATTTTTAGTATTCTCCCTTACACAGACGCTTAGCTTTGGTTATTGTGTGATTGTACACACAGTTTTTACATTCTGCCATTCTTGACTAAGTTTATCTAGTCTTTGGTGTTGGTGTTATCTAGTCAGTCTAGTATTTATCTAAAGCTTGTGTACTGTGTCAGCACGAAGACAATGAATAACAGAAATTGAAAACCATGCGTGCAATAAAGGAAACTAAGCTTGTGTGTCAGTGCGAACACACAGAATGGAAGAAAGTTGCAAACTTGAGTCCAATCACTGAAGCTAAACTTCTTTGTCAGAGCGATTACTAAAAATGGGACAAAGTCTCAAGCTTGCATAAGATAACCAAAGATGTAAGCACAAACAGAATTTAAGCAAGTCACAAACGTTTGTGCAATCACTGGATCTAAGCTTCTGTTTCAAGGAGAACACTGAAAATTGGAGGTCGCAAACTTGCAAACAAACACCGAAGTAAAGGTACTGTGTTAGCACTAACACACAAAATGGAAACAAGTTTCAAAATTCTTAACAATAACCTTAGCTAAGCTTCTATGTCAGAGAGACCACTAAAAATGAGATAAAGTTACAAACTTGTGTACAATAATCGAAGCTAAACTTCTGTGTCAGCACGATCACACGGAATTGCAGCAATTCACAAGCTTGAATACAATTACCAAAACTAATCTTCTTTGTAAGCATGAACACAAAGAATCGCAGAAACTCAAAACCGTGCGTATAATCACTGAAACAAAGCTTCTGTGTCAACGCGAACACATGGAATGGTAAAAAGTTGCAATCTTGCTTCAAATCACCAAAGCTAAATGTGTGTCTGGGCAAAAACTAAAAATGGGATAACGTCGCAAACTTGAATAAAATCACCGAAGCAAAGCTTCTGTGTAAGCACAAACACACAGATGGAAGAAAGTTGCAAACTTGCATACAATAACAGGAGCTAATCTTCTGTTAAGACAGATAAATTAATATTGGTGAAAGTAGAAAACATAAAATCACCAAAGCTAAACTTCTGTGTATGCACAAACACACAAAATGGAAGCAAGTCGCAAACTTGCATACAATAATAGGAGCTAAGCTTCTGTGTAAGACAGAAAATAAAAATTGGAGAAATTAGAAAACTTGCATAAAATCACCAAAGCTAAACTTCTAAGCACAAACACACAGAATGGAAGCAAGTCGCAAACTTGTGTAGAATCACTGAAGCTAAGCATCTGTTTCAGAACAAACACAAAGAATAACAGAAAGTCAAAACCATGCGTACAATCACCAAAGCTATGCTTCTGTGTCAGGGAGAAAACTAAAAATGAGAAACCATCACAAACTTGTGTCCAATCACCATAGATAAACTTAGTCAGCATGATCACACAGAATGGAATCAAATCACAAGCTTGAATACAACTACCGAATCAAAGCTTGTGTTTCAACATGACTACACAATGGCAGCATCGTGAACTTGCATAAAATTCATGAAGATAAGATTCCTTTTCAGAACGAAAGCAAAGAATGGCAGAATGTAAAAACTGTGTGTACAATCGCACAATAACCAAAGCTAAGCGTCTAAGGGAGAACACTAAAAATGGGATAAAATCACAAACTTGCATTAAATCACTGAAGCTTGCCTACTGTGTCAGCACAAAGACAATTAATCACAAAAATTTAAAACCATGCATGCAATAACAGAAACTAAGCTTCGATGTCAGTGCGAACACACCGAAAGGGAGAAAGTTGCGAACTTGAGTCCAATCACTGAAGTTAAACTTCTGTGTCATAGTGATTACTAAAAATGGGACAAAGTGCAAGCTTGCATAAAATTACTGAAGATAAGCTTTTGTGTAAGCACAAACACACAGAATTTAAGCAAGTCACAAACGTGTACACTCACCAGAGTTATG
Source organism: Pholidichthys leucotaenia (assembly GCA_020510985.1). Taxonomy (NCBI): domain Eukaryota; kingdom Metazoa; phylum Chordata; class Actinopteri; order Cichliformes; family Pholidichthyidae; genus Pholidichthys; species Pholidichthys leucotaenia. The sequence continues at coordinate 409,642,708 of CM035838.1, forward strand.
CTTCTGTGTCAGGGAGAACACTGAAAATTGGAGAAGTCGGAAACTTGCAAACCATCACCGAAGCAAAGTTTCTGTGTAAGCTCAAAGAAACAGAATGGAAGCAAGTTGCAAACTTCTTTACAATAACCGGAGCTTATCTTCGCTGTGAAAGAAAACTAAAAATGGGATAAAGTTGCAAACTTGTGTACAATCATCGAAGCTAAACTTCTGTGTCAGCACGATCACATGGAATTGTTGCAATTCACAAGCTTGAATAAAATTACCAAAGCTAATCGTCTTTGTAAGCAAGAACACAAAGAATCGCAGAAGCTCAAAATCATGTGTATAATCACTGAAGCAAAGCTTCTGTGTCAATGCGAACACACGGAAGGGTAAAAAGTTGCAATCTTGCTTCAAATCACCAAAGTTAAACGTGTGTCAGGGCGAACACTAAAAATGGAATAACGTTGCATACTTGTATAAAATCACAGAAGCAAAGCTTCTGTGTAAGCACAAACACCAGAATGGAAGCATGTCACAAACTTGCATTAAATAACAGGACCTTAGCTTCTGTGTAAGACAGAAAACTTAAAATTGGTGAAAGTAGAAAACTTGCATAAAATCACCGAAGCTAAACTGCTTTGTAAGCACAAATACACACAGAATGGAAGCAAGTTGCAAACTTGTATAGAATCACTGAAGGTAAGAATCTGTTTCAGAACAAACACAAAGAATGACAGAAAGTCAAAACCATGTGTACAATCACCAAAGCATCTTTGGTGATTGTACTTCTTCTTCTTCTGTGTCAGGGAGAAAACAAAAATTGAGAGACCATCACAGACTTGTCTCCAATCACCAAAGATAAACTTAGTCAGCATGATCAAACGGAATGTCAGCAAATCACAAGCTTAAATACAACTACCTAATCTAAGCTTGTGTTTCAGCACGACTACACAATGGCAGCATCGCAAACTTGAATAAAATCCCTGAAGCTAAGATTCTTTTTCAGAATGAATGCAAAGAATGGAAGAATGTAAAAACTGTGTGTACAATCACACAATAACCGAAGCTAACATCTGTGTAAGGGAGAACACTAAAAATGGGATAAAGTCACAAACTTGCATTAATTCACTGAAGCTTGTCTACTGCTTCAGCATGAAGACAATGAATCACAGAAATTGAAAACCATGCATGCAATAAAGGAAACTAAGCTTCTGTGTCAGTGCGAACACACAGAATGGGAGAAAGTGGCAAACTTGAGTCCAAGCACTGAAGCTAAACTTCTGTGTCAGAGCGATTACTAAAAATGGGACAAAGTCGCAAGCTTGCATAAAATGACCGAAGATATAAGCACAAAGCACTTCACTGATCCCGCTTACTGTGTCCTGTCTGTGTCTCGCTCTTCTTCTGCTGCATCTCGACCCAAACGGAAAATTATGGAATTTAGCTGGGCTTTAAATGCAATTGACACCACTTTAAAAGAAGATCGGGCCAGGGGGAGCTCAAGTGGGGAGACTCATGGGACAATTGGAAACTCATGTGTCTGTGTGATTCGATTGAAGATGTGGAAGACATCTATCTTTTTGGCTTATGATCACAGGATTTCTACTGTTTGGCTCTGGAGTTTCCTGGTGTATCGGAAATTAAATAAGTTGGAAGAGCTGTTCAAAATGCGGACCCGGCGAAGCTCCTTCAACAATTCAACCAGCTGGGGAATGCACTGATAACGGCAAATAGTGAACTGATTGGTGAACTGAATCAGAAGGTGGGAAACATCTTGGAGTCGCTGGGTGCTCTCCAGGGAATGATTTTAAAGCCTTTGAATGTGTGATGCACAGAATCGCATGAGAGAGGAAATTTTTATTCTCAAAGTGAACTGTGCTCATCAGGCCTTGATTCGGCGTCCTTGGGAGACTCATTCCTCCAGGAGAAGAGAAGAAGGGAGTTTTGGCTTCTCTTAACCCAAACAACTGCTTTTGTACAACAATCTGAACTCTCCAAGGACAGCGTTATCATGTGACTAACATGGAATTTTACCATCTGGCATGAAGAGAGATGAACTCTGTGGACATGTTTAGAATACATGGACATAACATCTAGCCGTTGCCTAGGAGACGATTTTTGTTGCGCACCAGTAACTGATACATTCACACTGCACTCACACTGATATCATATGACTGATATACACACACTGGTCTCTCTCTTTTGCTTTGTTAATGTGTGGATAACTTGTCTGCTAAGTGTGCATTGAAGGTTTTTTTTCTATGTGATCATAATCTTGCTCACTTGAGCACTATTCTGATTATGTTTTTTTTCTCTCTGCCCAATGTGTCATCCCCTTCCCCTCTCCCTCTTTACCCCCACTGTATTAGGCGCCTTGTCGGCTGCCGCGTCATTAGTGAGCGCTTAATATGAGCGCTCCTAATGTCAAGTCAAATTCCTCGTATGTGTAAAGATGCTTGGCAATAAAGTTCATTCTGATTCTGATTCTGACAGACAAACAGCATTTAAGTAAGTCACAAACGTTTGTAAATCAACGGATCTAAGCCTCTGTTTCAAGGAGAACACGGAAAATTGGAGAAGTTGCAAACTTGAAAACAAAGTAAAGGTACTGCATAAAGGTACTGTGTTAGCACAAACACACAGAATGGAAGCAAGTTTCAAACTTCTTTACAATAACCTTAGAATAGCTTCAATGTCAGAGAGACCAGTAAAAATGAGATAAAGTTACAAACTTGTGTACAATAATCAAAGCTAAATTCTGTGTCAGTACGATCACACGGAATTGCGGCAATTCACAAGCTTGAATACAATTACCAAAGCTAATCTTCTTTGTAAGCATAAACACAAAGAATCACAGAAACTCAAAACCGTGCGTATAATCACTGAAGCAAAGCTTCTGTGTCAAAGCGAACACACGGAAGGGTAAAAAGTTGCAATCTTGCTTCAAATCACCAAAGCTAAACTTGTGTGTCAGGGTGAACACTAATAATGGAATAACGTCACATACTTGTATAAAATCACCAAAGCAAAGCCTCTGTGTAAGCACAAAAACACAGAATGGAAGAAAGTCACAAACTTCAGCATTGCAAACTTGCTTTAAATGACTGAAGCTAAGATTCTTATTCAGAACGAAAGCAAAGAATGGCAGAATGTAAAAACTGTGCGTACTATCACACAATAACCGAAGCTAAGCGTCTGTGTAAGGGAGATCACTAAAATCACTAAAAATGGGATAAAGTCACAAACTTCCATTAAATCACTGAAGCTTGTCTACTGTGTCAGCACAACAATGAATCAGAGAAATTAAAAACCATGCCTGCAATAACAGAAACTAAGCTTCTGTGTCAGTGCGAAAACACAGAATGGGAGAAAGTTGCAAACTTGAGTCCAATCACTGAAGTAAAACTTGTGTCAGAGCGATTACTAAAACTAGGACAAAGTCGCAAGCTTGCATAAAATAACCGAAGATGTAAGCACAAACAGAATTTAAGCAATTAGATCCCTTATTATTGAGTAGAATATCTTCGTCACTAAAGTTTAAAGAAATTATGCTTTTATAGCCTGCACACATACTTAAGGAGGATCTCACTCTTCATAACAAATGTCTCTTCCCCCTCCTCTCGATGTTCTTTAGGAGACCATAGCTGGACTTTAACTGACCAATAGAACTCGAGTTTATGACTTTTGTTGAAAGAAGCTCAAATGTAATTGGTTCAGCTAAGGTTTCATGAAGTTTGGACCATCCTTCAACACCCTAGAAAACTTGATTTTTATTGCCCTTCGTTGCAGAGTTTGGGGCGGTGGTCAAGCTGTAAGGAGCCTCTTCTGCTCTTGCATTTTTTTCCTCTCTTTTAAGTATGCTCACTGCCTGTAATGCTCTGTGAGAATCCTGTTTATTTTCTTTAAAAATTCCTTTTCTTTAATTCACCGTGCAAGAAGATTTTGTTTTATTTTTTTTCTAAGCTTAAACCAACTCATTTAAACCACCAACATTGGAAGAGACAAATCTGTGAACTGTTTTGCCTCCATTTTGGATTTCTGATGAGACTTTGTACAATAAACTAATTCTTTTTTCAGTGCATGAGAAAAGACCTCACCCAGCTTGCTGAAGAACAGCCTTACCAAAACAGTGGTAAGGAGTCTGTCTATCATTCTCTCCATCAACAGAATCCATGGACATCCAGCTTGTTTAATTTAACTTAATGCTTCAGAATATTAAAATTGATAAAGGTTCTTTTAACTTAATTTCATGCAAACCCCCATCAGAATTTCAAAATTCATGCTGTCCTTTCATTAATCTACGTTCTTTTGAAGAGTAACACAAATTTTACATTTTTCTAAATAGTGTTGCGTCTAAAATACCTTAACCCCCAGTTCTTTTATACGAAGGCCAAATAACCAGACTGAGAGACGAAGTATGCTTTCACTTATTTTACTGAAATTGAGATATGGATTACAAGCAACACTGGAACACAACTCTTTAGGAAAATACCCTGATAGAGTGTTACCCAAAAAGTGGGCCCTATAGTTTTTATAAAGCTTAACCACTCCCTTGTGCAAGAGGGAGGGGTTTTACCTCATTGTATCAATACAACTTCCTCTTATGTGGCAGCTTGGCTGTGTGCAGAACTGATTCTAACTGATTTCAGCAAATGGATTATAGGGTGTGAACTAAACTCTGCAGTGTAGCGTGTGACGCAAGCAGATGAAGTGTGAGAAAGACAGGGTAATCATGTCATTTTACCGACAATAGTTAATCATCATTTTCTTAATTAATGCTATTTTATGGGTTTCCAGTTTCCAGTATACTGACAAATTAAGCTATGCTTCATTTGGTTCCACAAATGCTTGATTAATAAGTAACAGTTTATGATGCCCATGACACATTTGAATTCTCTGTTTTAAAGTTATCCAAATATGTTTACCTATTCTGACATTTCTTATTAAACCATTGAAAGACATATGGGAGTTATTGTTTGGTTTCATGTCCATCTTCTTGACCATCAGAGACAAGAACTTACCAGGGTTTGATTTGAGACTGATTCATAACTGCTCTTCACCAGGACTTCTTGTCCTCCAAAAATGTCTGTGCAGTTACCCAAATTAAGATTTTAGTAACAAAATGACAAAAAGTATAACAAAGTGAATGAAGATTTATGCCACATTAACTCCAATTACAGAGAATTTTCCCTTCATAAAGCTTTTCATTCCCCAGGGGGTCTATCACAATGATCGACCTTTCAGCTATCCTGACAATCTGTCAGAATTTTACAGCATGAATTGATTTTGAGGATTAAAATGTATTAAAAGTTGTGGTATATACATAGAAACTTCTCTGTGGAAAATATTTTGTTTAATGAAACCACAATGAAGACAAGAAGTACCACTAAAGTCCAGTGACCTCCGACATTTACAGGGCAAATCCAAGCTGTAGAATCGGGTAACTTCATCTTTTAAAACAGCAGAGAGCACTTCAATCACAACTCAAACATAAAACGAGTCAGTATTTACAGTAAAGTAGCGAGTGATTTTATTAACTAACCTTTGAATGACTCTGAACTGCCCCGATAAAAGACAGATAATCCAATTACTGCATCAAACTTGTATGCTGTTATTAAGGATTTCTAACACAATTACAAACGATAAAGACAAAAGACTTGGTTTAAGAAACTGCTGACATGCTTGCTGACATGCTTGCCCCTTGTTTCACAATACAGTGAAGGTATGCATCGATGAAGAATAAATGAAGAATAGTTTAAATGAAGAATAGTTCTTAGTAAGTTAATCATTGAAACATCAATGTAACTTTTTTTTGCATGCAACAAAAATGTGCTCTTACTTCATCTTACAGCAAGCCATTCCCAGAAAGTGTTCAAAATGATGTGTCTTACAGTTTGTATGATCCAATAATTGCTTCTACTTTGCCTGAATCTTTTGATGTCCACAGTTTGTAGACTGCAACACAGAAGTTAAAATTAGTCTTGTGAATATTTAGGTTTACATGTAGGGTCATGGCACTAACATTTAATGAAATGATCAACCAGTCAGAACATACAACCAACAGGTTGAGTAATGAAACAAACGTGCAATCAAATTGACCAACAGGTCAGAACCCATGACCAACAACTCAGAACCAGAACATTTATATTTTAGTTACTATGGAACCTTGCTCTTGAACACTGTTCCATGACGATGGGGCCTTTGGGGGGGGGGCTGAGGAGAGATATCTGGAGGGGACTGCAGTCTTGCTCTTGCCGCTTGGTCTTCAGTCTTAGTCAACTGAATTTGTTTAGGTTTTCCAACAAAAGTGATAACTGACCTTCTCTTAATGGCCTGTGCAGTAGTGCTGAAGGTACTGCTGTGCAATGACCTCTCATCTGCGTGTTCCAAAGCAGAGTCAACTCCATTTTCTACACTACTTCTTTTGTATGGTTTGAGGTGACTGATATTATGTTTTGTTTTTAAGCAGTCACCTTGCAATGACTTCAACATGACAGTCTTCCCTAAAAGTGCCTTAATGATGTTGGGTCCAGTGTAATCTGCCTCTATTCTTCTTCCTTTCCTACCTCTCTTTATTATGCATATATGCATATTCAGCAACAGCACTTCATCTCCCTCTTTATACGCTACATTTTTATACTGTTTCTGAAATCTCTTTTTCAAATGCTTCTGTCATTTTCTGTTGTGAACCTATGATACAACACTAAGATATTGTCCTCAACCTTTTCTCTTGTGCCATCTTGAGCTTCGTGTTTTTCCTTAACAAATTGATTGCAGTCTTCAGGGAGTATTACTGTAGACAGCTATGCTGGAAAAATAGATAATGGTTTTTTACAATATGCTGCATGCACCATTATACAACATTACATACAGAAACATACCTGTGAAGGTACATACAATACCCAGTTAACTTTACACTTCAAATAGGGCTGGGTGATATGAGCAAAACCAAATTACTTTTTAGGCTGAATACCAATATGTAAATCATACACTAGTGTGTTGCTCAGTCAAAATTTGATTTTTTCCCCCTTTATTTTAAGAGAGGTAAACAGCCAGGAAGAGACCTACTCACCAGCATTTCAAGAGGCACTTCTGAGGGGAACCTTGCCTCTCTTCCATATATCAAGAAAAATAGAGAGAATTTTGTGGTGGTGTGAACTTTTGAGTGGAGTGAAAAAAGTGTTGCATCAAGGTATATGTCCCAATCATCCTGCTGCCTATTCACCAGCTTTGAAAGTGCTCTAGGAAGAATAATTTAATCAGAATCAGAATCAGAATCAGAACGCGATTTATTGCCATTGTTCATGTAGTACACAAACTACACCAATACAAAACTGCACCAAGACAAAACACCAATTTGTCTTGGTGCAATGCTGCAACATTAAACATAGAGTAGCACTAAAGATAAAAACTATGCATGCAATAAAAGGCAGAATAAGAATAAGTAATGCAATTTATAAATATGCAATTTTTAAATATATTAAATATATTAATATATATTATATATGTTAAATATATTAACAAGAGCAGCAGATATTGTGGAGTTACACATAGTGCAGTCGGCAATGCAAAAAGAAAACAAGTGATAATTGTCATGAGTCCGGTTGAGCTGCTGTACATAGTGCACGAGAGTCTAATAAGTCACTTAGTGTTCAGCAGTCTGATGGCAGAGGGGAAGAAGCTGTTCATGTAGCGGGAGGTTTTAGTCTGAATGGACTGAAGTCTCCTGCCCGAGGCAAGGGGGGCAAACAGTGCGTGTCCAGGGTGTGAAGGGTTGGCTATGATCCAACCTGCACACCTCCGGGTCCTGGAGATATACAGGTCCTGGAGGGATGGGAGCTTGCAGCCGATCACCTTCTCAGCAGCGCGCACAATGCGCTGCAGTCTTAGTCTGTCCCTGGCGGTGGCTCCTGAGTACCACACGGTGATGGAGGTGGTGAGGATGGACTCGATGATGGCCGTGTAGAACTGCGTAGCTTGAGCTTCCTCAGCTGCCACAGGAAGAACATCCTCTGCTGGGCCTTTTTGATGATGGAGCTGATGGTCAGCTCCCACTTGAGGTCCTGGGAGATGGTGGTGCCCAGGAAGCGGAAGGAATCCGCAGTGGTGATGGGAGAGTCTGTGAGGGTAAGGGGGGGCAGAGGGGCTGTGACTTTTCTGAAGTCCACGATCATCTCCACTGTCTTCAGAGCATTCAGCTGCAGGTTGTTGTGGTTGCACCAGGATGCCAGCTGGGCCACCTCACTCCTGTAGACGGACTCATCGCCTTTGGAGATGAGCCCGATGAGGGTGGTGTCATCCGCAAACTTGATCAGCTTGACAGACTGGTGGCTGGAGGTGCAGGAGTTGGTGTACAAGGAGAAGAGCAGGGGAGAAAGTACACAGCCCTGGGGTGATCCGGTGCTGATGCTTACAGAGTCCGAGACAGTCTTTCTCAACTGCACATGCTGCCTCCGGTCCGTCAGGAAGTCGGTGATCCACCTGCAAAGGGAGTCAGGCACGTTGAGCAGGGACAGCTTGTCCTGGAGCAGAGCGGGGCGGATGGTATTGAATGCAGAGCTGAAATCCACAAACAGGATCCTGATGTAGGTTCCCGGGGAGTCCAGGTGCTGCAGGATGGAGTGGAGGGCCAGGTTGACTGCGTCGTCCACAGACCTGTTGGCTCGGTAGGCAAACTGCAGTGGGTCCAGGAGGGGAGTGGTGATGGTCTTGAGGTGGGGCAGGACCAGGCGCTCAAAGGACTTCATGACTACAGAGGTGAACGCTACAGGTCTGTAGTCGTTAAGTCCAGTGATCCATGACTTCTTGGGGACAGGGACGATGGTAGAGGTTTTGAGGCAGGCCAGCACGTGGCATGACTTCAGGGAGGTGTTAAAAATGTCTGTGAAGACAGGAGTCAGCTCCTCCGCACAGTGTCTCAGGGTGGAGGGAGACACGCCGTCCGGACCAGGGGCCTTGCGCGGGTTCAGTCTGGAGAACTGTCTGTGCACGTCCTGCTCACTGATGGCAAGGGCAGGGGGGGAGGAGGGGGGGGCGCCTTTGATGAAGTGGGGCATAGTGTTGGGACAGTCTTTGACAAAGGGCTTTGTCATCCTGTCCCTTAGAAGCCAGAGGCCGATTTTTGGTGATTTGCCTCAGTCCTCTCCACACAGAAGCAGAGTCGTTAGCAGTGAACTGCTGCTGGAGTCTCTCAGAATACACAGATTTAGCTCTTCTCAGCTCTCTGCTAAACCGGTATTTGGCCTCCTTGTAGCAGTCCCTGACTCCACTTTTCAAACGCTGCTTCCTTCTCCTTCCTGATCTGTCTGAACTTAGCTGTGAACCAGGGCTTGTCATTGGAGTAACTCACCCTGGTGTGCGATGGAAGAATGCACTCCTCACAAAAGTGGATATATGAGGTCACAGTGTCCGTGTACTCATCCAGATCATGCGTACTCATCCAGATCATCCAGTCAGTTGTTTCCAAGCACGTATGCAGCTCCTCCACAGCTTCACTGGTCCATTTCCTCGTAGTGCTCACAACAGGTTTTGTGAGCTTCAGTCTCTGTCTGTATGCGGGGATCAGGTGGACCATCACGTGATCAGATAGTCCGAGCACAGTGCGGGGAACAGCGCGATACGCGTCCTTAACTGTAGTGTAACAGTGATCCAGCGTGTTCTCTCCTCTGGTGGGGCAGTTAATAAACTGTTTGTATCGGGGGAGTTCGTGGCTCAGGTTGCTGTGGTCCGTGAGCGCGCGCTGAGCCTTGCGCACGTCCACGTCAGGCGGGTTGTAGACAGCGGCTAGAATGAATGAAGCAAACTCACGCGGGGAATAAAATGGCTTGCAGTTGATGGATAAATATTCCAGAGCAGGAGAACAGTGTTGGGAGAGCACAGTTACATCGGAGCACCAGCTGCTGTTGATGTAGAAGCAGACTCCTCCGCCTGTGGTCTTGCCGGAGAGCCCCATGTCTCGGTCAGCACGAAACAGCTGAAATCCCACGAGGAGGAGCGCGCTGTCTGGTGTCTTTTCCTTGAGCCAGGTCTCAGTGAAGCAGAGGGCACACGAGGTGGAGAGGTCCTTAAATCACATCAGCAGTCTCAGCTCTTCTACCTTGTTATAAAGTGAGTTGACGTTGGACAGAAAGATCCCAGGCAAAGCCGTGCGCATGCCTCTCCTGCGAAGCCACACCAGGGCGCCCGCTCGTCTTCCTCTCTTTCGCCGTCTCACTTTTTGGGCTAAAAAGTGAACCAGATCGGCGGCAGGAGCCAAAAAAACTGGGAGTAGGTCTGTGGGATGGAAAGTCCTGATATTTAGTAGCTCTTCACGGGTGTAAGAGCAGGCAGACACACAATTGACGAACAAAAACAAACAAAACAAAGCGCAGCGAAGCACCATGGTGACCACTGTGGTCACCATCTTGCTGAAAATCCATCTTGTAGAAAATCTTGTTGAAAATTTAAAATTTAAAATGGCTTTGTATTAATAATATGGGAAATTGGAGCAGCTCTGTTAAAATATATTAATTCTCATAATGTATGAACACACAAAGTTCTACTTTTAATAGAGATGAGTGCATTTCAAGACAAAAATTACCGAAATTTAACATAATCTGATGTTACACAATTATCACAAACACAAATGTTGAGGCTGTACATTATGTTCGCTGTGAGAGCTAAATAAAAAACTAAACCATACTACAAGTAGTTTTTCATTCCTTCAGAACACAAATACCATCTCATTCTCACAGTTTGATGTTGTCGTTGGTTTTCTCATCAAGACCGTTTGTCTGTGGATGGAGGGCATCAGTTACACTTCTCTCAGTGGAGAGCAGTTAGCAGAACTTGTTAATCTTAAAGAAAAAAATAAGTACATTACAGTTACATTCTGCATAAAGTTAAGATGTCACAAACAGACTTCTCATTATTACATAGCACAGCACAGCTGATTTACAAACTCCCTTCCTTGGTCTGAGAGAATGCGCTGGGGACAGCCATGCCTGTAAATAAGTTTGCAGAGGTTTTTCACCACTTCCACTGCAGTCAATGACTGCAGAGGGAAGGCCTCCACCCACTTGGAAAAGTAATCTGTGATTGTTAAAATGCATTGGAACGCAGAGGATCTTTTTGGAAATGGACCTGTGAGGTCAATTCCAACCAGCTCCCAAACAGCAGATACCTGCCAGTGACATACAGTAATATTTAATTACCCTGCACAAACACTCCAGTGAATTAATATAGTGCACTGCAATAGTTGGTCACCTTGAAGCATTCCAGCTTTTTAACTGTGCTCAACGGTGGTCCCATCCTTTGGCACAGGTCACATTCAGTCACCTTGAAAATAACAGTGTACATATACAGAAATATGTACATTTATGCTTAATGATATACAAATAACTGCATACCCATTTTTCTATATCTGCTGTCATGCCATACCAGTAAAACTTTAAACACATGGCAGTTCTTGTTTTCAGGACACCAGTGTGTTCTCCAAATGGTGATGCATGAAATTCCTTAAAAAAGCCTCCTCCTTTGACTTCGCTGGCTCTTGAAGAATAGTTTGCCATCTTAGGGTTAGGGTGATCATCAAAATATTAATATACAAATAGCATTATCAACATCATAGTAATTAATTTGGAACATTAAATACTGTCCATGGATGCTGAATTTAGAAGAGTATTTTCTCAGGGTTTGCCTCTGTCCTTTATTCAGCTTTGGCAGGTATGACCCCTTACTTATTCTATGCAAACACTAAGGAGGCATACACCTCATCACCACTCCCCCCACTTGGGAGATCGGATCACAACTTGGTTCATCTGCCGGTGTACAAACCCCTAGTACACAGACAACCTCCGGTCATGCGCACGGTGAAGATATGGTCTGTGGAGGCAATGGACACTCTAAGGACTGTCTTGAAACCACTGCTTGGGAGCAGCTCTGCGATCCACATGGTGAGGACTTGATGGCCTCACTCACACCATTACAGACTACATCAGCTTCTGTGTGGACAACACAGTACCCACCAAGACCATACGGTGTTGCTCGAACAACAAACCCTGGATCAACCCTGAGATAAAAACACTTCTGAGAGAGAAGAAGAAGAGGATCTTCAGGTCGGGGAACAGGGAGATGCTGAAGTCCATACAGAGGGAGCTGAGGAGGAAGATCAGAGAATGCAAGGACAGCTTCAGGAAGAAGATGGAGGACAAGCTGCAATGGAGAGACATCGGTGGGGTCTGGAGAAACCTTAAAACCATCTCTGGGCTCCAGAATACCTCCCCCCAGGCCACGGGGGGCAGGGAGTGGGCGAACAATCTGAACCTGTTTTGTAACAGGTTTGACCAACCACCCCCCCCCCCCGACTACACACCAACCACTGCCATCTTTAAAGTCATCGAGACCTGCTGTCCACACCCCACTCCATCAACACCCCCCCGCTTCCAGCACACAGCCCCCCAACCTGACCCTCACTAAGGTTCTCAGAATGAAAGATAACCTCCTAATACCAATTCAAGTCTGCAAACCTCTCTGGATGCTCACAACGCCCAGTAAACACACACATTCAACTTCAGTTCCTCTGTAGCCAAGTGTTTTTGCAACAAGAAATGCCATGGAGATGAGATAATGAAACTACCAGACAATCCAGAGAGATTTTCTTATTATATCATGGTTTTAGGAAATCAGAGCTTCTCTTCGGGCAGATTTTACTTTGAGGTTCAGGTTAAGGTGAAGCCGGAGCTGAGGAAGATCAAGGCGAGGAAGGCTTCAGGACTGGACGGCATCAGCGCAAAGCTCCTCAAGTCCTGTGCAGACCAGCTCTGTGGGATTGTGGAGCACATCTTCAACCTGAGTCTGAAGCTGGGAAGGGTACCACATTTGTGGAAAACATCTTGTGTGGTACCTGTACCAAAGACTTCCCGCCCCAAAGACCTGAACAGCTACAGACCAGTGGCCCTGATGTTTCACATGATGAAGACCCTGGAGAGACTGCTCCTTGCTCACCTCCACCCCCTCGATGGATCCACTCCAGTTCACCTACCAGCACGGCATTGGGGTGGAGGATGCAGTGATCTTCCTCCTTCACCGTTCCCTGTCCGACCTGGAGAAGCCCAGGAATGCGGTGAGGATCATGTTCTTTGACTTCTCCAGTGCTTTCAACACCATCCAACCGATGATCCTGAAGGACAAGCTGCTGTGCGCAGGGGTGGACCAGCACCTGTCATCATGGATCCTGGAATACCTCACTAACCGGCCACAGTTTGTGAGAACCTGGGATTGTGTGTCTGACACGATCATCGGCAGCATGGGGGCCCCCCAGGGAATGGTTTTGGCTCCCTTCCTGTTCACCCTTTATACTGCGGACTTCTCACACAACACGTGCTATCTACAGAAGTTCTCTGACGACTCTGCGATCGTCGGCCTCATCTCCAACGGCGATGAAGCTGAGTACAGAGGACTTATCCAGGACTTCGTGGACTGGTGCCACCGGAACTGCCTCCAGATCAACGCGAGGAAAACTAAGGAGCTGGTGGTGAAGTGCCGCAGGCAAGGACAACCCCTCACAGTACCAGTAAACATACAGGGAACAGACATTGAGATGGTGACATCCTACAAGTACCTGGGTGTTCATCTGAACAATAAACTAGACTGGTCACACAATACCGATGCACTCTACAAGAAGGGACAGCGCAGGCTGTTCCTACTGAGGAGGCTCAGGTCTTTTGGTGTACAAGGGGTGCTCTTGAAGGCATTCTACGACACGGTGGTGGCATCAGCCATCACTTTTGGAGTGGTCTGCTGGGGCAGCGGCATTATAGCAGCCGATAGGAAGAGACTGAACAAACTGATCAAGAAAGCTAACTCTGTCCTGGGGCAACGCCTTGTCCCAGTGAAGGAGATAGGAGAGAGAAGGATGGTGGCTAAATCGTCATCTCTGCTGGAGTCCGAGTCCCACCCTATGCCGGACATACTAAATGCACTGAGGAGCTCATTTAGCAGTAGACTATATCATCCTAGGTGCACAACCGAGAGGTTTCTCAGGTCCTTCCTACCTATGGCTGACAGACTGTATAACCTAAGCAGGGCTGCTCGCAGAGATAGCAAAAAAAAACATGACGACCTAACAGTTTTGAATGCAAAAGACGCAACAGACTTACACAATGGTCCCCTCCAGTATACAACTAGGACAATATCAGTCGCTATGGAGGGTGACAATATGTATGGGTACATATTCATACTATGTAGGATAACTAAATAGATGGTTATGCTGTTTATTCCATGCAGCTACAATGCTCCGCACTGTGTATATATATTTATATATTTATGTGTACATACATGTGTACTGCTCTAATTTTCTTATCTTCTAAATTATTGCTGTGAGTGTTGCTATCCCTGTGCTGTTGCAATCCTGGAATTTCCCCATTGCTGGACTAATAAAGGCTTATCTTATCTTATCTTATCTTATCTTATCTTACAAAAGAAACTGAAAATCTTCTGCCACTTTTTTTCCATGGTTGTGGATACACACTACAAATTAAAAAAAAAAATGAAAAAACATAATTTTTAAAACAAACTGTATGAACTTATCTGACTATAATACAGCCTAACATAACAACAAAGAGATGTACCGGAGCATTTAGGCTATATTACATTAAAATGGAGTGGTGGGTGCTTGCATTAATTAAAACAAAAAGGTTAGCATCTTGCGGGGGGGGGGGGCTGGGGGCTGGGGGCTGAAAAGTTCATAGTGGTCAAATTTGACCAAGTGCGGTTTATTTTTAAACTGCGGGGATCCAAGCACTGGAACACCAATAGAAGAAGTGTATTGACCGAAGGAAAAAAACCCACATTTAGTCAAATTTCACCACTTGGAACTTTTCAGCCCCCCCCCCCCCCCCCCCCCAAAAAAAAAGCTCTCAGGACCTTGCTGCACTTACAAGAAATAACTACAGAAAACTACAAAATAACTAGACTTTCATACAGTACAACTGTGATGGATTAAGACAAAGGAACAACATAACATTTAAGAAAACATGGCAAATTTAATTCAGTACTCAGGCATGAACTGGCCGCCATTTTCGCCAGTACAACTGCTTTTTTTTTGTTAACTGCATCCTGACTATATTAAGAGATGCATTGCAACAACAAAATTAATATTATGCAACTCCATATTATTATATAAACTATATAATAGCTAATTATATAGCTTACCTTCTGTCAGAAATAGACCGTAGACAGATAACACTGCAAAATCGTGCCACATTTTTGGCACGATTTTGGATCAGCATCCTGGATCAGCATCCAGCCCCTTTCCTGTTATATGCATGTGCATCTGTCAGCTGTTTAAGTCAGCTGTTTCTGTCAGCAACGTATGCTGAAAATATGGGCGGAATTGTATTTCCCGTTACTACACATGCGTGTGCATGCCACGCCTGCGTAGAAACCTAGGGTATGGCCATTCTGATAAGTATGGTGAAATGGCAGAACACCAGCAGGAGCTGTAGATGTGGTCTACCCATCTGCTGCAGCATTTTGCAGAGCTTCTCTTTTGCAACAGTGCTGGACTGGAAATAGCCCACTTATTTTCCGAGCCTTGCCGTTGATCTCCTCCAGCCTAGGTGTGTAATCTATGGACTTCCTGACAATCAGGTTTAGAGCATGTGCTAGACACTTTGTGCGATGCATTTTCCAAGATTTTTGAGCATAAATCATGTTTGCCACTCTATCAGTGATGAGGTATCTGTGTAGTGTAGATATTTATAATATAATGTGAGGCATGGGGGGGGGTCGCTCCACCTTCCGGTCATGCCACCACCCGTGACTATAAAAGGTCTGCAGGCAGGAGGGGTGGTCCCTTTGGCCATCCTCTTCCTGGTGGCTGTGTGGGTTGCACCTGTGCCATCCTTTACTAAACGTATGTTCGATTCGACACCTGGCCTCGTCCTTGGCTCCATTTACAGACATTTTGGGAACGAGGATAAAAAAGGATTAAGAAGGTATGGAAGCATGTGGGTCTAGAGTTCAGCTGTTTCTGGAGCTCCTGGGTGAGCCACCTGTTCCCTGGCCAAGGCGGTGTGCTGTCTTCCTGGATTACATGGTGGCGCTGAACCCGGGGAGAATGGACAGGCTGAGGGTAAGCACGTTGTAGGTGTGCAATTTGGAAACTGGAGGCCAGCGGATACTGAGCACGTTTGGCGGCTTGGACAGCTTTGACAACTGGAGTTACCTGTTACCACACAAGTAGCAGACCCGGACAGCGATGCGAGCATGGAAGAAGACGCGGTAGATGTCAATGCTATGGATTTGAGGTCTGTCCCGGGGAAGCCCATGCGTATGGGCTGTGGGCCCATGAAGTACTGCTTCAAGGCCAGAGACTGTTCGGCAAGAGTGAGGCGCTTCGGCAAGTGTGGTCACCTACATCATTTTGCCAGGGTATGCCGCATGTTGGAGTGAGGAAGTCCGCAGTATAAATTGGACCCTCCCGCCCCGATGGTTGTCCGCACTGTGTCACCGAGCACCAGTGGTTACACGTTCTGTGTGGTGGAGTTGGATGGTGTGGAGGTGCCATTGCTGATCGACAAGGGAGCGGTGGGTTCCCTGCTGAATTGGATTAATATGGGACGATTTTTCCGGCACTACAGGAATAGAGGTGAATCAGCACCCCTTTGTGGATGTGGAGGAGGACAGCTGGCCACGGTGGGAATGCTGAGACTGACAGCCTGGTACAAATCGGCGGAGGTTTCTGATCTGGAGTTCACCATGATGACCCGGGATGACAACATGAGCTGCAACTTTTTTTTATGGTTTGGGCTTTACCATTAAATGCGGTGCTGGAGAGGCGTGGTCAGACTGTGGACTGCGGGACTGACCGATTCTGAGAGTGGAAGACGATGCAATGTGGGATGAAGATCTGCCTGGGATCCCAGAATGTGAGCAGGACCAAGATCGCTCAGGGTCATCGCAGGAGGGTCCCTGTCTGCGACCATGGGTGACGCTGAGAAGCTGGTTCCATTTGTTCCCAGAGCTCGGCTGAGGTGGGCCAGTGAACAGGGAACCACAACAGCAATGGCTGCTGCAGATTCAAAAGAGGTCAGGGCCAGACCAATAGGCACGGCAAGGCAGCGTGCCATGCAGAGACCTTGCAAGCCGAGCAAAACCCCTCTTGGAGTCACGGACTGGATTCAGGAGGAGGGGCGACCATGGCAGGTACGGGCCAGTTGGCGGATGGAGGAACACCAGAGATGGCTACATGTTATGGCCAGATGGGAGGACGCTTGTCTCAAGCTGCCAGACAGTTCATGGGGACACCTGAATGAGCTGCAGCATACCAGGGAGGGGACTGAGGGATGTGGGCCTGGACGAGCAGAGCAGCCGGTGGTGACGAAGAGGAGGTGCTCCAGTGCTAAGGCGATCTGCTGCGACTGGGGAGGCTGGCTGCCTCCAGGGGTGGACTGATGACAGGGCGGTCCAGGGGGCCCACGGACTTGTTTTCTCCGTCCGTATGTATGTAGGTTGATTATTGTACATGTGTTTGGAATGTTTATTATGTGTGTATTATAAGTTGATTGTTATGCTTGTGTTCAGAATGATTTGTTGTTTATGTATATAGTTCTGGGGCATTATTTTGTTTATTTTATTGTAGTTTAGGAACATGGAGGCCATTTTAATTTGTGGATGGACTTTTGTTTTATTACAAGTGGCAGAATAATCCACTTTGCCTAATTTAGTTGTTTCAGTATGAATGTGTTATGCCACTTACGTTGATTGGCATCTTAATGTGTGATTCGGGTCCTAAATTAGGGCGGGTCTGAGTTGTGTGTGTGTGTGTTTTGGACTTCCGTGAAGGGGGGGGGATGTAGTGTAGTTATTTATAATATAGTGCGAGGCACGGAGTGGTGGCTCCGCCTTCCGTTCACATCACCACCCATGACTATAGAAGGGTTGCAGGCAGGAGGGGAGGTCCCTTTGGCCATCCTCGGCATGGCGGCTGTGTAGGTTGCATCTGTACCCTCCTCTTGACTGTCTGTGGTGTGTCACTGCACCAAGCACCCCCCCCCCCGGTGGTCAAGATTGTTTTCAAGAAAATATTCAGTTTTAATGTCAGGGATTTCCAAGACTATAACTTGAAAGTGGTAAGAGATTGATTGATTGATTGATTGATTGATTGATTGATTTTATTTGAACATTCCGACAAAAGAAAAAAGAAATTTAAAACAAAAATCAAGCCAAAAATAAAATGTTCAAAAGGAGTGGGAAGAAGCCAATGCTTATATAGTCCCACCCCTTTTCCATACCCAGCAAATTACAGTATCACTCTTAGTCATCATTCTTCCCACAACCACATTCACCATAATACACCCCATAGTCAAATTATGCAACAGAAATGACACAACAAGGACAGTCCATATTGACAACAATACCATCATCCAACAATAATTGTAACAATAATAAATACTTCTGGTATGTTCAACACAAACACTGACAACACCATCACCATCACAATCACCATAACACAATAACAACATTTTTTCAGTGAAGACACATTGTAATATCACTGCCCTTCATTTTTATACAGCTCAAAAATCATTTCTTGATTGATTGATCAATCAAGAAATGTTGATTTAAATATATGGATGTTTGGACATTGCCTGTGTTTCTCCCCCAACCCAATCCACAATTTTACCCCACACACAGACACACAAAAACCCTTCCTAGTAGATCTTACTAAGTGCATTTTAAATTTTGTGTTCCCCGTAAATTATATTTCCCTTCTCTCTCACTGAAAAGATTTTGTATATTGTGTGGCAAAAGGTTTTTACTGACTTTAATTCTGCTGTATAATAATGAACCAGATCCCATAATTTCAATAACTTTGAATGTAAAAACAATAAATTACTATGTTCAAGATACCCGACTTTGTGTATAACACGGACTGCACTTTTTTTTTGTAATATTAGCAATGAATTTAGTGTACTTTTATAATTGTTACCCCAGACCTCTATACAATAGGTCAAGTATGGAAGTACTAATGAACAATACAAGATATGAAGTGATTTGTAATCTAGGACCTGCTTAATTTTATTTATAATTGCAATATTTTTTGCAACTTTGTTTTGTATGTATCTGATGTGTGATGTCCAACTAATTTTATCATCTAGTATTAATAATTACATTTTCTATATGAATATGTATATCTTCTTTATTTTTACGATTACCAAATATCATTACCTTAGTTTTATCTACTGTATATTTAGTGATAATTTATTACAATCCATCCATTTTTTACACTTATTTAATTCATTATTTAGAGTATGGATTAGTTGATTATAATTATTTCCAGAATAAAATATATTAGTATCATCAGCAAATATTATTTTTAATAATTTAGAAACTTGGAATATATCATTTATATATATATATATATATATATATATATATATATATATATATATATATATGTGTGTGTGTGTGTGTGTGTGTGTGTGTGTGTGTGTGTGTGTGTGTGTGTGTGTGTGTTACATAATTTGGGGCCCAATACTGACCCCTGGGGGACCCCACAGGCAATTCCCATACACCCAGACAGATATTCTCCCATCTTCACAAACTGTTGTCTCTCAGATAGATAACTTGTAACCCAATTCAGAGCCATTCCCCTAACCCCATACATTTGCAGTTTATTAAGAAGTATTGAATGATTTATTGTATCAAATGCTTTTCTAAAATCTATAAATACACCAATTGCATGTTTTTCTTGATCTAATTCATTTATTATTTCCTCTGTTGCTTCCATTATCACCGATGATGTTGTACTCTTTGCTCTAAATCCATATTGATTCTGGTTAAGCACATTGTGTTTATTTAAGAAGCTTTCTAATCTGTTGTTGAAAAGTTTTTCCAGAATCTTTGAAAACTGTGGGAGAAGCGATACTGGTCTATAGTTTGTGTAGTGGTGTTTATTTTCTTGCTTGAATAATGGTAAAAAAAAAAAAAAACCACTGCTATAAAAGACTCCATTTTCATAAAGAACACAGACGAGAGAGAGGTCATTGAAATTGTTAAATCGTTTAAAAGTAAAACATCTACTGACTGTGATGGTATTGACATGCTCTTAGTCAAAACTATTATTGAATGCTTAGGGAAACTACTGACGTATATCTGTAACCTGTCTCTCCAAACAGGTATATTTCCCAATGCAATGAAAATAACTAAAGTAATTCTGATATACAAGACGGGTGATAGAGGGGAATTCTCAAACTATAGACCAATTTCACTATTGCCACAATTTTCCAAGATACTTGAAAAAATATTCTATGAGAACTGGAAGTCACAACTTCATACTGAAGAATAACTTATTGTGTGAGCAGCAATATGGGTTCAGACACAAGAGGACAACTGCATTTGCTCTAAAGGAATTTATAGAAAAAAATCAACTGCCGTTGAAAATAAAGAGTATTCAGCTGGGGTATTCCTGGATCTTAAAAAAGCATTTGATACAGTGGATCATAATTTATTATTAAAGAAACTACAAAATTGTGGTATTAGGGGGGTAGCACTGTCCTGGTTATGTAGTTACTTAAAGAATAGATATCAGTATGTATGTGTTGGTAACAAAAACTCACAGTTACTGAAGGTTACTTGTGGAGTCCCACAGGGTTCAGTTTTGGGGCCATTGTTATTCAGTATGTATATAAATGATATATGTAAAGTTTCAGAAAAAATGGATTTAATATTGTTTGCCAATGACACTAATTTATTATACAGTGGAAGCAATTTGGAACAACTTTTGGATACACTCGGAAAGGAATTAGGAAAGCTTAAACTGTGGTTTGATTCAAACAAATTAATGCTCAATTTAAGTAAGACAAAATTTATAGTTTTTAACAACCATCACAACAACTTAGTATCTAAACTCCAGTGTAAATGGTGTAGAGATTGAAATGGTACCTGAAACTAAATTTCTTGGAGTAATAATTGATAATAAACTGTGTTGGAAGTCCCATATTAATTATATTAAAGGTAAAATATCCAAATCAATTGCAATATTACACAGAGTGAAATATTTGCTGAATCAACCCACACTGTATACCTTGTATCATTCATTAATACTCCCATACATGACATATTGTACTGAAGTATGGGGAAATACATATAAAACAAACATATACCCAGTCTTTATGCTTCAGAAGAGAGCTATTAGAATAATAAACAAAGCTGCTTACAGGGAACCAACAAACCCACTTTTTCTTAAATTAAAAGCTCTCAAGTTGAAAAATCTGGTTGACTTTAAAACTGCAGTAATAATGTTTAAAGTGAAGAATCTATCACTGCCCGCAAATATCCAAAAGTTGTTCCAAATAAGGGAGAAACAATATCTTTTCAGAGGAACGTATATTTCAAAAACCTTCAGTGAGAACTACCACCAAGCAACACTGTGTTTCAGTGCAAGGAGTCAGATTATGGAACGATTTTAGACCTGAATTAAAATCATGTACAACACTTGGACAATTTAAACAAAAACTAAAGGAAGAAATACTCCAAACATATATACAAGATGACATGTAAAATCACATAAGGATTATCATATCCAGTCTGTGTTGTGTTGTTGCTTAATTTTTTTGTCACATTTTGTCTTAATCAAATCAAATCAAATCAAATCAAACTTTATTGTCATATTGCTGTACATACAACTATAGTGCAGGCAAGATGAAATTACGTTTCTCTCGGTATCCATATAAGAAGCAGCATGATTTAAGACACACTCCCACATAGCTCCACCCTCCCACCCCCACCCCCCCATCCATTCACACATCCCTGAGACATACTTGGGGAAAAAGAAAAACTAACTAACTATAATATATACAAAATGTCCGTAGGTGCAGTAGTGTGTATGAGAGATTCCGGGTCAACTGTTCAGCATCCTGACAGCTTGTGGAAGGAAGCTGTTGATCAGTCTGGTGGTTCTGCCTCTGATGCTCCGGAATCGTTTACCAGATGGAAGAAGTTCAAAGTGTTTATGCAGAGGGTGAGAACGGTCCTTGACAATGTTCAGTGCCCTGCTCCTACAACGGTTCTGAAAAAGTTCTTGGAAAGAGGGAAGGGAGACTCCAATTACCCTCTCAGCCCCCTTGACTATCCCCTGCAGGGCTTTTTTGTCTGACATACTGCAGCTGGAGTACCATGTAGCAATGCAGTACGTCAGAACACTCTCCACCACACCTCTGTAGAAGGTCCTGAGGATGCAGATGGGGAGAGAGGCCTGTTTGAGTTTCCTCAAGAAGTGCAGTCTCTGCTGAGCCCGCTTCCTGATCTCCAAGGAATTCTTGCTCCAGGTCAGGTCCTACGAGATCTGCACTCTGAGGAACTTGATGTTCTCTACTCTCTCCACTAAACGGCCACTGATGCTGAGGGGGATGTGCTCAGGCTGTGACCGCCGGAAGTCGATATCATCTCCTTCGTTTTGTCCACGTTGAGCACCAGATTGTTCTCCCTGCACCAGCCCTCCAGGTCTCTCACTTCTTCCCTGTACATTGATTCCTCATCCCTCTGAATAAGTCCCACCACCGTGGTGTCATCTGCAAACTTAATAATCTGGTTCCCCTCGTGTCTGGATACACAGTCATGTGTTAGAAGTGTAAACAGTGGACTGAGTACACAGCCTTGAGAGGATCCGGTGCTCAGCGTGACAGAGTTGGAGATGTTGTTTCCAACCCGGACAGACTGAGGTCTCTCAGTCAGGAAATCCAGGATCCAGAGACATGTGGCGGTGTTCAGACCGAGAAGGAATAATTTCTCCATCAGTCTCTGGGGAATAATGGTGTTGAATGCTGAACTGAAATGAACTTAGCTTTGTTCTGAATTGTAATCACTCTTGTTTTGTTTTTCTTTTGAATTCTTGGATGGAATATGGGTGGGCAATATAAGCTGCAGCTTCAGCCATCACCCATTTTAGATAACTTATGTTGAACTGTATAATCAGAGGAGTTATTGTCTAATTTGACCTTGTTGGATTTTCTTTCCCCCTTTGTTATATTATTCTGTTTCTTTTTTAATCTCTACTTTTAATCTATCCCAAATAAAGTTTCATTCATTCATTCATTCATTCATTCATTCATGGTATCACTTTTGCTATTTTCATTTTCTGCAGGAATGAGCCAGTTTGAAATGATAGATTTCAAATATATGTGAATGGTTTTAATATGCCATCAACAGTTCTTTTTACTAGTGCCATATCAATACCATCACAATCAGTAGATAATTTATTTTTACTCTTTTCAACAACAGATTTTACCTCTAGTTGCTGCACGGTGGCGCAGTGGTTAGCACTGCGGCAGCACAGTTTACCCTTGGCCGGGGGATTGTGGGGATCGTGGGTTCGATCCCAGCCCCCGACCAACAGTGATCTGTGTGGAGTTTGCATGTTCTCCCCGTGTTGCGTGGGTTTACTCCGGGATTTCTCCGGTTTCCTCCCACATGCCAAAAAAAAACATGCATGTTAGGTTAATTGGCTGTTCTAAATTGTCCCTAGATATCTGTTTCCTATAGGCCCTTAGAATAGAGGGTTAGTATTAATGAAAGCGCTTTGAGTGGTCTTTGTGACTAGAAAAGCACTATATAAGTGCAGGTTAGTTAGTAGTTAGTTAGTTCATCCACCGCTGTAAGAAAGATTGACCAAGCCATCCAATCAATGTTCACGGTTCATGGTTCACGGTGTCTCTTCCTTGGTTTGGAATTTTTGCTGCCAACTTTGGTCCAACATTTACAAAAAATTTATTCATTTTATTTACTACCATATTCTTATCATAATTATCACCACAATTATCAATAAAATACTCTGGATATATCATTTTTTTTACTTCCATTTTTCCTTAATTTATTTAATATATCCCAGACTCCTTTTATATTATTTTCATTTTCCTATAGTATAATTTTTTACTAGTTTGTATTATTTCAGTTAATTTATTTTTATATGTTTTATATCTTTTTTCAGATTCTTTGGTTCTTAACAATGAAATGTTTATAGAGATAATTTTTCTTTTTACAAGCATTTGTAGCCCCCTGGTTAACCACGGGCAATTAGAGCAAGACATAATGATAACATGCAGGTTAGGTTAATTGGAGACTCTAAAGTGGCCCTAGGTGTGAATGTGTGTGTGAATGGTTAAGGGATAGCACCGTATCGTGGCTTCTTCATCTATCCAGGTGGTGGATGACCCTCAATTTCCCCTCTGGGGATCAATAAAGTATACTAAATCTAAAAAAAAAAATAATAATAATGGCTTACTGTCAATTAGAAAGTTGTAGAATATGATCCAAAGTTTGAGATAGGAGTAAATTTATGCACAATAAAAGACTGTTCTACCTCTACACATATGCACCTGTAGCTTCACACTAGTGTAATCACTGATGAAGTCATTTTCTCCTTATTCAGTTCTTATTTAGAATTGTTTACCTTCATTTTGTCTCTCTGTTAAATCCACTGTCTTTTCTATCACTTTCTATTAAGCTGGCTCTCATTATTCACTGTCACTTCCCTGCTCATGCACACACACACACCCATACTTACATTTTCCCTCATGCACACTCTTACACACACACATACATACATACACACACCCACTCATCCTCTGCCACACGCTCTCAGATGATATTGTGCACAGCTGTTCCCACTTTGTCCTGGCCACTCTCACTCTCATCACCCACACCGGCAATCTCTTCCCTGAATAGGTTTGGCCTTACTTAAGCCTTGTCTCAGTGGGAAGAGATTATTGGAGCATTGTCTACTGCCCTGCGCTGCGGCTGCTCAACGCAGTGTTTACCCGTCATCTCCCACGTCTAGATGCCCTGCCTGCTCTCGCAGTGCCGCATCACACTGGGTGATGTGATCATCTGTTACTGGTTGGTTTTTCGGGGTTATCACGTGGGCTACTCAGACTACTCCAGCTGTGTGAGTACTAACTGTTTCGCCCCTGCTGGCCAGCCCCATCTGGCAGTTCTTTCTGCCAGATGCACCTTCCTCTGTTTTCCTGCCGCAGCTCCATCTGCTTGTGCTGGAACAGTTTCCCTAGTTACTCACCTGTACTGTAGAGTGTCCTGGAGGACTTCACTGTGTTACCTGAACTGCTCACCTGTTATTTTGTATGGTTTAATCTCATTTCACCATCATCCATTTCCTGTATTGTTGAACTGTGGAAATCCTGAAGCCATCTGTTTTTTATCTGTTTGGGCTCACATGTAATAAAACGCACAACTATCTCCTGCGTGTGGGTTTTTCTCCTTTTCTCAGTGCGCTGTGTAGAAGCACATAAGGACAATGTGACATAATTTGCATAATGCCACAGCAGCCATATTGAATTACATGACTTTTGGTCAAAAGTAGACTTTGGACATATATACACAAAGGATGGTTTTATATTTTGTCACCGTTTTTTGTTTTGGTTTTTTTGTTATCTTATCTTCAAAGTATATGAACCAGAAAATCAGTACAATGTAAACAAAGAAATTTGTCAGACTTACCGCTGGCCAGGTGGCTCGTTTTGTCCATTTTTGTCATCCTGGTCATTATTTTATCTTCTGTTGGTCATTTCCGTTTTCCACATCCAGAAACTCTTAGGATTATTCCACCTCAATTTCACTTTTATTCCGCTTCAATTTATCTTTGATGACACAGAACTGACACGATTGTTCTGTCCAGTCACATGGAGCTGCAGTCGATGGCAGATGAAAATTAACCAGCTTCAGCCACCCTCTGTTAACAAAATGTAGATATTTACCTTCATAAGCTAAATAATCTCTTTTTAGAATCATAGTTGGCACATTTGGGAGCAAATGCCTTCTCCATGTTGAAAACATTTGTTTGCAAAAACTTCTTCTTTGGTGCCCCAGAAGTGAGGTTTTTCATGTGATTCTTTGGGAGATATCAGTCCGCCAAGGCAAGAGCAGTAAGTTATACATTTCTGCCACCTTGTGAGGTGAAATACTTAGTACAACTGGCCATTTTTTATGGTTTATGGCCACATCACATGACAGGCACAGAACTGTGACATAGACAATGAGGGCGCTGTTGTGTTATGAAATCCGGACAGGAGGAGATCAATGTATGTTCGGTTCAACACCTGGGCTCGTCCTTGGCTCCAAATCACTATTAGCATAGTGACAGGTTGCAGCCAAGTAGGCAACCATATGAATGGATGTCCACATGTCACTGGTGAGACTCACAGCTATGGACTACTCCACTTCTCCCTTTGCTTTCTTCTTTTCCTCCTTGAACTTTTCCTCCACAATTTCCTTTAGAGCTTTTCTGGTGGGTATTATGTAGGTTGGATCCAAGAGACCTATGAACTGTCTGAAGCCTGTGTTATCAATGATGGAAAAAGGCTAGTAATTCTTCACAATCATGTTGACCAAAGCAGCATTGAACAGTTGCTGTCTGGTCTGAATGGGCTCTGTGTTCGTGGTCCCTTCAACACCAAGAAACATTTGAATACAGTGGTGTGAAAAAGTGTTTACACCCTTCCATACTTCTCATTTTTTTGTATGTCACACTGAAATGTTTCAGATCATTAAACAGATTTAAATATTAGACAAAGATAACACAAGTAAACATAAAATGCAGTTTTTAAATGAAGGTATTTATTTTTAAAGGTTAAAAAAAAAAAATCCAAACCTACATGGCCCTGTGTGGAAAAAGTGATTGCACCCCGTTAAAACATAAATTAACTGTGATTTATCACATCTTTGGAAAGCTGAGTTCAATTTCTCGAGCCACACCCAGGCCTGAACCACACCCAGCCACACCTGTTCTCAATCAAGAAATTACTTAAATAGGACCTGCCTTAAAAAGTGAAGTAAAAGCTAGACATCATACCCAAAGAAATTCAGGAACAAATGAGAAACAAAGTAAATGAGATCTATCAGTCTGGAAAAGGTTATAAAGCCATTTCTAAAGCTTTGGGACTCCAGCAAACCATAATGAGAGCCATTAATCACAAATGGCAAAAACATGGAACAGTGGTGAACCTTCCCAGGAGTGTTGGCCAACCAAAATTATTCAAAGAGCAAAGCAACAACTCATCCAAGAGGTCACAAAAGAACCCACAACAACATCCAAAGAACTTCGGGCCTCACTTGCCTCAGTTAAGGTCAGTGTTCATGACTCCACCATAAGAAAGAGACTGGGCAAAAATGGCCTGCATGGCAGAGTTCCAAGAATAAAACCACTGCTGAGCAAAAACAACATAAAGGCTCATCTCAGTTTTGCCAGAAAACATCTTGATGATCCCCAAGACTTTTGGGAAAATACTCTGTGGACTGATGAGACAAAAGTTGAACTTTTTGGAAGGTGTGTGTCCCATTACATTCTGGTGTAAAAGTAACACAATATTTCAGAAAAGGAACATCATTCCAACAGTATAATATGGCGTTGGTAGTGTGATGGTCTGAGTCTTTTTTGCTGCTTCAGGACCTGGAAGACTTGCTGTGGTAAATGGAACCATCAGTTCTGCTGTCTACCAAAAAATCCTGAAGAAGAATGTCCAGCCATCAGTTTGTGACCTTAAGCTGAAGTGCACTTGGGTTCTGCAGCAGGACAATGATTCAAAATACACCAGCAAGTCCACCTCTGAAGGGCTTAAGAAAAACAAAATGAAGACTTTGGAGTGGCCTAGTCAAAGTCCGATTGAGATGCTGTGGCATGACCTTAAAACAGTGGTTCATGCTTGAAAACTCTCCGATGTGGCTAAATTACAACAAATCTGCAAAGAGGAGTTGACCAAAATTCCTCCACAGTGCTGTAAAAGACTCATTGCCAGTTATCACAAATGCTTGATTGCAGTTGTTGCTTCTAAGGGTGGCCAAAACAGTTTTTAGGTTTAGGGGGCAATCACTTTTTCACACAGGGCCATATAGGTTTGGATTTTTTTTCCCCCTTAATAATAAATGCCTTCATTTAAAAGCTGCATTTTGTGTTTACATGTTTTATCTTTGTCTAATATTTAAATTTGTTTGATGATCTGAAACATTTAAGTGTGAAAAACATACAAAAAAAGAGAAATCAGGAAGGGGGAAACTCTTACAATGTAAATGTGCTTGTCTTCAATTATTATTAAAGACATTCAAGCATATTATTCTTCAATGCTGTTTGTCATGTTGGCTAGTCTTTTGTCAGAAATGATGTAATGTGGAATCAAATGGGTCTCCCATCTCACTAGTAGCCTACTAGAATTTCATAAGAATAAGAACCACCAACCACCAAATCCTCTCACCCAAAAAGTGAAGGTAAGAAGCTAATTACTGAAATTTTGTGCAAGCAGCAATGAATAAACAACTGCTGATGTACATACCATGACTGCTTGGGTCATGAGAGTCAGAGTCAGTCTACTCCCATCATCATGCTTGGCACAGTAATGCCTCATTGCATTGGTGAGATGTTGTTGTTGTAGGCCAGTTGCTGGTCGCAGACCAAGCACCGGACCTACAGGGTGTGGCGGCATGAAATAATAAGGCAGCGAACTGAGAGTTTTTGAGGGAGTTTATTAATCATACCGCCATCACAAGAACTCACCCCAGCGCCGTGCCGGCGCGCCGCAGCGAGCTCTCAGAGGCTCTCGTCAGGAGACAGGGAATGCGTCTCGTCAGAAGCAGTAGTAAGAGAGAGAGTGAGCTACAGAGCATATGCAGTTTTTATACCCAGTTACAGACAATACATGAAAGGCATGGAACATTTGCAGCACAGTCAGAGCAGGAAGCATGAACGTTTGCATTTGAGTCATACATATCAACCGCGGAACTGGCAGGAAGAAGCTAGACAAAGAGTGGCTGCCTATTGATCTCAATACACACATCTCATTGTTCTGCTAATTGCCCCAGCTGAGTGCTCTGCTTGTCCCAGTCTGTTGTGGGGGTCACCCACAGTACTCCCCCCCAGAGGGCTCAGCGGGGAGCTGAGGCCTCGATAGTCCGGCTTTGGGAGTGAGCAGCGGTGAAAGTTCTGTGCCAGAGGCGGGGGAGGGAGGGGGGTGGGGGTAGCAAGTGCCGGCCCGGGATGGCGAATTTGTCTGGGCCGCGCAAAAATTGCCTGTGGATCCGCGATGTTGAGGGGCTGTCCCGTTGAACGTGCGGAGGTCCACAGCAGCTGTAAGAAGGAAAATTAGTCTCTGACTCCGCTTGCACCCATGAAGAAAAAAAGGAGCTGCAGCAGTGTGGGACTTGGCGTGTTGACTTTAGGTGCGCGCGCAGTCCTAAAGCCCTCGGGGACAGCTGACAGCTGAATTCCCTTGTGCGCCGCGGCTGAGACCCGTACAAAATCCTGTGAGCGATCTGCATGCGTGCTTCAGGTGTGTGAGCAGCCCTGAAGGTTCTGTGTGCAGCGGCGAAGGACGATGGCGGTCTGTGGAGCCGTTATTGTCCCGTGCGTGGTGCGCTGTCCTCGTAACCCCCCGGTGTGCGTGCGGGGTTCGGTGCTTGGCAGGTCCGCTGTAGAGGCGAGTCAGGGTCAGGGAGCTTGATGGAGATCAGCGTCGTCGGCGCCGATGGTCATCTCTGTTGAGCTGTTGCTGTAGATTGGTCATGGTGCGTTCAGGTCCACGCGCTGCATTCTCCGTTGGCCCTGGAGGTCACCGTCGTGGATAGAGGATGAGGTGCATGCGCTCTTGTGTGGAGGAGCTGTGAGAGCGGCCGGTCCCAGCGTGGATGTGCAGATCTCAGGAGTGCAGATCTCACCATGAAGCTTTCTGCAGCTTTCTCGGTCGTGGGTGATCTCCGGAGAGTTTCGCCTGGTGGTGGCTCTGCGTCGAGGTCTCCCTATAGCAGAAGGGAGGGCATAGTAGAGTCATTTTTGGGGGTTTCGTGACCAACCTCCCAGGACCTTTTTTTCTCACTGGATTTAGCATTCTAGACCCATTTTAATGAAAATAAGCTCTCATGTACCTCCCAAAAATTACGGGAAACCTTTTTTTTGCCCAAAATTCAAAATGGCCACCAAAATGCATACCACCACCTATATCTCAGTAACTAATTCAGCTAGGAGGTTGATTTTGGTGTCTAGACATAGGTTTTTGGGGTCAAGCATTCCATTAATGCTATTAGTTTACTTGTGAAACAAACCCATCACGATGAAATCCAATATGGCCGCCAATATGGCCACCGATTAACATTCTTTTTGTTTCTTGACTACTAAGGCACCTAGAAAGCTGATGTTGGTGTCAAAACAGAGGTTTAAGGGGTCATACTATCTGTTTATTCCAATAAAAGTGTGTTTAAATGATTACATAATCGAGAAATCCAAGATGGCAGCCGGCTGTCACAGGCGGCGGACCTGCGTCCCCAGCTGACGGGGTAACGCCATCTCACACACATAGCGCTTCGCTACCACCACGACTACCGGTACGTCTTGCTCCTCAGCTTCAAGAACTATTGTTATCTCAGTTGCAGGAGTATTCGCCACCGCTATCAGTGGAGTCTCTGTCATCGTTATCAGCTATATCATCATCACCACGTTCTGTGGAATCACTAACCTCGTCATCATCAGGACTATCGTCATCCCGGTCTGTGGAGTCACAGCCGGTGTCATCACAAGGACAGCCCTCGTCACAGCCACGGGTGGTATCTCCAGCACGTTCACGGACACCTTCACCTCCACGCTGCACGGCCGCTGGAACTCAGCAGGACGTAACCTGTGCTTCTCCCAAGTAAGCTTCTCCACCTGCAGCACTGAAGCTACTAGTTTAGTTAGCCAGGACCAGATATCCCAGGCAGAGGAGTCTGTAATGTCTCTTTGCAGCTGCTGTGAGAGAAGGTCATTAAGGTGACTCACAGCATGCTGTATGTTACATTATCACTATGATCAGGTATATAGGTGCAGCACTTCTGACCTATAATGTGACATACCCCTCCCTGAGCTGCCAAAACTATGTCTAGGGCTAATCTGAGAAACCCATTTCAGTTACAGCAGTGAGATTCTCCAAATCAATAGCCAGACGGTCAATATGATGGGCTGTATTTACTATACCCCAAGTGGGTACTATCCTGACCCTGGTTTGATCATCACCTGTTCTTTTCTGTCGCCCATGATGTTCATATGGCGGAAAGTAATGGGAATATGAAAATTGAGCATGATGGGTCAGATTTGTTACAATGCGCATGCTAGGAATTAGTTTTGCCATGCAGCATGTCCCACACCAGTCGGGTGGCAAATACTGATAAACCCGTGACCCACATATCCAAACATGAGCAGTTAGGCTACTGTAGCAATCACAGCTAGGGAAAAACAATTTAGGACTGTCAGAGCACTGACTTTTATTTTTGACATCCACATGTAGTCCTCGGTAGGGTGAGGTTTGGTGTTGTGAAAAATGGTATCCTCAATGCATGCAAATATGGGGTACCTGTCACATGGAAGCCACAGGTAGCATTAAGGGTGGTGTTACATCGTCATGTGGTTCCCAAGTATGTTGACCCATTGTGATGGCAGCCAAGGTTAAAACATACTGAAGCTGTAAAAAGGGTGGGGTTAGTAGTGAATGCAGGCCTCTGAGCTTTCTTGCTTATGCAAGTTACATTTTGAACTCTAACTTGGCGAAAAGCAAAATCTGTTACACTGACATTTAACCACTCACAGTACTCTGTTGTATTTCCTGCAAATTTGACAGTAAACCCCTTATCATAGTACGGTGCCATTGTAGTGTACCCTTTCAACTGTGAGTAACATGATGTGGCAAATATGTACAAACATAACAAGCCCCAGTCACATTTGCTTGTCTAACTGACAAACATACCACCTGATACCATGCATTGTTGTCATAGGTGTCACTGGAATAATTGTCAGGGGGCTTGCCTCGCGCCTTGTCCGGAAAGGATTGTTCGGTGAGGCAGAACAGCGTCTCAACAAGTATATGATTACCCCAAGCAAGAAAGTGATAAGAAAGCACACCCACACTACGTCCGTTTTGATCCAGAAGTGATGGCACCGCTGGCGTCTTCGGCAATGTTCCACTTCAGCAGCCTGACACTGCTGTGAGTCTGAATTGTTCGTCATATCAGTAGTAGTAAGTGAGATGCATACTGTATGTTTCAACTGAGCAGTGCACAGCGTGCACTCAGTTTGTTTGTGATGGCTGTCAAGTGCAACAATACGATACAATGTCTGCTTCTTCTCGTCCTAGTCTACAACGTGGGGTGGTGATTGTGGCTAATCACCATCTGCTTCTACTCCTGGTCTGGTCTGGCTGTGTCTGCTTCTTCTCATCCTAGTCTACAACATGGAGTGGTGATTATGGGTAATCACCATCTACTTCTAATCCTGGTCTGGTCTGGGTTCTTCTGACGTGACCTCTGGGACCTTTCTGCAGTGTGTTGCATGGATCCATGTTGCCCTCAGCGATTTTCACAGCCGTGAATGTCATCAGAAGGACTTGGTATGGACCCAACCACCGTTTGCTGTGCCAATTCTTCCGCTTGAAAACTCTTGACCACCACCCAGTCACCTGGTCTTATGTCGTGGAGGACCCCCTCTGCTGGCTTGGGCAGGGCAAACTTTACTTGCTGTGAAATGTTTTGAAGTTAGCAGGACAATGTAGAGCAATAGGATAACATGGTATTTTCAAAATAGGAAGTGGTTAGAGGAGGCAGTGTCTTCCTTTCTGTAGAGAAACCTAAAAAATGAGGGGTGAGCAAACAAAATCTCAAAAGGGTGACATGTCATATTTCTTTCTAACTTGCATTAGAAAAATACTTATTTTAATAATCGATTTAGGAATTAAATCGATTTAAAATCGATTTAGGAATTAAACACAATGTTTACATTGTTTTATTCATCTTCTGGGTAAGTCTGTCATCAGTATTTTTACATTAAAGTTCACCGTGAATCAGAAAGAGCTTGTCAGTTCATTACAGAACCGTAGGTATCTGTGAAGCAGACCATTGGTTAACTGAAAATTGTCAGTCATTGACAGATTTTTTTTTTTTTTGTTCTGTCATCCCTTCTCTTGACACATGGTTTCTCTCGTGTACATGAGTGCTAAAAGCGGGCAATTAGTCCAAGGTAGGCCAAGATAGGTACAATGCTTTCTCGGATTAAAGGCCAATGTAATACCCAATTAGTCAGTGCTTCATTTACAAAGTGTTTGACCATTATCCCTGGAGATTTTCTCTGGTATTTCCATCTGGGAATAATTTCTGACAGTAATGCTTTGGCCACAACAGTGCTTGTTGCATGTTTGGCTGGAAAGGCTTCTACCCATTTGGACCACATGTCAGCCATTAACCAAACAGTACTTTTTGCCCTCCTGCAGGGGGCAGGTGGGCTGCTGGAACCTGTTTGGGGACCCTGTGAGGCATAGTTAGTGGCACAGATTAGACACATTTTTATTTTTTTTTACAGAAATTGTCAGCATAAACAGTAAATGTCAGCATAAACAGTAAAACAGCATAATCAGTGAATCCATGGTTCTATCATCCCTTCTCTTGACACATGGTCTCTCTCGTGTCAATTTAGCAAATCTAGAAAAACACACAGGGAGTTCATACCTCTGCCAAGGCTCCTTCCTTCCCTCCCATCTAAATCCATCCAGTAGTGTCTATGTAATCCTGCTGCACAAATGCAAACAAAGCCCTTGGTGGAGGTGTGCACTCCCATATCCATCACCAAAATAAAAATCCATCCATAACTTTCGAGTTATGTCGTAAACAAACAAACAAACAAACAAACAAACAAACAAACAAACAAACAAACGTCAGAGTCAGTGTAAGTAGTGACCGATTGCCCCGTAGCATAAGTGTATGCCTCTGCCAAGGCAGCCAGTTATGCAGAAAGATGAGATGGCAAGGAGCCAGAGAGCAATGTATAGTGGTCATCACATACTGCCCAACCCACTTTGTTGTGGCCTACAGAGAGGTCAACAGAGGCAGAGCCGTCAACGTACAGGACAAGGTCTGGGTTGGGAAGTGAAGTGTCAGACAGGTCAGTCATGGTCACAGTCTGTGTCATCATCACAAGAAGGTGGGGGAAGATTGGTGGCTGGGTTAATTGACTGTGCTCAGCGCCTGCTGGGGGTGAGGGTGGGAGAGAGAGAGCTGAGGGAGAGAGAGAGCGAGCATTGTCCAATCTTATCCACCTGACGTCACTGCTGAGGCTGTTGGGGTTGAGACTGAAGTGGTGGGGGCTGAGGGAAAGGGTGTGGTGGTTGGCCAGGATGTTGTCGGGCCAGGATGCACGGTTGTCTTGCTGGAAGGTACCTCTGCCCCTCCCCTTCCACGGGGTCCAGATTGTGGTCTTACTGGGCATGTTGTAGCCCAGTGGCCAGCTTGCTTGCAGTAACTGCAGGTTGACAGCTGTGGGCACTGTGTCGTCCAGTGTCCTTGGCCGCAGTAGCAACACTGGTTAGGGCCAGCAGAGGAGTCTGGGTGTGGCTGCGTTGGAGTGGAGGCCCACTGTGCCATCGTGAGCAGGGCCTTTTCCAGGTTGTCCTCCTTGCTTTTGTCTTCTTCTTTGTGGTTGATTCATGTTTACGGTGGTGATGGTTGGCATGGCGGAGAACAGTCTCACAATTTTCCTCCTCCCAGCCGATGCAGGTCATCGTTTTGTCTGCCGCAAGGTGAGGATGCAATCCTGCCATGAACCACATATTAAGATGTGTGCAGTACAGCCCCATATCCTTCATGCAGTCGTTCGGGGCAGATGGGGAGGAATGCCCACAATTGTTCATAGAAGTACGCAGGGTCGTTCTCCAGCAGTGGCAATGTAGCTGCGAACTTGGGAATGTCTTCTGGAGCCCACGGGCGAAACACCGAGTGTGGACTTCTGTCCCCTGCCACCTCCATCATAGGCATGTTGGCAACTGGAGGTTGATCATGTTCTTGCTTTGATGTGTGGTCACGCAAAAGTGGAGTTTATGTGCGCGTGACCGCTTTGTGCTGAGATGGGGTTTCTGGTCAGTCAGTGGTTGGGCAGTAACCCCTCCTCCTACTGCCCCTTGCTGCTCCTCGTCCACACCTTCCTGCAGTGCTGGGTCCTCTTGGGCATCTTGATGTGTTGGCCCCCTTTTAAACCTGTCATCTTCTGGTGTGAGAGCATATGGATCAGGTAGTGATGGGTGTAATTCCGGAAGGATTAGTAGGGTGGGGTTTGAGGTGGCACGGGATCCCCAGCAGAGTGTAAAAGTATACCACCAGGACAATATCAGTCACTATGGAGGGTGACAATATGTATGGGTACATATTCATACTATATCACCGGAGTGGTGGCTCAGTTGGTAGAGCGCCATCTGATTCTACACTTTGGGTGTGTGTGATTAACACAGTAGATAGGTAAAGCACAATCTCGTTCCACTGTACATGATTGGTTGTACAGTTGAATGACAATAAAGAGTGATTTAATTTAATTTTAAATTAATATAGGATAACTTCTGCGTCGCTGCCCTGGCCCACGGCCACGGCTACAGAGTCTGCCCCCACGGGGCCTGGCGTTGCCACAGCACGCGAAAGACAGTCTGCCCCCACATTATGTTTACCCGCGACATGCTGGATATCAGTGGTGAACTCTGATATAGCGGCTAGCTGCCTTTGCTGCCGGCCCGACCAAGGTTCTGAAACCTTGGCCATCGCAAACGTTAGCGGCTTGTGGTCCACGAACGCAGTGAAACGGCGCCCTTCCAGCCAGAACTGGAAATGGCGGATGGCCAAGTGTAGGGCCAAAAACTCCCTGTCGAAGGCGCTGTATTTACGTTCACTATCGCGCAAGGTTTTGCTGAAAAACGCGAGCGGCTGCCAGGTCCCTGCCACAAACTGTTCAACGACCGCCCCTACCGCTAAATCGGAAGCGTCAGTGGTGAGCGCCATGCAGGCTGTTGGAACTGGGTGTGCTAACAAAACCGCGTTTGCTAGGGCTGATTTGACCTGGGCGAAAGCGCGCTCCCGCTCCGGAGACCACTCGACCTTATTTGTGGGCTTTTGTTTTTTTAGTGCCGTGTACAATGGTTGCATGAGCCGCGCTGCGCTCGGGAGGAACCGGTTATAAAAATTAACCATTCCCAAAAACTCTTGCAGCGCTTTGACCATTTGAGGTTGGGGAAAATTTGTTATTGCGTGTACTTCGGGCAAGGGAACCGCTCCTTCTGGCAAAACGCGATGCCCCAAAAAATCAATTTGCGCCACCCCAAACTGGCACTTCGCTGGGTTAATTATTAACCCGTGCTCTGCCAGCCTCCGGAAAACTGCTGTGAGGTGGCTTTCGTGTTCGTCTTCGGACGTGCTGGCTACCAAAATGTCGTCCAAGTAGACGAACACGAAAGGGAGGTCACGTAAAACTGCATCCATCATGCGTTGGAAAGTCTGCGCGGCACCCTTGAGACCAAACGGCATACGCAAAAACTCAAAAAGCCCAAAAGGAGTTAGTGTTGGCCCCCTTTTAAACCTGTCATCTTCTGGTGTGAGAGCATATGGGTCAGGTAGTGCTGGGTGTAATTCCGGAAGGATTAGTAGGGTGGGGTTTGAGGTGGCACGGGATCCCCAGCAGAGTGTAAAAGTATACCACCAGGACAATATCAGTCACTATGGAGGGTATGTATGGGTACATATTCATACTAAATCACCGGAGTGGTGGCTCAGTTGGTAGAGCGCCATCTGATTCTACACTTTGGGTGTGTGTGATTAGCACAGTAGATAGGTAAAGCACAATCTCGTTCTACTGTACATGATTGGTTGTAGAGTTGAATGACAATAAAGGGTGATTTAATTTAATCCATCCATCCATCCATCCATCCATCTTCTACCGCTTTTCCGGAGGTCCGGGTCGCGGAGGCAGCAGTTCAAGCAGAGAAGCCCAGACTTCCCTCTCCCCAGCCACCTGCTCCAGCTCTTCAGAGGGGATACCAAGGCGTTCCCAGACCAGCTGGGAGACATAGTCTCTCCACCGAGTCCTGGGTCTGCCCCGGGGTCTCCTCCCAGTGGGACGTACCTGAAACACCTCAAGTGGGAGGCGTCCAGGAGGCATCCTAATCAGATGCCCATACCACCTCAACTGACTCCTTTCAATGTGGAGGAGCAGCGGTTCTACTCTGAGCCTCTCCCGGATGACTGAGCTCCTCACCCTATCTCTGAGGGTGAGTCCAGCAATCCTACGGAGAAAGCTCATTTCAGCCGCTTGTATCCGCGATCTTGTTCTTTCGGTCATTACCCAAAGCTCGTGACCATAGGTGAGAGTAGGAACGTAGATTGACTGGTAAATCGACAGCTTTGCCTTAGAACTAAGCTCCCTCTTCACCACAACAGACCGGTACAACGTCCGCATCACTGCAGATGCTGCTCCAATCCGTCTGTCGATCTCTCGCTCCATTTTCCCCTCACTCGTAAACAAGACCCCAAGATACTTAAACTCCTCCACTTGGGGCTCCTGCCCCAACCCGGAGAGGACAATCCACCTTTTTCCGGCTGAGGACCATGGACTCGGACTTGGAGGTGCTGATTCTCATCCCAGCCACTTCACACTCAGCGGCAAACCGTCCCAGCAAGAGCTGTAGGTCATTGCTGGATGAAGCCAACAGGACAACATCATCTGCAAACAACAGAGATGAGATCCTGTGGTCACCAAGCGTGACACCCTCTATTCCCTGGCTGCGCCTAGAAATCCTGTCCATAAAAATTATGAACAGGATCGGTGACAAAGGGCAGCCCTGGCGGAGTCCAACTCTCACTGGGAATGACTCCGACCGAGTGTTGGCAATACGAACCAAACTCTCACAACGGTCGTACAGAGACCGAATAGCTCGTAACAACAAGCCCAATACCCCATACTCCTGAAGCACCCCCCACAAAAATCCACAAGGGACGCGGTCAAATGCCTTCTCCAAGTCCACGAAACACATGTAAACTGGTTGGGCAAACTCCCACGAACCCTCAAGAATTCTCGAGAGGGTAAAGAGCTGGTCCGATGTGCCACGGCCAGGACGAAAACCACATTGCTCCTCCTGAATCCGAGGTTCGACCAACAGCCGGACTCTCCTCTCCAGTACCTTGGCATAGACCTTCCCAGGGAGGCTGAGGAGTGTGATCCCTCTAAAGTTGGAGCACACCCTCCGGTCCCCTTTTTTGAAGAGAGGAACCACCACCCCGGTTTGCCATGCCAAAGGCACTGCCCCCGACCTCCACGCAATGTTGCAGAGGCGTGTCAACCATGACAACCCAACAACATCCAGGGCCTTGAGGTACTCAGGGCGAATCTCGTCCACCCCCGGGGCCCGACCACCAAGGAGATTTTTAACCACCTTGGCGACCTCAGCCCCTGTGATAGGCGAGTCATCCCCCTCGTCCCCAAACCCTGCTTCCTCTGTGGAAGGCGTATCAGTGGGATTGAGGAGATCCTCAAAGTATTCCTTCCACCACCCGACGATATCCCCAGTTGAAGTCAACAGTGTCCCATCCGCACCATACACAGTGTGGACGGGGAGCTGCTTTCCCCTCCTGAGCCGCCGAACAGTTTGCCAGAATCTCTTTGAAGCCGACCGAAAGTCTTGTTCCATGGCCTCACCAAACTCCTCCCATACCCGGGTTTTTGCTTCAGCAACCACCCGAGCTGCACTCCGCTTGGCCTGCCGGTACACCTCAGCTGCTTCGGGAGTCCCACAAGCCAACCAAGCTTGATAGGACTCCTTCTTCAGCTTAATGGCCCCCCTCACCACTGGTGTCCACCACTTGGTTCGGGGGTTGCCACCACGAGATGCACCGACCACCTTGCGGCCGCAGCTCTGGGCTGCCGCTTCAACAACAGAGGTGGAGAACATGGCCCATTCAGACTCCATGTCTCCAGACTCCCTCGGAATGTGGTTGAAATTCTTCCGGAGGTGGGAGTTGAAGACTTCCCAGACAGGGCCCTCAGCCAGACGCTCCCAGCACACCCTCACTATATGTTTGGGTCTACCAGGTCTGAATGGCTTCCTCCCCTGCCATCGGATCCAACTCACCACCAGGTGGTGATCAGTTGACAGCTCTGCACCTCTCTTTACTCGGGTGTCCAAGACATACGGTCGCAGGTCTGATGATACGATAACAAAATCAATCATCGACCTGCGACCTAGGGTGTCCTGGTGCCAGGTGCACATATGGACACCCTTATGCTTGAACATGGTGTTCGTTATGGACAGACTGTGGTTAGCACAGAAGTCCAATAACTGAACACCACTCGGGTTCAGATCGGGCAGGCCGTTCCTCCCAATCACCCCCCTCCAGGTTTCACTGTCGTTGCCCACGTACGCATTGAAGTCCCCCAGTAGGACAATGGAGTCTCCAGGAGGAGTACCCTCCAGCACCCCAGTCACAGACTCCAAAAAGGGTGGGTACTCTGAAACATCATTTGGTGCATAGGCACAAATGATGGTCAGGACCCGTTTCCCAACCCGAAGGCGCAGGGAAGCAACCCTTTCGTCCACCGGGAAAAACTCCAATATAGAGGCAGCAAGGTGGGGCGATACAAGAATACCCACCCCTGCTCGTCGCCTCTCGCCCAGGGCAACTCCAGAAAAGGCCAAGCTCCAGCCCCTCTCCAGGAGACTGGTTCCGGAACGGGAGCTGTGTGTTGAGGTGAGGCCGACTATATCTAGCCGGTATCGCTCAACCTCGTACACCACCTCAGGCTCCTTCCCCGCCAGAGAGGTGACATTCCACGTACCAAAAGCCAGTTTAGAAAGCTTGGGATCGGTCCGCCAAGGCCTCCGCCTTTGACCGCCACCTAATCCACATAGCACCGGACCCCCATGATCCCTCCTGCAGGTGGTGAACCCACTGGAGGGCGGACCCATGTAACTCCTTCGGGCTGAGCCCGGCCGGGTCCCATGGGTGGAAACCCGGCCACCAGACGCTAGCCTTCGAGCCCCTCCCCCAGGCCTGGCTCCAGGGTGGGGCCCCGGTAACCCCATACCGGGCGGGGTACACTGAATCCTTGATATACAATTTATCATGAGAGTCTGTTGGATCGTTCTTAGTCTGGCCCTTCACCCAGGACCAGTTTGTCTTGGGAGACCCTATCAGAGGCAAATTGCCCCCGGACAACATAGCTCCTGGGATCACTGGGGCACGCAAACCCCCCCACCACGATAAGGTGACGATCCATGAGGAGGTGATTTAATTTAATTTATGTACACACACACAAAATTAAATGATTTAATTTAATTTTAAATTAATATAGGATAACTAAATAGACAGTTATACTGTGTAGTCCATCTAGCCACAATGCTCCGCACTGTGTATATATATTTATATATTTGTGTGTACATATGTATATTCACTGCACTTATTTTCACTGCACTTAAGGCCAAGCTCCAGCCCCTCTCCAGGAGACTGGTTCCGGAACGGGAGCTGTGTGTTGAGGTGAGGCCGACTATATCTAGCCGGTATCGCTCAACCTCGTACACCACCTCAGGCTCCTTCCCCGCCAGAGAGGTGACATTCCACGTACCAAAAGCCAGTTTAGAAAGCTTGGGATCGGTCCGCCAAGGCCTCCGCCTTTGACCGCCACCTAATCCACATAGCACCGGACCCCCATGATCCCTCCTGCAGGTGGTGAACCCACTGGAGGGCAGACCCATGTAACTCCTTCGGGCTGAGCCCGGCCGGGTCCCATGGGTGGAAACCCGGCCACCCATGGCCCCGCCTTTGACATTCCACGTACCAAAAGCCAGTTTAGAAAGCTTGGGATCGGTCCGCCAAGGCCTCCGCCTTTGACCGCCACCTAATCCACATAGCACCGGACCCCCATGATCCCTCCTGCAGGTGGTGAACCCACTGGAGGGCGGACCCATGTAACTCCTTCGGGCTGAGCCCGGCCGGGTCCCATGGGTGGAAACCCGGCCACCAGACGCTAGCCTTCGAGCCCCTCCCCCAGGCCTGGCTCCAGGGTGGGGCCCCGGTAACCCCATACCGGGCGGGGTACACTGAATCCTTGATATACAATTTATCATGAGAGTCTGTTGGATCGTTCTTAGTCTGGCCCTTCACCCAGGACCAGTTTGTCTTGGGAGACCCTATCAGAGGCAAATTGCCCCCGGACAACATAGCTCCTGGGATCACTGGGGCACGCAAACCCCCCCACCACGATAAGGTGACGATCCATGAGGAGGTGATTTAATTTAATTTATGTACACACACACAAAATTAAATGATTTAATTTAATTTTAAATTAATATAGGATAACTAAATAGACAGTTATACTGTGTAGTCCATCTAGCCACAATGCTCCGCACTGTGTATATATATTTATATATTTGTGTGTACATATGTATATTCACTGCACTTATTTTCTTATCTTCTAAATTATTACTCTGAGTTTTCCTATCCTGTGCTGTTGCAATCCTGGAATTTCCCCATTAATAAAGGCTCATCTTTTCTTATCTTAAAAACTGTTTTTGTGTAATTTTTGTATTTTCTCTTCCGTTCATTCTCTTCTATTCTGCTCCTGTCTCTCTCTCTCTCTCTCTCTCGCTTCACTCCCACGGACCTACTCCCAGTTTTTTTGGCTCCTGCCGCCGATCTGGTTCACTTTTTAGCCCAAAAAGTGAGATGGCGAAAGAGAGGAAGGCGAGCGGGTGCTCTCGTGCGGCTTCGTAGGAGAGGCACGCGCACGGCCTTGCCTGGCATATTTCTGTCCAATACCAATTCTCTCTTTAACAAGGTAGATGAACTGAGACTGCTGATGCGATTTAAGGACTCCTCTACCTCCTCTGCCCTCTGTTTTACTGAGACCTGGCTTAAGGAATCAATTCCGGACAGCACGCTCCTCCTCGAGGGATTTCAGCTGTTTCGTGCTGATCGAGACACAGAGCTCTCCGGCAAGACAACAGGAGGAGGAGTCTGCTTTTACATCAACAGCAGTTGGTGCTGTGATGTAACAGTGATTTCCCAACACTGTTCCCCCGCTCTGGAATATTTATTCATTAACTGCAAGCCATTTTATTCTCCGCGGGAGTTCGCTTCATTCATCCTGGCCGCTATTTACGTCCCGCTCTACGTGGACGCGCGCGAGGCTCAGCGCGCACTCGCTGATCACATTCAACAAACGGAGCGGAGTTTCCCGGACTCTCTGGTTATTGTGGTTGGCGACTTTAACCACAGTAACCTGAGCCACGATCTCCCCCGATACAAACAGTTTATTAAATGCCCCACCAGAGGAAAGAACACGCTGGATCACTGTTACACTACAGTGAAGGATGCGTATCGCGCTGTTCCCCGTGCTGCGCTCGGACTATCTGATCACGTGATGGTCCACCTCATTCCCACATACAAACAGAGACTAAAGCTCACTAAACCTGTTGTGAGCACTACGAAGAAATGGACCAGTGAAGCTGGGGAGAAGCTGAGCACGTGCTTGGAAGTAACTGACTGGGGCATGTTTAAAGGAGCCACGCATGATCTGGATGAGTACACGGACACTGTGAACTCATATATCCACTTTTGTGAGGAGAGCATTCTTCCATCGTGCACCAGGATGAGGTACTCAAATGACAAGCCCTGGTTCACTGCTAAG
Organism: Pholidichthys leucotaenia; assembly: GCA_020510985.1. Taxonomy (NCBI): domain Eukaryota; kingdom Metazoa; phylum Chordata; class Actinopteri; order Cichliformes; family Pholidichthyidae; genus Pholidichthys; species Pholidichthys leucotaenia. The sequence goes on from CM035838.1 coordinate 409,685,174, forward strand.
CTCAGACAGATCAGGAAGGAGAAGGAAGCAGCGTTGAAAAGTGGAGACAGGGACTGCTACAAGGAGGCCAAATACCGGTTTAGCAGAGAGCTGAAGAGAGCTAAATCTGTGTATTCTGAGAGACTCCAGCAGCAGTTCACTGCTAACGACTCTGCTTCTGTGTGGAGAGGACTGAGGCAAATGACCAACTATCGGCCTCAGGCTTCTAAAGGTCAGGATGACAAAGCCCTTTGTCAAAGACTGTCCCAACATTATGCCCGTTTTGACACCTCGTCAGCTGTGTCCATCTCCCCCCCTCCCCCCAGCGCCACTGCCTCCACGGTCCCCACTTCATCAAAGGCGCTCCCCCTCCTCCCCCCCTGCCCTTGTCATCAGTGAGCAGGACGTGCACAGACAGTTCTCCAGACTGAACCCGCGCAAGGCCCCCGGTCCGGACGGCGTGTCTCCCTCCACCCTGAGACACTGTGCGGAAGAGCTGACTCCTGTCTTCACAGACATTTTTAACACCTCCCTGAAGCTATGCCACGTGCCGACCTGCCTCAAAACCTCCACCATCATCCCTGTCCCCAAGAAGCCACGGATCACTGGACTTAACGACTACAGACCTGTAGCGCTCACCTCTGTAGTCATGAAGTCCTTTGAGCGCCTGGTCCTGCCCCACCTCAAGTCCATCACCACTCCCCTCCTGGACCCACTGCAGTTTGCCTACCGAGCCAACAGGTCTGTAGACGACGCAGTCAACCTGGCCCTCCACTCCATCCTGCTGCACCTGGACTCCCCGGGAACCTACGCCAGGATCCTGTTTGTGGACTTCAGCTCTGCATTCAACACCATCCGCCCCGCTCTGCTCCAGGACAAGCTGTCCCTGCTCAACGTGCCTGACTCCCTCTGCAGGTGGATCACCGACTTCCTGACGGACCGGAGGCAGCATGTGCGGCTGGGAAAGTCTGTCTCAGACTCTGTTAGCATCAGCACCAGATCACCCCAAGGCTGTGTACCTTCCCCCTACTCTTCTCCCTTTACACCAACTCCTGCACCTCCAGCCACCAGTCTGTCAAGCTGATCAAGTTTGCGGACGACACCACCCTCATCGGGCTCATCTCCAACGGCGACGAAGCCGTCTACAGGAGAGAGGTGGCCCAGCTGGCATCCTGGTGCAGCCACAACAATCTGCAGCTGAACGCTCTGAAGACAGTGGAGATGATCGTGGACTTCAGGAAAGTCACAACCCCTCTGCCCCCTCTCACCCTCACAGGCTCTCCCATCACCACTGCAGATTCCTTCCGCTTCCTGGGCACCACCATCACCCGGGACCTCAAGTGGGAGCCGACCATCAGCTCCCTCATCAAAAAGGCCCAGCAGAGGATGTTCTTCCTGCGGCAGCTGAGGAAGCTCAAGCTACCCACTAAGATGTTGGTGCAGTTCTACACGGCCATCATCGAGTCCATCCTCACCACCTCCATAACCGTGTGGTACGCAGGAGCCACTGCCAGGGACAGACTAAGGCTGCAGCGCGTCGTGAGCGCTGCTGAGAAGGTGATCGGCTGCAAGCTCCCATCCCTCCAGGATCTGTACATCTCCAGGACCCGGAGGCGTGCAGGCCGGATCATAGCCGATCCTTCACACCCTGGTCACGTACCGTTTGCCACCCTCCCCTCAGGTAGAAGACTTCGGTCCATTCAGACTAAAACCTCCTGTCACATGAACAGCTTCTTCCTCTCTGCCATCAGACTGCTGAACACTATGTGACTTAAGATAAGCCTTTATAAGCCTTTATTAGTCCCACAACGGGGAAATTCCAGGATTGCAACAGCACAGGGATAGCAACACTCAGAGCAACAATCAGAAGGCAAGAAAAAAAACAAGCAAGCAAGAGCAGCTAATATACATATGTACATATTACTATAAAATATCTATATACACACACACAGACACACAGTGCAGAACATTGTAGCTGGATGGAATAAATATATGAATATATAAACACACAGTGCAGAGCATTGTAGCTAGATGGAATAAATATGTAAATATATAAACACCCACAGTACGGAGCATTGCAGCTAGGTGGAATAAATATGTAAGTATATAAACACACACAGTGCGGAGCATTGTAGCTAGATGGAATAAATATATAGATATATAAAAACACAGTGCGGAGCATTGTAGCTAGATGGAATAAATATATAGATATATAAATATGAACACACCCAGTGCTGAGCATTGTAGCTAGATGGAATAAATATGTAAATATATAAACACACACAGTGCAGAGCATTGTTGCTAGATGGGATGAAACAGCATAACCCTCTACTTAGTTATCCTACATGGTATGATTATGTGCCCATACATATTCTCACCCTCCATAGCGACCGGTATTTTCCTAGTTGTATGCCGGAGGGGACCATTGTGTAAGTCTATTGCATTTTTTGCATTTAAAAACTATTAGTTTGTTACATCTTTTTGCTATCTCTGTGAGCAGCCCTGCTTAGGTTGTACAGTCTGACAGCCGTTGGTAGGAAGGACCTATGAAACCTCTCGGTTGTGCACCTGGGATGATGTAGTCTGCTGCTAAATGAGCTCCTCAGTGCATTCAGTACGTCCTGCATAGGGTGGAACTCGGACTCCAGCAGAGATGACAGTTTAGCCACCGTCCTTCTCTCTCCTATCTCCTCCACCAGATCAAGGCGCTGCCCCAGGACAGAGCTAGCTTTCTTAATCAGTTTGTTCAGTCTCTTCCTATCGGCTGCTGTAATGCCACTGCCCCAGCAGACCACTCCAAAAGTGATGGCTGAAGCCACCACCGTGTCATAGAATGTCTTCAGCAGCGCCCCTTGTACACCAAAAGACCTGACTTATTAGACTCTCGTGCACTACGTACAGCAGCTCAACCAGACTCATGTCAATCATCACTGTTTTCTTTTTGCATTACCGACTGCACTATGTGGTACTCCACAATATCTGCTGCTCGCTAATATATTTAAAATTGCTTGAGATGAGATTCAACTTTATTGTCATTACACATGTATGAATACAAGGTAACGAAACCTGACTTGGCATTTGGGCACGCTCTGCAGAGCGCATCCAAGGCCAGGGCAGCCGCTAGGCGCCAGTCATAGTGGGGATAAAGAAAGAAAAAGGGGGGGGGGATATAGGATGACACAGTAGGCGAGAGAAAAAAACATGTTTATCAGAATAGCGCTCAGTGAGTGAGCGGGATTATGATTGCAAGAAAAAAAAAACCTCAATGCACATTTAGCAGACAACAATTCAACCAAAAAAACCAAAAGTCGGAGAGGATCAGTGAATGGATGGGTGTAATTCAGTATATGTGAATCAGTGTGTTCGTGTATGTTGAATGCAGGTGGGTGTTTATCAGTTACTGGAGGCAGCAAAATCTCTCCCAGCCAAGATGCTATGTCTTAGTGTCATGTCCTTGAGGCATGGCAGATGGAAATTTCCTGAGCCAGTCACATGTCCTTGAGAATTCAGATGCAGCACACCAGAATGTTTATGAAGAGAAGCACAATCTTCTGTTTTGTCTTAATCCAGGAGGAAAATAATCAACAGGGCGTCGAATTCAAGGTCTGATAGACACAGATCACTCAGAGCATAGAATTTTTCATCTCTTGCAATCCTGTGTTCATAATTTCCATACATAGGCTTTAAATCCATTCTTTGGAGGGCACCAAAACGACTCCAGATGTTTCCCTTCTAAACATGAGTAAACATGTCCGGTAGAGTCCATCCCTCTACAGTGCATGCCAGATGGTAATTTCCATGTTAGTCATTGCTGTTAGTTAGTGCTCTCCCCCGTCTGGTCGAATTGTTGAAGAAGCAGCTACGCCGGGACTGCTTTTGATTAGCTCTTCCAGTTAAATTTTCGATACACCAGGAAAACTCCAGAGCCAATCAGCAGAAAATCCTGTGATCGTGAAGCCAAACCAGATAGATGTTTCCACATCCTCAGTCGAATCATGCAGACACATGTGTTCCAATCCATGGGTCTCTTCAAAGGGGCTCCCCCTGGCCCGAATTTATGTAAAATGTTGTTAATTTTATTAAAGCCGCTCACCAAATCCATTTTTTTCGTTTGGATCAAGATTCAGCCAGAAGAACAGCGACGCAGACAAGACAGCAAGCTGGGATTCTCAGTTAGGGAGGGAAGGAGGGTGAAAGAGGGAGCAGAAGAAAAAGCGACTGTTCTCTCAGAAAGTCTCGGCTCAGGCCTCAAAGTTCCACGGGTATCGTCGCCATCTTGAGTTGAAGTTGACTAGTATTACCCATTCATATTCTACATTTTATTGCATGTATATTTTTTTTTTTTTTATTTCTATCTTCTATTTTTATCATGTTTAATATTGCAGCATTGCACCGAGACGAATTCCTAGTTTGTGTACTACATGAACAATGGCAATGAATCTGATTCTGATTCTGATTCAGTGAGCCACATCTTGACCGCACCCTTTCCAGTTGTAACTGCGTCAGCTTTTCTCTGTCCTTCTTACTCTACTTTTCCCTTCTTTGTACCTCCTGAATTCCAACATTTATTTTATCCCTCAGAGTAGTAATAATTTCTACAGAAAGGGACCCCCCCAGAAGGAAACTCAGCCTCGCAGATCCATTTTTAAAAAACAAACAAACAAACAAACAAAAAAACCCTCCACACTCTCTAGACCATAGTTATCAGTCATGTATTTCACCCTCGGTCCCATCACGCCAGAAAAACCCTGTCTGGGCTTGGACTTGCAAGATCCATTTTAGCTGATTTGACTGCTCAGAGACCACAAAACGTCTCAAGTGCGTCCCAGCACATCCTTTACTAGACTGTGGTTACCCCAGGTGTCCCGAGGTGTTCCCACGCGTCTGACTGTGCAAATTGATCCTGCCACAAGATAAACCCACCCGATTCAGAAATTGATCCTGCCATGAGATAAACTCACCGGACCCAAAAAATTGCATGCACAGGAATCGGTCTAAAATCGGTCCATCAAGGTTACACAACCGATATTTTATCAATAAACTTCTAGAAACACAGCAAAATTCACTTACTGAGATTTGGAGGCTTCTGAGATGGTTCCCTGTATAATGTGTCACAATTCCATCAAGTGACGCGCTCGTGTCGCCTATAAAGGCTGAAAGAGCCGAACTTCATCAATCCACATCAGCCGCTGGAAATCGGTGATCAATTATCCCACCTTCTGACACCAGTATTGTAGCCAAATTTTATCTAAACACTTAGAAAGGTCCTGGAGTAAAATAATCAGTTGGATCTGTGAGGTGAATCTTCCTTTTATTGTTGCAACAATAAAAGAGGTAAAGTCAGAAAAGGACAGCTCTAAGGTCAAAATACAGCTCTGCTCTCTCCTGAGGGGAGAGAGAAAACCCACACACATTTATATCTTCCAGGCTACAGAAAAAAAGGAAAGAGCACAAAGCACTCTGTGCTACTGAGGAATATCTCACAGGTGGGGGGCCCTCAAGGTCACAGGAGACGGGAATGAGAGCCTGGATACCTAAGCTGGTTATTGTGACAAACAAGTTTTATCTTGGGACACAAAGCATCATAAAATCATCAAGCAGCTTGTAATAATCAATAATTATAATCAGTAATCAATAATTCATACTGTATATGGATAAAGTTATAGTCATATGTTGTAACACACAAACATATGATCTCAACAGATAAATGTAAAGTCATTATAGAACATGTGATCTCAACAGATAAATGCATAATCAGTGAATTTCCATTACAGCCATCTTATTTTGTATCTGTAATGATATCCTCCTGTGACTGAACTTGAGCCTCCTCCACCCTCATCTTTAGCTTTCCTTTCTGAAGTCTGATACTAATCATTATGGTTATTCTCAGTGTATTGGCATGTCCTTGGGTTTTGTATTTTCTCTTGTCCTCGTCTTGGTGGTCTATTATTATTTTTTCTCTTGTGCAGTATTTAGTTTGTATCCCATCTTATGTTGGTTCCTTTGCAGTTTTCATCCTGTGCTTTTGTTTTGACAGCGCTCTGTGTTTACATCCTCCTTTAGTTTGTGGGCTGTCACAGCTGTCATTAGTTTCACTTGATTGTCTTCACTCATGTGATCCACACCTATTATGATTTGTACTCATTTCCCTTTGTCCAATTTAACCTCTTGCACTCCGGGATACCGCGGGCGGTCACGTCTCTGCGTCCCAGTGTGTCCTCATGAGTCCTAGTGCGCACTGTGCGTCTCAGAGCGCACTGAAAAAAAAAAGCTGCATTTCCGTTCTTCCACTACAGACACAGCCGCGAACAGAAAGCCAAAGGAGCGCTTTGATTGGTTTAGATTTGATTGACCTCTCATTCGACTAATAAGAGCCTTGAATTGGGTTTCTGAAACCTTGAAGAACCAATGACTGAAAACCTAGCAAGAAGGACCTGCCTACCAATGACTGCGAATACAACGAGCCAATTGAAGCAGAGAAGTTCGACGATTGAAAGCATGCGTCCCGTGCGTAAAATCTGTTTTGTGTAAGCCACTGTGTGTAATGGTAGCGTTCCCCAATCTTTTTTTATTACTACTGTTCTTATTTGTTTTGAAAAATTGTTCGCCAAAACCGCAATCATGGAAGCGCAAAACCGCAGTAATGGAATCATGGTTTGACCGGGTCGCGTGACCAGAACCACGAGTCGTAACAAGTGGACCAGCGTCATGTTCGTCTGACAATGAGGAACAGATGTTCACCAACGACACTGCTGTTGTGGACAGGTAAGTATTATAAGCTAAATTATTCTTTATCACTGAAAATAGTAATAAAAATGACTTTTGACCGATCGGTAATTACAACTGTGCATCATCGCCACATGACGGACCATTGACGGACCGTTTTTTTGTGCGCCGCACTCCTCTGTAGCGGGGGTGGGGGGTGGGAGTTGTTATCCTCTACATTGCAGATATTTTAGTATAATTTTTATTGCACTGTAGGTTATTTTTTCTTGTAAAAAAAAAGGCCACACATTTTTAACGTGGCATGCTTCTTTGTGTGTGTGGAGCTTGTTTGTTCATTCATTCATTCATGAATGAATAACCAACCCCCCCCCCCCCCCACACACACACACACACACAGCCCTGAGTGTCACCTTTCATTAGAGCCCAAGATGAAGTTTCTATGTTGAATCATTCAAAAGTTACAGACGTTTTTCCAAACTGTGCCATTTGGCACAATTTGGCACAATTCAAAAACGCCTGGGAACAACCTGAGAAAAAAGTTGTGTAATATATTCATTTTTTGTGGTATTGTTACAAAATTTTGACCTCAGCTGGATAACACTTGATTCTACATTTCTGTTGCATTTTCCAGCCAGTATCTGACAGCTGTGTGTTATTTGCAAGCATTTGTATCTAAAAAAACACCCAGGCAAACTTTATTTTCTTCAAGTTCAGTATGTTTAGATGACTGTTACTCAGTGGCAGGAGCACTTAGAGAGATTATGACTGTTTTGCCAAAAAATTCAGTGTTTTCTTTAAAATGAGACCAACCCCATGAAGATGAAGGGTTGAAGAACAGCTTTTGATTTACTTTGGGTACGTTATTTTTAGGCGTTTTTAGGGAAATTGACCAGAGTGCAAGGGGTTAAGGGCCGCTGCACAGCTGTTCATTGCAGCGTAATTATCTCATTGTCCAGACATGAATCAGATATCTATCTCACCCTGTATTCTTTTTTTTCTCCCCTTGTCCTGTCAGGCAGCTAGGTGAGCAGAACAAAGCTCTTTTACCCTTAAAAGGTAAAAGGTTTTTTAAAAGGTTTTTAAAATTTTTTTTTAAAAAAAATACTGTGCCAAAACAGTTTTACTTTGCCAAAAGGAGCTTTATACAGTACCTAACTATGTACTGTATATTGTTGTAAACTCATCCTGTAATAACTTTTAATTCTTTATTTAAATTATTTTACCCATGAAGGACCAGACAGGATGGGGAATGGGGAAAGAAAGTGTGTGGAGGGGGAAAGAAAAGGAAGAGGAACAGACAAAAAAAGACAAACAAACCAATAACTAAAACAAACAGAAGACAGACTGCTTCTTCCTCCAAAGAGGTCTTAACACGAGTCTGGTATCCACTCCTGTTAAAGGGGAGACATTTGTGTGTGTGTGTGTTCATGTGCGTGTATATGAGAGTGCGTGCAAACAAAGTGACTACTTTGACTACTGATGACAAGATGGCACCTGTGTTTGGCCTGGCTACTGCATCTCTTCATCTGTATCTTCTATTGCTGTTTGTCATTTTTGTTGTTATATCAACCCTCTCACTAAATGAATGTGTCTTCACTACACTGAAATTTGATTGACAGTCATTGTACCGGAATAAACTGTCTATAGAAAAATCATTTGACTCTTGGGAGGGCTACAGACAAACTTTTCTGTCCCCGTTTGTGTGTTCTCCCTCCTCACCTGAGTACCGGCTTCTCTTCGCGAGCTGGCGTTCTGGTAAGCCTGGGAAGAAGCCCAGGAGATGGGGTTGCAGAGCTAGCTTTCAAGCTAGCTTTCAAGCTAAGAAGAGCCCTCCGGACTTTCTGATCTGGTCATCGTGAACGCACCCGGTGTCTGCTGTGGGTTCTCATGACAAAGAATGTTCCTCTGCAGCTGCTGGATTGCTCTCCCGTCTCGCAAACACTTATTTCCAGGACGCTTGCGGACGGGATCATGGTTTTGCCATCAGGGTCTCAAATTGTCCTGCCTGACAATTTGAGACCCTGATTTTGAGACTGACCGCCTGGTACAGCTGGAAGTCACGTGACCACGTCAGGTGCTTGCTGTCAGTTTCACTTTGATCAGCTGTGAGCGCAGCTGAGCTGTCACCCACCCGGATGGCGTTACTCAATCCTCACTCCATTTCTAACTCATCCCCCACTCAATGAACTTTTCTTGAGAGAGGATATGGATTTTATGTTCCTGGTGGAAATGTGGCAGAGAGAAAATGAGCTTTTCCACCTGATGGAGCTTTGTCTTCCTGGCTGCTCTGTTATTGGGACTCCCTGGATTGCTCGACGTGGTGGAGGACTCGCTGTTGTATACTGGGACAGCCACCTGTGCAGACTGGTAAACTCTGAGCCCTTCTCCCCCTTTGAGTCTCAGATAATAAAAGTCGGAACCTTTGATGCCTTTTACTGTTTTTATGCCTTTTACTTAATCTACCGTCCTCCTGGTCCTGCAATTGTCTTTCTTAGGGATTTTACAGACTTTTTATCTTCTCTTGTTAAACTGGAGAGGGTTTTAATCATTGGTGATTTTAACATTCATACTGATGATATATGTAACACAGCTGTTGATTGTTTATCCATCACTCATTTTTATAACCTCATCCAGCATGTTTCAGGCCCTACACACGCTAAGGGTCATACCTTGGACCTTGTTTTTTCTTTGGGCTTGAATATTGAAAATGTGTGTGGGGATGACTTCCAGATCAGTGATCACAGCTGTGTGCTTTTTAATGTTAATTTCCCTGTGAATCCTCCCCCTCTGAAAATGGCAGCAAAAAGGCAGATTATTAACCAAGAGGCAGCAAATGACTTCTCTGCTTTGTCAGAGCCACACTTACTGATGGGAACTAAAGATCCTAATGCCTTCACTCAGACATTAGACAGCCACTGTACTTAGACAAAGTGGCACCAGTGAAATCTGTCCTTGCTTCTCCTAAAAAGTCTCATCCCTGGATAAATGACTCCATTCGATCCTTTGGAAGAAATTGTCATAAGGTAGAACGCTTACGGAAATCCACCCAACTGGAGGTTCACAGACTCCATCTGAGGGAGCTTAGAGCCTCTTTAAATGATATGCTGAGGGATTCCAGGAATTAGTATTTTTCAAAAATAATTTTCACAAATTAGAAAAATCCTAGAGTCTTATTTGACACATTTAGCACTCTTGTCTCACCTACTGCCTCTCTAATTCCTGTGTTCTGTAAAGCAGACAGTAACAAATTTCCTAATTTCTTTTTTGATAAGATCAGAGATATCAGGGAAAACATTTTGCCATCTTCTTCTCTTAACTGTGCCAGTGTTATGCCCTCATCTTGTACTTGGTCCACTTTTAATCCAGTGACCTTTCAGGACATCACGGCTCTGCTGAAGAAAATGAAACCCTCCTCTTCCCCTGCTGATGTTCTCCCTACTAAACTGTTTTTAGCTGTTTTTGAGTCAATTGGTCCTTTAGTTGTTGAACTGATAAACATTTCACTTTCAGCTGGTGTGGTTCCCGGCTCCTTCAAACATGCAATGGTTGAACCAACGCTTAAGAAGCCGAGTTTGGATCCATCACAGCCAAATAATTACAGGCCAATCTCTAAACTCCCTTCCATATCAAAAATTCTGGAAAAGGTAGTGGCTGAACAGCTTATGTCATTTTTGGCAAATTGTAATATCATGGATAAATTTCAGTTGGGCTTTCGGAAAAATCATTCTACCGAAAAAGCTTTAGTCAGAGTCTCCAGTGACATTATGATGGCGGCTGACACTGGTAAATACACAGTTCTGGTTTTATTGGATCTTTCTTCTGCCTTTGATACTGTTGATCACTGTATAATGATCAACAAACTCAAAGAGCTAGGGCTGTTTGGTTCTGTTTTAAAATGGTTCTCATCATACCTCACTGGAAGAACCTTTAACGTGTCCGTGAATCAGATCTTTTCTGAAATAGCACAGAGGTGGGGTACCACCAGGCTCAGTTTTGGGACCCATTTTATTTCTAATATACATTCTGCCACTGGGACGGATAATCGGCCAGTTCAAAGATTTTTCTTATCATCTTTACGCTGACGATAATCAGTTGTATTGCTCTTTTAAAGAGTTTCACATGCTGTCATCTTTAACTAACTGCTTGTCTAACATCAAACAGTGATTAAGTGCAAACTTTTTACAGCTTAATTCAGACAAGACAGAGACATTAATTATCCCTCCTGAAAACAAGATTCCACTTATTAAGCACCACATGGGTACCCTAGGTTCCTCTGTCCAGGCAAGTCTTTGGAATCTTGGTGTTAGTTTTGACTCGGCTATGTCTCTTGAGTACCACATTTATCAATTAATTAGAAATTGTTTCTTCCATCTGAAGAATATTTCCAAGTTGAGAACCCTGGTGTCGAAGGCGGAACTTGAGATGATTATACATGCTTTTATTTCGTCACTCTTAGACTATTCTAATAGTCTTTTTACCTGTCTGAGCCAAAAGCATCTTCAGCACCTCCAGGCTGTTCAAAATTTGGCTGCTAGACTTTTAACACACTAAGAAAAGGGCTCACATTACATCGTTTTTAGCAGCACTTCACTGGCTCCCAGTTGGATTCAGTTAAAAATTTTAGTTCTTGTTTTTAGAGCTATTCATGACCAGGTCCCTAAATACATCACCGAGCTGCTTAAAGTGTGTAACCCCTCACAGTCTTTGAGATCCTCGGATCAACTTTTACTGGCAGTCCCACAAACCCATTTTAAAACTCGAGGTGATAAAGCCTTCAGGCAGTGGCACAAAATTGTGAAATGCTCTACCAATGTCTTTGCACTCAGTAGACTCTGTTGACGCTTTTAAAAGGCAGCTGAAAACACTCCTGTTTAAACAAGCTTTTTAGTTTGATTATGGATTATGGTTTTTATGGTTTTAATGTCTTTATACTTGCTTTTTCATGCCTTTATTGTTGTATTTGTGATTGTGTGTTTTATCTTATTGTGAAGCACTTTGTGATTCTTTCTGTGAGAAGTGCTATATAAATAAATTTTACTTACTTAATTACTTACTAGGTGTGTGCATGAGAGTGGTTTGTCAAGAAACATATGAAAAGGGGGGCTGGGGGGCTGGTCGCAGCAACCCCCCCCCCCCCCCCCCCGGGATACCCCGAGCAGGCAAGGCAAGGCCGCCAAACCCCACAGGGCACAAATGCCCAAGGTCAACAAGCCCCAGGAAAGCCAGGAAAGCTGAGGGAGGCCAGGATGCCAGGTGGCTGGTGCAGTGGGCACACACCCCTGGGCCGGCCAACCCCCCAGCCCCCCAGCAGGGCCAACCCCATTCCCCAGGGCCCCAGGTGCCAGGAGGCCAGCGCCCTCACCCCTCAGGTCAGATACTGGCCGGCACTCCCTGATGAAAGCCCCCCCCCCCCGCACCACTGCCGCACACCCTGGGGACCCCCACACCCAAAGAAGCCCCCACCTGCAAAGGAGAGCCCACATAGCTGAGAGGCACTACCCCCCTCAATCCAGCACCTCCCGACTAGCAGATACACCCATTCCCACACCTTCACACCCTCATGCTCTAATATGCACCCACACACACTCACGCATTCTCAATCATCCACTCCCCCACACAGTCCCACACTTGCACTCTCCCTGACCCACCCATTCTCTCTCACTCCTGCACCTGCTTAATCTCGCTCCCACTCATCTTCAGGGTCACCCACACTCACTCATGTTCACTCATGCATGCACTCTCACTCACATTCCGACCTACTCACATCCTTTCGTGCTGTCCCTCTCACACTCACCCACCCTCATTCACCCTTATTTTCTAGGGCAACTGCGATGCAGATGCAGTGAGCCTGGATGCGCACCAGCACCCGGCAGCAGCTGGGGAGACCACTGCAGCCAGGGAAGCAGCCTCCCCCTTGCCAACCCACCCGAAGGCGGCTGCGCCCACAGAAGCAGACCCCCACCCCCAGCGCCCACCCAAATGACTGATCAGCAGACCACCGTAGGCACCCTGAGATGCCACCCAACATGCAAAGCACCACACGAAATCTAACCACCATCACCATCTCCATTCATCACTCTCTCACTCTCGCTCACTCTCTTGTTCAATCCCACTCTCACTCCCTTGCTCCTATCTAATTCATTCAGCAGCACCCAGGGATTTTGACAACATGATGGATCCCAGGCCCCTGGCAGAAGGAGGGCAACAGTGATGGGGAAGACCCCCCAGCCTCCCTTCCAATTGCACAAATCATGATAGGTGTGTATCGGTTGCATGATGTGATTGTGTGCAGGTGTGTGAACTACCATAGTGCAGTTAAAATTGGGGGCATGGTAGTTGGAGCACAACTAGCCACTGTGATGCCACTGTCACTCTGCTTAACATGCTTTTTAAACATTTGGATTTTAATGGGACACATGCCAGGCTTTTATTTGTGGACTTTTCTTCTGCTTTTAATACAATCCAACCTCACATTTTAGTTGAAAGGCTCCTGCAACAATTTGATTTGAGTAATAATCTGGTGGGTTGGATTCTGGATTTTTTAACCAACAGGACACAGAGTACTATCTGCGGTCAACGGTCTGACCAAAAGTGTTCTAGGGGTCTCCTCAGGGGTGTGTGTCGTCGGGCTTTTATTGAATCTGTTTTATCCTTTTCTTTAGCGTCATGGTTTGGTCAGATAAAACTGAAACAGAGGAAATCCTTAGACCAAGTAGTTAGATGGTCCAGTCGTTTGCTTGGTGAGTCACAGCTGAGTCTGACATCCCTGTACACCAGACAGGTACAGAAGATTGCTACCTCCATCTTAAGTGATGACTCCCACCCTATGCATTGTCACTTTCAGCTTCTTCCCTCTAGACGGAGGTTTGTTGTCCCAAAATGTAAAATCCAGCGCTACAAAAACAGCTTTGTTCCTGCTGCTGTCAAAGAGTTGAACAAGATGTAACAATATAGTGCACATAATTTAGTTGTCTATTTATGAATTTTATTTTATACTCATTTATTTTTGTAAGTTTTTTATTTGGGTTTTAAATCTTTTATTGGGTTTTAGACTTTTATTGAGCTTTTTAATCTCTGACCTAGTTTTTAACTTTTTTAATATGACCCTTCTCTCTTCTCTCTTTGTTTTTCTCTTATCTCTTTGTCTTATGTCCTGATTGGTGGAGCCTTGAGTACTTTTATTGTGTTTATAGTCAGCTTCATGTGTGTCTGTATTCATGTTGAATGTACTTGTGGTTTGTAAATATGTGTCTAAAAGACATTGCAGTCACCTGACTGCAAAACAAATCTACCTTCAGGTACAAATAAAGTAACCTGAACCTGAACCTAAGCTCTGGCAGGCCACCGGAGGAACTAACTCCTCGGATCAGGTGGCCCATGTTGTCTGGCAGGCCACCGGACTTCGTCCACCTGACCTTCTGCTGGGCCTGGGACTCTGGGCGGCCTCCTGAGCCCCAAGTCCACGGGCGTTGGGGCTCAGGAGGCCGCCCAGAGTCTTAGGTTGGTGTTTTTCCTGTTGTGGGTCCTGGGCGGGGTTGTTTTTGTACCCTCCTGAACTGTTCCCCCACCTCCCACCCTGGGTCTATGGTTACTGTTGTTTCTGCTGGGGGGAGGGTCCTCGGGATGTTACCTTGGATGTCTGGGATCCATCCCTTGAGATGGGGGCTCTGTCAGGAGCCGAGCCAACTTGGTTCCCCCAGCTCGGTCCTGGCCCTCCTCTGGTTCTGTGTATCGGGGTATTATGCTGTCTTGTGTTTTTCCTTACCCTTAGCCACTATTTTCTGGCCAGCAGCTGTGAGGCAGCCCTCTTTGGCTCACTCAGTTGTGGATGTTGTCTGACTGTCTGCCAGTCTGACCACACCCCCTCTCTCATTACTGCCAGCTGATTCCCACTCCCGTTAATCACCTTTCCCGCTCCTCGCCCAGGTGTGCCTAATCTCTCCCTGCCAGCAATGCGTGTACTTAAGCAGCTCTTTGCCAGTCACACATTGCTGGATCATTGTACATAGTCATGTGTGCTACTGTGTGCCACTGCGTGTTCGCCACTTCCGCATTAACTGTGGTTCTCCTGCGTCCTCTGAGCGATGTCGGCTCTGGGACACCATTGTGGTTAATTCACTTCTCCTCCTGCGTTCACTGGGCGATGCCGGCCTAGGAATGCCAATTGTAAGTTTCTTTGTATTTTTGTACATCTTCACATTTTTGGAACTGTTTGTCATTTGTTTGAGTACCCCACGACATGACCCCAGCAACATACAGCAACTACAGCATATTAAAAGACATCAAGATATAAAATTTTAGTTTCTAAGTTATTAATCTTACAGTAGTCTATTATATAATCTATAATCCCAGGTTTCTTTTCAGTACTGTAGCCAGGTTGACAAAGAGTCAGGACTCTGTCAATTCTAGCATCCCCTTAGAGCTTACTAGTCAGGACTTTATGAACTTTTTCAATAATAAAATTTCATCCATCAGAGATAAAATCAATCAGATTCTTCCCACAGTTAACTTAAATACTGTAACTACTACAACTCCTTCTATTGATGTCTGTCTTGATGAGTTTACTCCAATCGACCTTTGTGAGTTAGATAAAATAGTTTCCTCATCCAAACCTTCAACTTGTCTTTTAGACCCTATTCCTACCAGGTTATTTAAAGAAGTCTTCCCACTTATTGGTAGCTTTATTCTTCATATAATCAATTCTTCATTAACTTTAGGCCATGTACCGCAGGCTTTTAAAACGGCTGTAATTAAACCCTTACTCAAAAAGCCAACGCTAGATCCAGGAGCTTTAGCTAACTATAGACCAATCTCTAATCTCCCTTTCATTTCAAAAATCTTAGAAAGAGTTGTTGCTACGCAATTATTTGACCACCTGCAGGGAAATGGTTTACTTGAAGAGTTTCAATCTGGGTTTAGAATCCATCATAGTACTGAAACAGCCTTAGCGAAGGTCACTAATGACCTCCTCATTGCATCTGATAATGGACTAGTTTCTGTACTTGTCCTTTTAGATCTTAGTGCAGCTTTTGATACTATTGATCATAATATTCTACTTGATAGATTAGAACACTATGTTGGACTTAATGGAACTTCGTTGCAGTGGTTTAGATCTTATTTATCTGATAGGTTCCAGTTTGTTCATGTAAATGATGAGTTTTCTTTCAGCTCAAAGCTTAGTCATGGAGTTCCACAGGGATCTGTGCTAGGCCCTACTCTTTTTAGTTTATATATGCTTCCGTTAGGCAACATTATTAGAAAGCACTGTATACATTTTCATTGTTATGCAGATGACACACAATTATACCTGTCAATGAAGCCAGATGATACTAATCAATTAGCCAAGTTAGAAGCCTGTCTTAAGGAAATCAAAGCTTGGATGACTTGTAATTTCCTGCTATTAAATTCAGATAAGACTGAAGTCATTCTTGTTGGTCCAAAAAACCTTAGAAATTCCTTTCCAAATCAAACTTTCAGTTTGGATGCAGTTACTCTTTCTCTTAATAGCTCTGTGAGGAACCTTGGAGTTATTTTTGATCAGGATTTGTCCTTCAATTCATATATTAAATTTGTTTCTAAGACTGCCTTCTATCATTTGCGTAATATTGCCAAGATTAGGAGCATCTTGTCTCAGAGTGATGCTGAGAAACTGATCCACGCTTTTGTTAGCTCGAGATTAGATTATTGTAATTCTTTATTATCAGGCTGTCCTAAAACATCTTTAAAAAGTCTTCAGCTGATCCAAAATGCTGCAGCAAGAGTTTTAACAGGTACTAGAAAGAGAGATCATATCTCTCCGGTTCTGGCCTCCCTTCATTGGCTTCCCATAGAGTTTAGAATTAAGTTTAAAATCCTTCTTCTTACTTACAAAGCTCTAAACAATCAGGCTCCTTTTTATTTAAAAGATCTGATACTACCGTATCATCCTAACAGAGTACTACGCTCCCAAAATGCAGGATTACTTGTAATACCTAGAATCTCCAAAAGTACAATGGGAGGCAGAGCCTTCAGTTATCAAGCTCCTCTCCTGTGGAATCAGCTGCCAATCTGGATTCGGGAGTCAGACTCGATCTCTGTTTTTAAGAATAGGGCTAAAACCTACCTTTTTGATCTAGCCTACAATTAGGGAGGGATCATGTGTTTCTGAACCCTCCCTTAGTTATGCTGCTAATAGGTTTAGTCAACCGGGGGACCTCCAGTAATGCACTGGGCCTCACTCCTTTCCTCACTCTCTATGAAATATTTTTTTTTTGCTGGTCATTAACATTTGTTTGTTCTCTCCCATAGATTGAGTCCCCATCGTGCTGTTTGCTCTCTACATGTCTGTTCTTTTCTTCTTCTCTATCCCCTCACCCCCCAGCCAGTCGCAGCAGATGACTGCCCCTCCCTGAGCCTGGTTCTGCTGGAGGTTTCTTCCTGTTAAAAGGGAGTTTTTCCTCTCCACCGTCGCCAAGTGCTTGCTCACAGGGGATCGCCTGATTGCTGGGGTCTTTCTGCAACTGCGGGGGTCCCCCCTACAGTTGATAGTGCTATGAAATGACTGTTGTTGTGAAATGGCGCTATATAAATAAAGTTGAATTGAATTGAATTGAATTGAATTATTAAATTAAATAGCCTAACTAACTAACTAACCTGCACTTATATAGCGCTTTTCTAGTCACAAAGACCACTCAAAGCGCTTTCATTAATATAACTAACCCTCTATTCTAAGGGCCTATAGGAAACAAATATCTAGGGACAATTTAGAACAGCCAATTAACCTAACATGCATGTTTTTTGGCATGTGGGAGGAAACCGGAGAAATCCCGGAGTAAACCCACGCAACACGGGGAGAACATGCAAACTCCACACAGATCACTGTTGGTCGGGGGCTGCTATCGAACCCACGATCCCACAATCCCCACAATCCCCCGGCCAAGGGTAAACTGTGCTGCCGCAGTGCTAACCACTGCGCCACCGTGCAGCCCTAAGTGTATTAGTAGCCGAGTGCCTACCCTTGATGAACCCTGTTTGATCTGGGTGTATAATAAACAGAATTATTCTTTCCAGTCTTTTGGAGAGAACTTTGCAAATTATTTTAAGATCGACATTCATAAATGAGATGGGGCGGTAGCTGGATGGAAGCATAGGTTCTTTTCCAGGTTTAAGGAGAAGGATAATACTAGCCAAATTCATATTTGGAGGGACTACATTAACTTCTTTAATTTGGTTCACCATTTTAAATAAAGTAGGTGCCATTACAGGCCAGAATTTTTTATAAAATTCTACTGGAAAACCATCTGGTCCCAGAGCTTTGTTGTTTGAGATGTGCTTAAGTGCCTCCTGGAGTTCAGACACCAGAAGAGAAGCATCCAGAGCTGCAATCTGTTCATTATATAATCGTGGTAATGTGGAGTGTGTAAATGACGAGGCAAGATTTGTCTCAGGCATTTTATTTCACATCTCACACATGAGCATAGTAGAAAAAGAGGACATCTCAGACAGAACTCTTCTCTTAAATACTCAGGTCCTTCTACATATCAAAGGTCGCATTGCATTCACATCAAAGGCCACATTGCATGCCCTTTCTTAATCCCGGTTCCGCCGGACCGGCGGCGCCACACGAGTCGGCTGCCTGTTGCAACAGCCTTTTTTTTATCTTCCTTCTTCTTTCTACACCTTTCACTCTGTATATATATCACAGACGCACGGATCGCCCCGGGGGTCTCCCGGGTCGGCGGACGGAGCCACGGTTTGCAGCGGGAGACGTTACAGCGGGGAGGAGCTAGTGCTAGCTAGCACTTGGCCGCCGCCCGGTGCTAATGGGAAACTCGACATACCGGGAGCTGTAGCGAAAACGAAGCGGGTGCCGGGCTGGAGTTTAGGCGGCGTGAAAGAAATATAAGACAGAATAATAAAGAGCGATGGCAAGAACCAAGCAGACCGCCCGTAAAATCTACTGGAGGAAGAAGCCCCCCAGGAGACAGCTAGCCACAGGGCTGCTCGGAGAGGCGCTCTGGCCACCGGCAGAGTGAAGAGGCCTCGCCGTCACAGGTCCGTGGCTCTGAGAGAGATCCGTCGCTACCAGAAATCCACGGAGCTGCTATCCGTAAGCTGCCCGTCCAGCGCCTGGTGAGGGAGATCGCTCAGGACTTCAAGACCGTCCTGCGTTTCCTGAGTTTCGCCGTCATGGCTCTGCAGGAGACCAGCGAGACCCACCTGGTGGTCTCTTCTTCGCTAAGGGGGTCACCATCATGCCCAAAGACTTCCAGCTGGCCCGCTGCATCCGCGGAGAGAGAGCTTAGACTTTCTGCTGCACATCCACCAGCCATAATGCTCTGCACTGTGTGTCTATATATATGCATTTATAGTAATATGGACATATGTTTACTAGATGTTGTTTTTTCTTGCCTTCTGATTGTTGCTCTGAGTGTTGCTATCCCTATGCTGTTGCAATCCTGGAATTTCCCCATTGTGGGACTAATAAAGGCTTATCTTATCTTAACATCCCCCTCGCAGTCTCTGGCACACAAAGGATCCTCCTAGCAGTCTCTGACACACAAAAGATCACACTTTCACAACTTCCAGTTATCGCCAAGGAAACTCTG
>CM035838.1:409704485-410023888 GCA_020510985.1 Pholidichthys leucotaenia
CTACAGGAGATTCCAGGGTGGCAGGCGAAGGGACTGGTGTGACCCCACTGGAAGACATCACTGCGGAGAGCGGCCGGGACATACAGACGGTTCCGGAAGCACCCTACTGGCACAGGCTCCTGGGACTGGGCCTGGCAGATCCTCCACTCGATATCCCAAGTAAGGGCTCCAAGGACGGATGAAGGTGGTAGAAGAAGAAGGTGGTTCTGCAAGACCTTCCAGCTGGAAGGTCTTGCAGAACTAGAAGAATGCACCGCCTCCATGTGGTCTGGTTAAAGTTGATCTGTCTGAGGTAACAATTGCTCTACAGAAGGCCTCAGATTTATTCCACTTACAGCTGCTGCACCTTCCATCCGCAGCTGATGCTCTCTGCATTCCCTTTGCACTTCCTGTTGGAGTTGAGTAAATTGGTGCTGTATTCTTTTCCACCATTCCTCCTGGTGTTGCATATCCATATCTCATCTTGCTTCCCAGTCATTTTGTTGCTGCATCAATCCTCATAACAGGTGTGACAGTTCTGCAAACCTTTGTAATTCAGCCATTTCTTCATCTCCTGGACCAGAATTATTAACCTTTGAAGCCTCATCTTTGGCCTGGTCTGCTGGTCCTTGGTTCTTTTTGAGTTTCACTGTTTTCTGCATGTCTGCTCCCTAGTGATGTTATGCTCGACACCGCCCACTCAAGCAATATAACATGGAAGTGTCATGAGCAGAGTGTCGAGCTCTTTGTCAATGTGCCCACAGTCATGTGACTGTGGGCACATGACTGTGGGCACAGTCATGTGCCTTCTTGTCCCATCATGTGACGTGGGACACATCACGTGATGTGCCTTCTTGTCCCATCACGTGATTTGAGATGTGGCGAGAAATTTGACAGGGTTTGGCGTTGCATATGTCAACAGTGAAGGATTTAAAACGGGCGTGATATACCACTCGAACTGTGGTTTTTTTGGGAGAAGGAGATTCGTTATCATCACCATTTTGTTATTATTTGCTATTTCAGCACAAGTCAGGCACAGTACACCAGTTAGAGTTAGGTTTAGTTACATTAAGATAAGATAAGATAAGATAAGATAAGATAAGCCTTTATTAGTCCCACAACGGGGAAATTCCAGGATTGCAACAGCACAGGGATAGCAACACTCAGAGCAACAATCAGAAGGCAAGAAAAAAACAAGCAAGCAAGAGCAGCTAATATACATATGTACATATTACTATAAAATAAATATATACACACACACACAGACACACAGTGCAGAGCATTGTAGCTGGATGGAATAAATATATGAGTATATGAACACACAGTGCAGAGCATTGCAGCTAGGTGGAATAAATATGCAAGTATATAAACACACACAGTGCGGAGCAATGTAGCTAGATGGAATAATATGTAGATATATAAAAACACAGTGCGGAGCATTGTAGCTAGATGGGATGAAACAGCATAACCGTCTACTTAGTTATCCTACATGGTATGATTATGTGCCCATACATATTCTCACCCTCCATAGCGACCGGTATGTTCCTAGTTGTATGCCGGAGGGGACCATTGTGTAAGTCTATTGCATCTTTTGCATTCAAAAAACTATTAGTTTGTTACGTCTTTTTGCTATCTCTGCGAGCAGCCCTGCTTAGGTTGTACAGTCTGACAGCCGTTGGTAGGAAGGACCTACGAAACCTCTCGGTTGTGCACCTGGGATGATGTAGTCTGCTGCTAAATGAGCTCCTCAGTGCATCCAGTATGTCCTGCATAGGGTGGAACTCGGACTCCAGCAGAGATGACAGTTTAGCCACCGTCCTTCTCTCTCCTATCTCCTCCATCGGATCAAGGCGCTGCCCCAGGACAGAGCTAGCTTTCTTAATCAGTTTGTTCAGTCTCTTCCTATCGGCTGCAGTAATGCCACTGCCCCAGCAGACCACTCCAAAAGTGATGGCTGATGCCACCACCGTGTCATAGAATGACTTCAGCAGCGCCCCTTGTACACCAAAAGACCTGACCCATTAAACAGCACATTACATTTACTAAATATACTACACAAAGATACATACACATACATTGATACATAACACACACTTATTCAAACAAACACAGTAGACATATAGGATAGGCTTAGTTAGACATAGATTAGACAGTCTGTGTGCATTTTATTTCAGAGTGCAAGGTGTGTTTGTCTGAGTGACTGTGTGTAAGTATAGTGAGGTGAGGGACATGGAGGAGCAACCGGTGGCTAAAAGAGCATGCTCTTATGTGTGGCAGCACTTTGACATCTTCAACCCCAAGAAGGTCAAGTGTGTTATCTGTGCTGTGGAGCTGATGTTCAACAATAACACGTCTTCAATACTGCGACACCTGTGCAGCAAACACCTGGAGACAACACTCAGTTCAGCTGCTGGTGCTGCTGCTGATGCTTCTGGTTCGGCAGGGACCAGACAAGGTGAACTTAATCTAATTTCTATAGGTTAAATCCAAACACCCAACAGTATTATATACCGTATAATTTTCAATGACAATTTTTGTATACTTACATTGTAAGGCTGGCAAGCAGAGTTGGATGAGGCATTGGACACTGAGACACGTGCACAAGAGACCATGGTAAAATTGACTACTGAATGTGCTGCAACCATCAACACTAAGACGCCAACACCATCAACATCACAGGTAGTATACCTTATTATTCCATATTATTATTGTGTTTTCCAAACCTCTCTCTCAACATGTATTAAAATGTTCTCAACTCTATCAGTCAGCAGCAGAGGAAGAACCTGGGCCTTCAGCAAAAGACAACATCTGGGAGTTCCTGGATAGCAGAGTTGGTTTGTATTTTTTTTTTTTAACTTTAAGCGTCATTTTTTAATTACAAAAGATTGCTAATTACATTTTTTTTTTTTTTTTAGGTGAAACACAGCACTGTCAAAGTGCAACAGCAGATGCCACAGTGGAAATAAAATAATATTTGTCTGAGCCCTTTCTCTCCAGAGGAGAAGACCCACTCTGTTACTGGGCAACACGCCAAACCATATACTCCACTCTTTACAAGATGGCAAAAAAAGAGTCTCTGCATGCCAGCAACATCAGTGCCATGTGAGTGGGTCTTCTCCAAAGCTGGAGAGGTTGTAAGCCCACGCACTGTGGAAATGCTTCTTTTTTCGAATAAAAAATTCTTTAAACACTTCAACAGATACACAATGTTTCATTATTTATGAAGAGCAGTAAATACTTTAAAATGGTAGAGGAAAATATTTGGAATATGACAATGAAGTGCAGGTAGATTTGGGTCCCTCCCAATTCTCATCTGTACCCCCGACCCCTATGAATTGGGACTCCCCTTCATGGCTGCACATGGCCAAAGGGGCTGTAGAGTGGAGCTGTCTTACAGGCCACTGCTGAAATTCACCGGCCATTTGCCAGTGTTCATATCAAGCCCTGCATACTGTTTATCTATCTATATAAAATCTGGTTTTGTTCACTGAAAAATTTTCAGTGAACAAAACCAAGGTCCAGAACAACACCAGTCCTTCCACAGAGTTTTGCCAGCAATGACTACAAATTCTGAAAGCTGTCTATCATTTGACAGATTACATAGAGGGTGATGTAACTGAAGTCAATTAAAATGATAGATGACAGAATTTTTACAAGGCTGTCTGAGAAAATGACAAAATGTAGCACAACCTGTGATATCGAGTATAGGCTTTTTTTCCCCCCACTTTTTCAACTCAAATGCAGTTCTGACAGTCAGCCACGAGATGGCAGTCTCTATTAGATGTTTCATTACACTGTCACTCATGAAGCAGTTGTTGCAAAGTTGCTCATTGTTTCATGAGGCCTCGGTTTTAACATCACTATTGCTCACTACTGGCCTGGAAACACAGCTGCCACCATTTGTAGTCAGGCACAAGCATCAAGGGAGACAGTAGTCAAGCAGACTCAGACAGCAGTTCTCAAATCCAAGAGGTATAGCTTTACCATTAAACTCAAAAAAACCTTAAACAAGAAAAAGTGACTCAAAATAATTAAATCAAACTGAACATAATTAATGACAACACAGCCTCACCTCTCTCTCCCTACAGAGGGACATTCCAAATGGAGCTAAACAGACTCTCGGGCTCTTTTCCACCAAACCGGTTCCAGTGCTAGTTTGGTGCTGGTGCTGGTGCTAGTGCTTAACCAGTGCTTAACCAGAGTGCTCATAAGAACCAGTTGTCTTTCCACCGATATGGAGCTAGTTGGGAATTATGTCAGAGCTATGTCATTACGTACTGTGAAGCGCCCAACCCCTGCAGAACACCAGAGAAGACGGAAGGTGGCGGTATGCACCTCTCACTTGTTTGCTATCCACCAGTAACCGAGAGAAGAAGAAGAAGTAGCAGCGTTAGCTTGTCAACATGTAGGAATTGTTGTGTTTGGGAGCGCTGCTTTTATTATTCCAAACCTGTATTACCATCCAAAAACAGTTTTATTCTTAATGGCAGAGAACGGCGGCTACGTTTAAGGACACCGGTAATCATCAATATTTCAGTTATCAGCCGTTGTTAGATAAAGTCTGTAGCGCGAGCATTGACTACACTTTTAAACATAATATTTATGTCATTTCTGTAACAGGTGGTGTTACGGCGCATTACGAGACGGAGGTTGCCTGTTCTGTCATGCCAAAAAGTGATCAGCTGTCCCAAAAAAATGATCGCCAGGGGCCATATTGTTATGGGTTTATATTAGCCGGTAAATATATATATATTTCAACAGATAAACAGTACTTAGTTAGGTATAACAAGATATATTTAACACTTACGATGCATTTTGAACCCTAAACAAACTTGATCTGGGATTAAAAGCAATTAAAATAATGCAGTCACAAGGTTACATGGAAAAATGTATAGATTTACGGTACTGCATATATACATGAAGATACTGTATAAATGCATATTCTATGCACCTCCAAACTGCAGAGTTGTGAAGGGTATACCCTTCTGTACTTGTGTCATCTATTCTGGTTAAAGTACTGATTCAAGTTTTTATTCATGTAGGGATAACAAGAGACAGACTGTAAAGTGTTCAAGTTCAAAGTTCTTTCCCCAGAAATGATCTTGTCCAGAGCTGACAGAATGTCATGTGGGACGTTGTCAACAGAATATAAACTTATCATTTTTAAAGCTGGCAACTTGGAACATTTTCCACAGAAAAAGTACATAGATTTAAAGTTTGTTGCTGCTTGTTCTTTAAAAAATGTGAAAGAAATTGTCAAAAATATGTATAAGTCCACAAATACCTGATATATTGTCCAATACCTGGAAAAATGAACTTAAGTGCAGTAATTCAGTACTTGTACTTTCACTTCCCACCACTACAATGTTATAGTGATTTGCATTGTCCTAAATAACTTTATATATGAAATGTAAAGTCTTTAACTTTTTAATATGACCCTTCTCTCGTGTTTTTTCTCTTATCTCTTTGTCTTATGTCCTGATTGGTGGAGCCTTGAGCACTTTTATCATGTCATGACATGACATTTTATCAGTCAGCTTCATGTGTGCCTGTGTTTGTGTTCATGTTGAATGTAACTGTAGTTTGTAAATATGGATGTCACCTGACTGCAAAACAAATCTACCTACGGCTACAAATAAAGGAACCTGAACCTGAATATGTTTGGTGTGAGGATAACAATGTAGAAGAAGAAAAACACTTAAGGAAAGAAAGCTTTTATTTCCAAAATGTGCAAAAACTTCAGACTGCTACATATGAAATATTATGTACACACAGACAACAATATCAATGCTGTGATAGTTACTTTTTTTACAGTGCCTCAAGCACAGACAACACGTCCCATCAGTCCAACAAGGGTGTTGGTCTGCTTTGCAGCAAAGCGAAGTTCAGCTGCTCCTCCCTCCTGCTCTGCTCCTGCTGTCTCATCTGACCGTAGTCAAGAAGGAGGTCCATGTTTGTGTCACACTTCTGTTTCCCTGTTTTAAAGTACAAAAATAAGCAATATAAAATAACCACACACTGAAAAATGCAGGAATCGTCAATCCAAGATTGAATGTGTCTATTCAACATCCATTTACTGTTAGGGGCATCACAACATTCAATTCAAGTGTATAATTGGTTTAATTCACTCCCTCCTTTGTGTGACTGGGTCATGATCCAGCCAGGTGGATGCCCTCAATTTCCCCTATGGGGATCAATAAAGTACACAAAATCAAAATGATCTGAACATAAATTACCTAATCTGGTCTGATTAGAAGAGCAGGAGGAGGACAAGCTTGGAGCTGGTGAAGGTGAGCTGGACACCACAGGTCTGGCTGCTTCTCCCTCATCATCCAGCTGTGATAAATCTATAAAAAAAAAAGTGTTTTAGTTTGTGCATTGAACAACTTAAGCCTTCCATTAAATGTGCAGACATAGAAGACAATTTTATTCAATATCAATGTTGGCAAAGCTTACATGTCTGATTATGGAATAGAAGAATAGGAATAGATGAAACTTCATTGTACTGTCAGTACAATGAAACTGTAGGTGCTCCACCAGGCTAGTGCGCAATAAAGTAAGAGAAGGATTAGATAAAATACGGCTACACAACACACAATTAAACACGAGTGAAATTTTTTTTAAAAATGGCCTAAGATTATGGAAATATTACCAAAATAGTAAAAAAAGACGACGCTACTAGTGTCTAGTAGAAAAATCTCCCATAACACAACGCAAGGCACCCATTCATACACAGTATTCATGCCACAAAAAACGTATTTTGCGCTGGATGTCTTTATAAAAAAAAGTATTCTGTAAGATGCTAAGATTTCTGTTCTAGTTTCTCAAACGCGCATTTCTGCCGAGGAGAAGCGTTCGTGCTAAAAACAGTTAACTTGTTAGCATCGCTAACCGAAAATACTATGGCCAAAAAATTAGTTTAAAAAAAAAAAAAATCCGCACTTTGGCCGTTATATATCAATACAACCGGTATACATCTGTCATCAGAGACGGCCTGTTCATTTCTTTATGGCGAGGAGAAACGTTTGGTCGTAGTAAAAGTACTTTTAGCTTGTTAGCATAGCTAACCGAAAATACTATAGCCACAAGTGACTAAATATCCACACTTGGCCGTTACATATCAATACAAGCGGATATATATGTATACATATATTGGTTAACGTCTGGCATTTTAAAGACAATACACTTACCAGCGTGTTTTAAGCAGTTTGTTGTCCAGACTAATCCAAGGCAGTGACGATGGTCCAGCTGGCTGGCCGATCCTCCAAAACAGTTCAGATGAGTGGCCCCCTCCAGCTGATCTTGTACTTCTGCTTATGTCCACAGAGCCAAGAAATATGTCTCCTCTTCGCTCTAAATCTGTTTGGTTTTGGAATCTGTTGCGTGCTCCGCTGTTTGGAAAGCAACATGGCGGTCAGTAATGTTTTGAAGCTGGTCGGTTAACCACGCCCATGGCTGTGGACCTAACCGACGTAAACTGGTGCTGCTGCTGGCCCAGCTAGGAGTTGGGGCCGCGATAGCCCCACTTTTGGGAGCCGGGGACTGGTGCTTTAGTCGGTGGAAAACCAAAGAACTGGTGCTAATGACGCAATAGCTCCAGTTAAGCACTGGAACCGGTTTGGTGGAAAAGAGCCCCAATTGACACCAACTGGGCCTAATTACACAACTAATTACCACAGGTGGACCTTCATGTTGCATTAGAAACCACAAACTAGAATCTAAATTGTAATGTATTTTAGTGTGTTTTTAAGGAGAGCAAGTGGAATAAACAGACAGGACAGCGAGGTCTTCAGTAACGTCAACAACAACCGTTTTTTACTCTCTTTCTTAATCTGCATACAACACTTAACAGCACCCCTAGTGGCAGACCACATTACTACATTACATCTCCCTTCTTTAGAAGTAGAATATCATACTATATTGTTACAGAAAAACAATAAATCCTAATATGACTCACAAGTTAAAAGTATGGTTTTAACCTGAACAACTGCTTTTCTTTTCATTACAGGGCTAACATCCCTTAAGATACACTTAAACATTTCTTTATGTTGTTTTCACATTGTATAACGTTGTGGGGGTTTAATCAGTCTGCCAAAGCATGAAGTTTTCCTTGGCTCTTCAGTAACTGCTTTGGAATTCTCAGTTTCCTTTACAGGAGAATGAACAGGTGCTTGCTCCGATGAGATGGTCTCTGTTGGCTCACAAGCAGGGGTCGGGAAATCCTCCTGATCAGTGTTTGTGGTTTTAGGAACACTTTCTTCTCTGCACTTCAGTAGATGGCGCCTGTTTCTCCTGAATTTACATCCTCCAGGGGTCTGAATCACAAATGATCTTGGTGTGTTGTGGCTCTTTACCACAATAGCTGGTTGCCATGTATTCTCAGCTCTGAATCTAACTGTCTCTCCCTCTTGTAGAGCAGGTAAGGCTCTGGCTCCACGGTCAAAGTAATGTTTCTGTCTCATCTGTCTCTCCTTCAGTTGTTTTTGCTTATTCTTGTTCAGCTGTGGCATTAACAGCTGACCTGATGTTGGCAATTTTGTTTTCAGTCTCCGATTCATCAACAATTGTGCTGGAGACAATTTGACTCCATCCAAGGGCGAATTTCTGTATTCAAGAAGAGCGATATAAGGATCTCCTTGGCTCTCTTGTGCCTTCTTCAGTAGGTTTTTTATTGTTTGAATTGCACGTTCACTTTGCCCATTTGATTGTGGGTATCCCGGGCTCGATGTGGTGTGTTTAAACTCCCATGTTTCTGCAAACTGTCTGAACTCTGCACTTGAAAACTGTGGTCCATTGTCTGACATGAGCTCGTCTGGAATTCCATGTCTGGCAAACATAGATTTAAGAGCTACAATGACATGTTTGCTTGTTGTTTGTGGCAATTTGGCAATTTCAGGATATTTTGAGTAATAATCTACACACAGTAGATAAACACCTTGGTCAAAATGGAAAAGATCAACACCAACTTTTGCCCAAGCTCTGCTGGGAATGTCATGACTCTGAAGTGGTTCTTTGACATTGTTCCTCTTGTGTGTGTTACAGATAGAACACCTTAGCACTGTTTCTTCTATTTGTTTAGACATACTGGGCCAAAACAAAACATCTCTTGCTCTTTCTTTGCATTTAACAACGCCAAGATGTGCTTCATGGATTTTCTGAAGCATTTCCTTTCTCAGACTTTGAGGCACCGCAAGTCTGGAGTTCTTGAATATTAGTCCTTCTGAGCATGTGAGTTCCTCTCTGAATGTCCAATACTTCCTTATCTCAGCTGGAACTTGACTGACTTGTGCTGGCCATCCTAACTGAACTGCTTTCATTAACATTTGCAGTTCCTCATCTGCTGCTGTTGCTTTCTGGAATAACTTCAGCTTTTCCTCTGAGACAGGTAGGTGTGCTGTAAGGAGATTAACTTCAAGTTCCTCCTCCAATAGTTTTTCTGTCTGCTCTTTAAGAAAAGCTCTGCTCAGAGTGTCTGCAATGTACAAGTCTTTGCCTGGTTTATATGTAACCTGCAGGTTGAAAGGCTGCAGACTCATCAGCATACGTTGTAGTCTGGGTGGTGCTTTATGCAACCCTTTTTTGAACACAGCTTCCAGTGGTTTATGGTCTGACTCAACCTGTACTGGTCTTCCACACAGATACTGCTTGAATTTCTCACAGCCATACACAATAGCCAAAAGTTTCTTTTCAATTTGTGCATATCTTTTCTGTGTGTCTGTTAGCGATTTTGAACCATAAGCCACTGGCTGACCCTCTTGCAATATCACAGCTCCCAATCCTTCAGAGCTTGCATCCACAGACAATGTAACTGGTTTATTTATGTCATAAAATCTCAGCACAGGGGTTTCACTGACAAGTGACTTCAGCTGTTCAAAGCTCTTTTGTTGCTGTGACTCCCAGTGCCATGCAACTTCTCCTTCCAGAAGTTTTCTGAGTGGTGCACTTACCTCTGACAGGTTTGGTATGAACTTTGCAAGGTACTGCACCATACCGAGAAATCTTCTGAGTGCAGCCACATCTTCTGGTTGAGGCATGTTAACTATTGCTCTGACTTTTTCTTGGTCTGGCTTCAGGCCTTCTGCACTCAAAATGTGTCCAATATATTGTATTTCAGTCATGCCAATCTTACATTTGTCCTCGTTCAGTTTCAGATTAATGCTTTTCACTCTTTCCAGTAGTTGTCTCAGCCTTTTGTCATGTTGTTCTTTATTTACACCGCACACCAGGATGTCATCCATAACATTCTCAACTCCTTCCAGGTCCTCCAGTCTCTGGGCGATGTACTTTTGGAAGACTTCTGGGGCTGATGACACACCAAAGGGAAGCCTCTTAAATCGGTATCTACCAAATGGTGTGTTAAAGGTACATAACTTGGAGCTTTCTTCATCAAGCTGTATTTGCCAGAAGCCATGGTTTGCGTCTAGCACTGAAAACACCTTTGCATTCGGCATCTCTGCAACGACTTCTTCCACTGTTCGTAGGGGATAGTGCTCTCTTTTTATAGCTTTGTTAAGATCTTGAGGATCTATGCATATTCTAATTCTTTTATTTGCTTTCTTGACAATGACCATGCTGTTGACCCAATCAGTGGGCTCTGTTTGCTTCTCAATCACACCCAGAGTCTCCATTCTTTCTAGTTCTTTTTTTTTTATATCATCCTTCAGTGCTAAAGGCACATTTCTGGGTGGGTGAATCACTGGAGTTACAGCTGGGTCAACCTGAATGTGATGTAGTCCCGGTACACACCCCAGTCCTGTAAACACATCTTTGTATTCTGTCAGAATGTCAGTTTCCTCTTCTCTATCCACCTTGTGGACTCTGGTTATCAGTCCCAGTTGTTCACATGAATCCCCTCCAAGGATCGCTGGCAAATCAGCTTTTATAACTTGAAATTCAAGCTCCTGTTCTTGAGTTTTGTATTCACATTTCAGCTTTGCCATGCCCACTGGTTCCATCTTGTGGCAAGAATATGATACTAACTTTGTTCTGGATTCAAACAGTAGCATATCTCCTTTGGTCACTTTCTTTAAGATTTTGAGAGGTAGCACATTGCAACATGCACCCGTATCTAATCTGAAGACGACCTGTTCACCATTCATTGTCAGAACTTCTGTCCATATTGATTTTTCAGCTTTTTCGACATTCATTGTATCAACATTAGCTGGCTTTTTCTTTTCTTTTCTCTTTGGCTCAATGGTTCCAATAAATATTTCTTTTTTCCTCTTGTTCTATTTCATTCACATTTTTCTCCTGTCTGTGTGAACTTTCTCTGCTTTCTTTGTGCATCCTTGTGTGGCACATGCGAGCAAAATGGTTTTTTCGTGAGCAGATTTTACATGTTTGCCCATACGCAGGACACTTGCGAGGCTCATGTTTATACCCACATTTATTGCATTCTCTTTTTGCGTGGACGTCACTTTCTTTAGACCTCTTAGTTAGCTTTATTTTGCTTAGCTTGTTTACTGAAACTTCTGTTTCTTCTTGTAAAGCTTTCATATGGCTTTGTGTGGCTTCATTAGCTCTGCATATATCCACAGCTTTACTCAGGGATAAGTCTGGTTCTCTAAGCAATCTTGCTCTCACCTGGTCATTGGTGACTCCACACACAATACGATCTCTTATGAGTGAATCAGTTAACAGTCCAAACTCACAGTCTTTGGTCTTGTTTTTCAGGTCTGTCACATATGCATCGATAGGTTCACTCTTGCCTTGTACTCTTGTGAAAAATATGTGCCTCAGGTAGGTTATATTTTTTCTTGGCTCACAATATTGTCGAAATCTTTCTTTTAGGATGTCAAAATCATCCACATCATCATCATCAAAGTCCATGGTATTAAATACCTTAATAGCTTCGTCACCTGCCACATGAAGAAACGTAGCACATTTTATTTTCTCTGATTTTTCAGCTATGCCGCTAGCAATCAGGTACAGCTCAAACTTCTGGATCCACGAACGCCAGTTTTCTGCGAGGTTTCCTTCCAGCGACAGACTGTTTGGTGGTTTTAGTTGGTCCATCTTCATATGAGTGACACTTCTGACACCATGTAATGTATTTTAGTGTGTTTTTAAGGAGAGCAAGTGGAATAAACAGACAGGACAGCGAGGTCTTCAGTAACGTCAACAACAACCGTTTTTTACTCTCTTTCTTAATCTGCATACAACACTTAACAGCACCCCTAGTGGCAGACCACATTACTACATTACATAAATAATTTAGAAACAAACTCATTTACATAGCTAAATGAAATTATTAGAAATGTCTAATACTAACAAAATATAATAAACTCCAAAAATAAACTAAAGAAAAATTCCCATGAAGAGAGAGAAAAAAAAAAACAACACCTCCTCATGGTTTGAACCAATAATGTCATGTGACATCACTCCAACGCATTTAACCCAGGAAATTCAGAGTGGGCCCCTCCCCAAACAATTCTTACATGATGGATGGAAAAAAAATAGCACAGGTGAGTTTAAAGAAAAACAAACATTTTCAATTTACAACTTAATAAAGTAGTTCAAAGTAACTTAAGGCTATGTTTGCTTCAACTTACTCCAATACTTTGATGTAAATTGTAACATAAGACTAACACAAACAAACCCAGGATAGTAAGTGACAGAATGTTGCATAAGCACTGGGAAATTAAACAAGCACAAAAGAAACACCTGGTCCAATGCAAATTATACTGGCACAAGTGGTGAGTAGAAAAAAGGTCTCACCCACTTTGTCACAGACCATGCTCACCAATAAGCGACTTTCGCATCTTGGCTCGCGCAAAGCATCATGGGAACGTCACTAACTAACTAACTAACTAACCTGCACTTATATAGCGCTTTTCTAGTCACAAAGACCACTCAAAGCGCTTTCATTAATACTAACCCTCTATTCTAAGGGCCTATAGGAAACAGATATCTACCAAACATGCTCTATTTATATGTTTTAATTTATGGAAAGTTCCTGATCTACGAGCATACGTACCCCTACGAGTAGACGTAGGGGTCTTCCCGGTTGTACCCGTAAACGCAAGGACGAACTAGTTGTGCTTTCATTTGCGGCCACATTGCAGAAATTGGCCAAAATGGCCCCCCTGTATGTACGCTGACATAGCAGATTTTTTGTTGTCAAAGGACCACACACCCTTACTTGCGAGACTCCAAAATGACTACAAATAAGGTAAGCGAGTGGTTTGACAGCTCAGCTTTGGTTTTGTCATTTTGAGTAAATTTCACTACAAGGCATAGCCTGCTTACTTAGATCTATAGGTCGATACTACTATAGTTTAAGTACCAGACATTTTCAGTGATTTGCAATTTTATTTTATACCAGCCTACTTATCAATGGCCTTAATTACATGTGTGTGTAGATCAATCTTCATTACCAATAAACAAAGAACTATATACTAGATCCAGGCCTGCCTGTCTGTACCTACTATTTCAGGGTTTAGACTCCTGTCAGTTAGGCTAGAACTTGAACAATACACAACACTATTTAATTCATTCATTCATCTTCTTCTGCTTAATCCTTTTCGGGTCTTGGGGGGGCTGGAACCTATCCCAGCATCTTTGGGCGAGAGGCAGGGTCCACCCTGGACAGATCACCAGTCCATCGCAGGGCCAACACAGAGAGACAGACAACCATTCACTCTCACAGTCATACCTAAGGACAATTTAGAATCCCCAATAGAATGCCAATTAACCTAACTTGCATGTTTTTGGCATGTGGGAGGAAACCGAAGAAATCCTGGAGTAAACCCACGCAGACACTGGTGAACATGCAAACTCCAGACAGATCACTGTTGGTCGGGGGCTGGGATCGAACCCAGGATCCCCCGGCCAAGGGTGAGTTGCTGTGCTGCCGCAGTGCTAACCACTCCTCCACCATGCTGCCCACACTATTTAATTATGTTATAATATAGACTTACTGCTTTAATCCAACAATTACGTCTGTCCGGATCCTTCAGCTCCATGGGGAATGTATATAACATGTATGGCGTCGGACATGTGCACACGCCGGTCCCGAAGTTACACACATGCATGCTGCAAGTTTTCTTTTTCCACCACTCTAGATGATACATGCCGTTCCACACTTCACTACGGCACAATGTGCACCTGGCATAACGGCGATTTAAAGCTTGAAGCAGACCTTAAACGGCAATTGTTCAGGTGTGACAGTACTGTCTCTATACAGAAGCAAGGCGGCTACCGGAATGTTTGGGAGTCGTGAACTTTGAACTCACATAATCCGCACATGCGCACTCGTAATGTGAAAGTCGCTTATTGTCTGGATGTGTGGTACACTGGCTCCACGGCTGTGAGCAGGAAGGATGTGCAGAGGTTTATCAACACTACCCAAAAAATCATTGGTGGCCCTCTGAGCTGCCTGGAAGACATTTCCAGATCCTTCTGTCTCAGGAAGACCAAGGCCATCACAGGAGACCCCTCACATCTTGCCCACCACCTCTTTCACCTGCTTCCCTCTGGATGACTCTTCAGATCAATCAGATCCCAGACCTCCAGACTGACAGTTTCTTCCCCTGGGCTCATCTGGACTGCAAACAGCCAAAGCCCCCCCCCCCCCCCCCCCGCCACAACGCTCACATGCACAGAACTGAGGACCTTTTAATTATCATAAAAATACTCTTCATCTGCTTTTGCACTCTGCACTTTTGAGTACATTGATCCAACCGTTGAGCCACTACCAAAGTGTGTATTTTATACTTCATTCTACTTCAAATAATTCATTCTACTTAATGTTGCTATTTTATTCGAATGTATGTTTTCCATCTCTGTTTTTTGATTTGCATACTTTTCCTGCATTTTCACTTTTGCATACTTTTCCTGGTGGGTGCTCCACCAGTAGCCTGGTGGAGCACCCTCAGTTTAGTTGTACTTAAAAACTGTACAATGACAATAAAGCCTATTCTATTCTGTATGGCTGTGTTGTGAGACATGTATATGTTGGACACTGCATATGTGATTTAACCACGATGAAGGAGAGCCAGCCCCCTGCGGTGCGGAGCCACAGAGCCTGGACCCCCTGCGGAGGACAGGGGACAGAAGACTTCCTGACCACTGAGGCTCGGGAAGAGAGAAGGGGGAGTTATGTAAATAAAAGGCTAATGAATGTGAATAAAGAGACTTTGATATAGATGTGTGATTTCCCCCGCGAGGGAAATGGTTTGATGTGAGAAGGTTTAAATGAGAGAACTTTGGTGTGTTCACTCTCTTTGTTCGCTGCTCAAGAATAAGAGCAGACAGTGGAATGATTTCTTGAATAAACTGAAATGAAAGACAATTCGGTTTCGTTATTCAAGTCTCCCCACATTGGTGACTGACGACGTTGAGAATGAACGAAGAAATTCTCAGGGTCCCGGACTCACAGCGCTCAGAGCTGGCGAGCGCAGTGGCCGTTAAGCTGCCTGATTTCTGGCAGGATAACCCACGGTCGTGGTTTCTGCAAGCAGAGTCGCAGTTCGCGCTCGCAGGAGTAACGGTGGATGACACTAAGTTCCACCATGTCATCGCTAAACTGGACAACAGCACAGCTCGGTGCGTGCAAAGCTTGGTGGAGCAGCCACCCGCGACCGACAGGTACAGCAAGCTGAAATCCACCCTCATCAAGTTTTTCACCCCCTCGGCTGAAGTGAGGGCGAGGAGGATCCTGTCTTTGCTAGACCAAGGTGGACACAGGCCGAGCGCCCTGATGGAGGAGATGATACAGCTGAGAGGGTTGGACAACGATGATTTCATTTTTCAGTTCATCTTCCTCTCCAACCTCCCGGCGCATGCGAGAAGCACGCTGGCCGGCAAAAAGTGTCACACCCTGGAGGAGTTCCGGGAGCTGGCCCAGGAGGCAGACGGGATCCTGGACGCCTGCGGCGGGCAAGCAACCACAGCAGCGACCCGAGACAGCGGGGAGCCAGAGGCGGCAGAACCAGACTGGCCGACGATGGCGGCAACACGGCCGCGACGAGGGGGAGCCAATAGCCCGGCGACAGAGGCGCGGGCACGACACAGCGGAGGAGAAGATCTCTGCTTTTACCATCGGAGGTTCGCAGAGAAGGCACGCAGGTGTGTGCCGCCCTGCATCTTCAGGAGTTCGGGAAACGGCAAGACCGGGGGTCGCTAGCAGCTTCGACCCTCGGAGAACGCAACAAGCTGCTCTACATCACGGATGCGCGCTCCGGACGAGTGTTCCTCATTGACACCGGAGCACAAGTGAGCTTCATCACCCCAACATACGCGGACCGGGTAGCTGGACCCCACGGTGACGGAGCTACAGCGGCAAATGGCTCGAACATCAACACCTACGGGAGAAGGACCTTGCCTTTATGCTTACATGGCCGCACATATGAATGGACTTTTGTAGTAGCGGCGGTGAGTTTCAACATGTTGGGCGCGGATTTTTTGTGTTCACACAATCTGTTAGTTGATCTTGCTAATAGACGGCTGGTAAATGCACTCTCTTTTTACTCTCTCCCCTGTTCAGCTCGAGTGTCCCCGCCACCAGTACAGACCCACGTCGCTACAGCAGGTGGTAAGTTTCACACACTCCTCACCCAATTTCCAGCGCTCACTGTGCCCACTTTTTCAGCGACGGTCGCGAAGCACGGGGTGAAACACTTCATCCCCACTTCTGGTCCTCCCGTGTTTGCAAAAGCTCGGCGCTTGGATGCAGTTAAGCTCGCCATTGCGCGCGAGGAGTTCGCCAGCCTGGAGAGGCTGGGCATCGTTCGTAGGTCGAAGAGCCCGTGGGCTTCGCCGCTGCACATGGTACCGAAAGCCGATGGCTCCTGGAGACCGTGCGGGGATTACCGCAGGCTAAACAACGCTACGGCACACGATCGTTATCCCATCCCGCACATTCAGGATTTTTCGGTGCACCTGGCGGGGGCGCGCATTTTTTCAAAGATTGATCTAGTTCGCGGCTATCACCAAGTCCCGGTCCAACCGGAGGACATTCCTAAAACAGCGGTAATAACCCCGTTCGGACTTTTCGAATTTTTACGCATGCCGTTTGGTCTCAAAGGGGCGGCGCAAACATTTCAGCGGATGATGGATGCCGTGTTACGCGATCTCCCTTTCGTGTTTGTGTACCTCGACGACATTTTGGTCGCGAGTACTTCAGAGGACGAACACGAAATGCACCTCACAGCAGTTTTTAGGAGGCTGGGAGAGCACGGCTTAATAGTTAACCCAGCCAAGTGCCAGTTCGGCGTTGAGCGGATTGATTTTTTGGGTCACCGCGTCTCCCCGGAGGGAGCGGTTCCGTTACCAGAGAAAGTACGCGCGGTAGCGGATTTTCCCCGTCCACAAACGGTCAAATCACTACAGGAATTCTTGGGGATGGTGAATTTTTATAACCGGTTCCTGCCCCACGCAGCTCAAATCATGCAACCGTTATATGCCGCGCTCAGAAAACAAAAGCCGACCCAGGCGGTCGAATGGTCCCCGGAGCGGGAGCGCGCGTTCACAGAGGTTAAAAAAGCCTTGGCTGACGCTGCGCTCCTGGCCCACCCAGACCCTGCAGCACGTATCGCGCTGACGACAGACGCTTCAGATTTAGCCATAGGGGCCGTTATTGAGCAACAGGTAGCCGGAGTTTGGCAGCCTTTGGCTTTCTTTAGCAAATCTTTAAGCGCGGCTGAGCGAAAATACAGCGCGTTTGACAGAGAACTGTTGGCGCTGCATTTGGCTATTCGTCATTTCCAGTTCTGGCTGGAAGGACGGTGCTTCACCGCTTATATGGACCACAAGCCGCTCACATACGCCATGGCCAAAATTTCAGATCCGTGGTCCGGCAGGCAGCAGAGGCAGCTGGCCGCAATCTCGGAATTTACCACTGACATTAGGCACGTCGCGGGCAAATTCAATGTAGTAGCGGATTGTCTCTCACGTGCGTTCACGACCCCGACACGCGCAGAGGCAGAACGGGCCACCGTGACCGCGCCGCAGGAGAGCGGCACGGTGGCGCGCGCAGCCCCGGTGCACGTGGGTATAGATTACGCAGCCATGGCAGCGGACCAGGGGGCGGACGCAGACGTGCGCGCGCTCCAGTCTGGACCAACAGGGTTGAGGCTGGAGAGCAAGTGTTTACAAACCGGTATGCCCCCCCTGATCTGCGACATGTCGACGGGGCGCCCGCGTCCGGTGGTTCCGGCCACGTGGCGCCGCCGTGTTTTTGACTCGGTCCACTCACTGGCGCACCCGGGGGTGCGCGCGTCGGTGAAACTAGTGGCGGAAAAGTTTGTTTGGCCGTGCCTGCGCAAGCACGTGAAGGAATGGGCAAAAACCTGCATTTCCTGTCAACGGGCCAAAATTCACAGGCACACAAGAGCCCCGTTAGAACCGTTCCGCATTCCGGCCAGAAGGTTCGACCATGTGCACGTCGACCTTGTGGGCCCCCTACCGGCATCACAGGGGTTCACGTATCTTTTGACAATGGTGGACCGCACCACACGTTGGCCGGAAGTGGTCCCACTTGCGACGACCACGGCCGCGGAGGTGGCTCGCGTTTTTTTAACGGCTTGGGTGGCGCGCTTCGGGGTTCCGTCGGACATTACGTCCGATAGAGGACCGCAATTCATCTCTGAGCTGTGGTCAGCGATGGCCAACGGCTTAGGAGCCAAAATTCACCGCACTACGGCTTACCACCCTCAGGCTAATGGTTTATGCGAGCGTTTTCATAGGTCTTTGAAGGCAGCACTCAGAGCGTCGCTCACGGATGCAGATTGGGTAAATAAACTCCCTTGGGTTTTATTAGGGTTGCGTTCTGCGCCTAAAGAGGACTTAGACGCCTCCCCAGCGGAGCTGGTATTCGCACAAACTCTGAGGCTGCCGGGCGAGTTTTTACCAGAGCACCCAGAGCCCCCACCTCTCTCTGCTCTGGGACCGTTAGTTGGCACGGGGGCAGACACGCTCCCGGGTCCGGTTCATCACGCTTTTCCACGAGTTTTCGTCCCCAAGGCTTTGAAAAATGCCGATTTCGTTTTTGTCAGGCGCGAAGCCCTTAAAGCAACGCTCAAACCACCTTACGAAGGGCCATTTCGAGTGCTGGAGGCAGGTGATAAGCAATTTGTGCTAGATTTTGGGGACAGAAAAGAGACAGTCAGTATTGACAGACTAAAACCTGCTTTTGTCATGAAGGACGTGTCTGTACCGGTCGCGGTGGCGCCTCGACGAGGCAGGCCCCCGCAGAGGGCAATTAACCACTCTCTTCCTCAGTCAACAGACCCGGAGCAGAACAGCACCGCAGGCAAGGCGGGGCCAACGCACAGCAGATTCGGCAGACGGCTGAAGCCCAAGCGGCGCACAGACTGAATGTTGGTGTTGATTATTCAGTAGTGAGTAAGGTGCTATTAAATTTTGGGAATTAGTCTGTTCTTCATCGTTTGGGGGGGGGTTATATGGCTGTGTTGTGAGACATGTATATGTTGGACACTGCATATGTGATTTAACCACGATGAAGGAGAGCCAGCCCCCTGCGGTGCGGAGCCACAGAGCCTGGACCCCCTGCGGAGGACAGGGGACAGAAGACTTCCTGACCACTGAGGCTCGGGAAGAGAGAAGGGGGAGTTATGTAAATAAAAGGCTAATGAATGTGAATAAAGAGACTTTGATATAGATGTGTGATTTCCCCCGCGAGGGAAATGGTTTGATGTGAGAAGGTTTAAATGAGAGAACTTTGGTGTGTTCACTCTCTTTGTTCGCTGCTCAAGAATAAGAGCAGACAGTGGAATGATTTCTTGAATAAACTGAAATGAAAGACAATTCGGTTTCGTTATTCAAGTCTCCCCACATTCTGGTCTATTCTATGCCACAACAAAAGCATACACGACAACTTTTAGATAAAATTTAATATTTATTGTTGCTTATACCTGTTACATAAGATAAGATAAGATAAGATAAGCCTTTATTAGTCCCACAACGGGGAAATTCCAGGATTGCAACAGCACAGGGATAGCAACACTCAGAGCAACAATCAGAAGGCAAGAAAAAAACAAGCAAGCAAGAGCAGCTAATATACATATGTACGTATTACTATAAAATATATATATATACACACACACACAGACACACAGTGCAGAGCATTGTAGCTAGATGGAATAAATATGTAAATATATAAACACCCACAGTACGGAGCATTGCAGCTAGGTGGAATAAATATGCAAGTATATAAACACACACAGTGCGGAGCAATGTAGCTAGATTGAATAATATGTAGATATATAAATATATAAACACACCCAGTGCTGAGCATTGTAGCTAGATGGAATAAATATGTAAATATATAAACACACACAGTGCAGAGCATTGTTGCTAGATGGAATGAAACAGCATAACCGTCTACTTAGTTATCCTACATGGTATGATTATGTGCCCATACATATTCTCACCCTCCATAGCGACCGGTATGTTCCTAGTTGTATGCCGGAGGGGACCATTGTGTAAGTCTATTGCATCTTTTGCATTCAAAAAACTATTAGTCATACATCTGGAAATGATGAGGAGTTGAGGTGACGTTTTTATAGTTTTATTAACACAAGAACAGGAACGCACAGGAGTCACTCCGTCTTGCCCAGTCCTTCTCAAATAGTGGGGTGTGCCCGCCAGGGGGTTCATGTGACCCCGGGGAACATGCTTTTTTTGCTGTACTAGAATAAAGTGTAACTGCACAGCCACTACAGTAGGTGACAGTGGCGCTCTCATTGTCAGTGTGCGCAGGGAGTATTAGCTCTATGGTGTAGGGTTTTTTTTTCACCGAGCATGCGCACACACAGCACAGAGCAGGAGATATGAAGTGCAGTGAACAAACACTCAAGAGACACTGTTGAAAAATATTTAACAGGGATGAAAAGAAAGTCAGAGAGAGACGGAGATAATGAAACAAATGAAAGTCACCCAAAAGTTAAGACGAGGAAATATGACGAAGCTTACGTAGCGCTTGGCTTCATTGTGACTACGGTGGGAGACGAGGAAAGATGGGTGTGTTTACTGTGTCTAAAAATGTTGGCAGCGGACAGCATGAAGCCAAATAAATTAAGGCGTCACTTAAAGACATTACACTCCAATCCCGCTGAAAAGCCGCTTGAGTTTTTTCAGCTAAAACGTGCTGAATATTGCCAACAATCATCCTACTTTGTGAATGCTACTTCAGTAAACCATCGAGCACTGTTAGCATCATATAAGGTGGCGCGTGTGGAGAGCGTGAAATGAAGAGGCTGAATTTATTTCTCAATTCAGGTTTATTAACAATCACGTGTCTCCAACATCTTCTCAAACAGAAAGAGAACTAACTTCCCACATCTCCCCTTTTTATACCCGGGACATCAGAGTACAGAATCACATTGTCATTCACTCCCCAGAGACAATACATCACCCCCCCCCCCCAGGTCCTCTCTTCTCCACCTAAACCCTGGTGGTCAGGAAGTCTTCTCAGAGCCATTTCTAAAGACACATCTCACACCCTCCTGTCATCCCCAGGAGGTCCAGACTTATTGTTCCTTCTAAGACGTGAGGTAACAGTGATATACATATGCAGCCTAAGCATCTCAAAAGTAATATACATATGCAGCTTAAGCATCTCAAATATGTGTGCCACATAACCCCCCCCCCCCCAAACGTCGAAGATGAAACAATACAACATAGTCTAGACAACATGATAAAATCACAAACATCAGTCCATATGCTGTCTGGGCTTCAACCTTCTTCCGAACTTGCTGTAGGCGGGCTTCGCCACTCCCGTGGCGCCATCCTGCAGTGAATCTGCTATCTGAGGATGAGAACTGTTAGTCAATCCCTGAGAGGGCTCTGGGGCCTGCTTCCTGGGGGGTCTGCCGCGTCGAGGAGCCCTCGCCACTTGCACCGTTTCACCAGCCATCACAAAAGAAGGTTTAAGTCTGTCTATAGCAATTGTTTCCCTCCTGTCCCCTAAATCTAGCAAAAAATGCTTATCACCTGTTTCCAGCACTCTATATGGGCCGTCATAAGGTGGTCGCAGGGTTGGGCGCTGAGCCTCATGCCTGACAAAAACAAACTCAGCGTTTTTTAAAGATTTAGGTACAAAAACACATGGAAAAGTGTGATGAACGGGGCCCGGAAGCATGTCCGCTCCCGTGTCGTTCAGTGACCACTGAGCAGGGGGACGCTCTGGCGCCGGGTTATCGGGAAGAAATTCCCCTGGCAGACGGAGTGGTTGTGCAAACACCAACTCAGCAGGGGAGGCTTTTAAGTCCTCTTTAGGTGCAGAACGCAACCCTAATAAAACCCATGGTAGTTTGTTTACCCAATTTGCATCCGTCAGCGACGCTCTGAGGGCTGCTTTCAATGACCTATGAAAACGCTCGCATAAACCATTAGCCTGGAGCCTACAGCAAGTTTTCCAGGTCCTGAAGCAGCAAAACAGCCCCAGACCATCACACTACCACCACCATATTTTACTGTTGGTATGATGTTCCTTTTCTGAAATGCTGTGTTACTTTTACGCCGGATGTAATGGGACACACACTTTCCAAAAAGTTCAAGTTTTGTCTCGTCAGTCCACAGAGTATTTTCCCAAAAGTCTTGGGGATCATCAAGATGTTTTCTGGCAAAACTGAGACGAGCCTTGATGTCCTTTTTGCTCAGCAGTGGTTTGTTTGTTTTTTTATCTCTGCCATGCAGGCCATTTTTGCCAGGTCTCTTTCTTATGGTTGAGTCATGAACACTGACCTTAACTGAGGAAAGTGAGGCCTGCAGTTCTTTGGATGTTATTGTGGGGTCTTTTGTGACCTCTTGGATGAGTCGTCACTGCACTCTTGGGGTAATTTTGGTTGGCCAGCCACTCTTGGGAAGGTTCACTACTGTTTCATGTTTTCACCATTTGTGGATAATGGCTCTCACTGTGGTTCACTGGAGTCCCACAGCTTTAGAAATGGCTTTATAATCAATCACTTTTTCACACAAGGCCATGTAGGTTTGGATTTGGCCATGCAGGGAAAACCCTCAAATGTGGCTGAATTACAACAATTCTGCAAAGATGAGTGGGCCAAAATTCTTCCACGGCACTGCAAAAGACTAACTGCCAGTTACCATAAAGGCTTGATTGTAGTTGCTGCTGCTCAGGGTGGCCCAACCAGTTATTAGGTTTAGGGGCAATCACTTTTTCAAACAAGGCCATGCAAGTTTGGATTTTTTTTTTACCCTTAATTGTCATGAACCTGGGTTTGGTGGTCCCAAACCTAGTTCTGACCTGTGGTTATTTTGGCCCGCTTTCCTATTTATTTTCCATCAGGCACTTCAAGGAGTCCTTTGGGTCCTCGCTCCCTGACAGCTCGGGCACGCCCCCTCCTTCTGACAGTATCGCCAGTTGATCCGCATTATGGGTGTTTCACACACATACACGCACACACTCCATTCATTCTCATTCACACGCTCATACACTCACTCATGCACACGTTTTTCAGTTATGTCCAGCCCACACATCCTCACACCAGCGGTGTCTTTCCTCATTAGTTTTACGGTTACTTTAACGCTGTGAGAGTTGAGAGAGATTGCCAGAGCATTATATGCGCTTCTTACATGGCAGCGTGTTCCTCCGTGTAAGCAAGTATCATTCCCTTCGTTTACTTTCAGCCTAACGTCTTAGTCTTTTCTAACACTTCAAGTTTGGGTACTCCCTTGGTGTTAGCGGCTGAATCTGCCTTATCCTCATCCACTGGACTGCATGGACAGCCCCAGATCACTCCAGCTCAGTAAGCCTATGTTTGCCTTTCACCCTATGCTGACAGCAGCCCTGCGGCCCTAAGCATTCCCCTCCTTGGGCTGTAGAGCATCCAGGTGACGTCCCTGTTTGCCTGGTGGCCTAAACTCATCATTTTCACTCTCTGTTCATTGTGGGACTGTTTACTGGACAAGTCTTAGGGGTTTTTGTTAATAAAGTGTCCAAATCAATCTCTGCTCGTGGGCTTGTCTTTCCTCCCTCCGTGCCCTGCGTAATAGCGCACGAGGGATCATAACAAAATGGCTCCGGCCTGTGTAAAGCCCAGCGGAGAAGTTGTGCACGAGTGTTTTTCTTCTTTTTTTCTCCTTAGTGCTTTTTCCCCTAGCCTTCAGCATGGATTTTTCTGTTTATGGACTGAGCCCCCCGAGGAGTGTGGAGTGGCCAACCGAGCTGTGGTGTTCGTTTCCCGGGCTCAAGCCACCAACTCCCCGGAGGTTCATTTCAGGTTTTTTGATATCACTTTCGGGATGCTCCAGAGGTGCCCTGGTCTTTGGAAATATCCGGAGTTGAAGCCATTCCTCACCCTAGTTCACAAGGTATGACGACACTTGGGGGAGATGACAAGAGGGACCATCAGAGTGCAACCACGGCTTTCCATGAAACACTCCCGGAGGACCGGAGCCCACCATTCACCTCCCGAGCCGGAGTCCTCCTCCTCCCGCGGGACTTCCCGTCTATCTCCCCGGAAGACAAAGCAGGACACTGGGGCAGCAGCCGACATTCAGACCCGAGAGGCCAGGCAAGTGTGTTCTCATTCTATCTTAGTCATTAATGACAAACCTTGTCTGTCCCCCGGGAGAGAGCCTCAGGCTAGGCAGTCACCTGAGCACTCTCCCCCTGCTGCACCTATTATGAACTTTTCTATTTCATCTGTGTCTCCATCCCCTGCCTCCGAGTGTCCACCAGCCCAGGAGCTTGATCGTCAGGGGAGGAGGAAACGCGTGGCATTGGAGGACTGCACCCTGCAGAATCTCTACGACCTGAGGAGGAGCGCTGTGGCTGACCTGAAGCTTGTGCCAACGAAGGAGCGTCCCCGAGCTTCAGTCCTCTTGGACCCAGTGCCACCCTGGTCTCCACCTCCAGACTCAAGGCCGGGAGAGTTACCTGTGTCAGAGGCTTCACTGGAGGAGACCACGACTGCCGAGACCATCACGCCAGCTGTGGGGGCCGCCGCAGCAGTCATCCCCCGGACCAGACCTCGAGTCAACTGGACCCCGAACAGCATCGTCGGAGTCCTGGACGGTGGTAGAGCTTGAGCACAGGAAAGTAATTTCTCTCCTGTAGTTTACCTATCAATTGTTGAGAGATTTTGCCT
This sequence comes from Pholidichthys leucotaenia, assembly GCA_020510985.1. Taxonomy (NCBI): domain Eukaryota; kingdom Metazoa; phylum Chordata; class Actinopteri; order Cichliformes; family Pholidichthyidae; genus Pholidichthys; species Pholidichthys leucotaenia. The sequence continues at coordinate 409,729,538 of CM035838.1, forward strand.
GGCTCCAGGCAAAGCAGCCAGACTCCCCACGCCAGGTTCTGCCGCTGCCGGCGACCCTAGCCATCTCTCCTCTCTCGTCTCCTTCAAGCTACATCCTAGGGTTGCCGAAGAGGAACCGCCCCAACCTGGGTTGCCCGTGGATGACGATGCGGGCCCAGCTGTCCCGGAAGAGGTGAACGAGGTGCAGCACCTGACGGACTGGTGGAACCCACGAACCCTAAACCGCCGGAGTCCTGGATGGCGGTGGAGCCTGAGTTCAGGTAAGTGTGCTCCACAGTGTCTCGTCTGTCTATGTTAAAGTCACACTGCCCGACTCAAGGTGAGGAGGGCCCAGAAAAGCTCACAGTTGCTCTCAGGGCCATCTCACCGGGCTTTGCTGCTGTCGGTGACCCTGACTTGGTCTCTTTCGCTCTCCCTCCGGGTTCGGAGCCCCCTGCCAGGGTCGCCAGAGAGCAGCCGATCTAGCCAGAGGCCGCCGAGGATCTGGGTTCAGCGCCAGGGGTCATGGAGAGCCCTACCTCCCTCGCTGGGGAGGCCACCGCGGGAGGAATGAGGCCCCTGATGGGGACCACCGCGGGTGCAACGGTGCTCCAGCCGGAGCCCACCGCCGGTGCAGCACAGCTCCAGCCGGAGCCCACCGCCGGCACGGCACAGCTCCAGCCGGAGTCCACCGCCGGCGCAGCCACGTCCCAGACCGGGACCATTGCCAGCGCAACCATGTCCCAGACTGGGACCATCACTGGTGCAGCCATGTCCCAGACCGGGACCATCGGGGGTGTTACGGTCCCCCCGCTCCAAGCTTCGGAGGGCAGGGGGGCTCCTGTACCTCGGTTTGGCCACCAAGCTTCCCCGGTGGGTAGGCGCCTCTCCACCTTCTCCACCTTCCCCTCCAGTCTTGGTGGCTCCATCATGCTGGTCAGCCACCCGAAAGACTTGGCCTTCTGGTCGGGTGGCCCATCGGCCCAGGCAGGCCACCGGACGGTGTTCTATGGGCCGCCTGCTGGACGTGGGACTTGGGCAGGCCACCCGATCAGTCACCCCTCGCCATGCCGGGGGCCTGGGATGCTGGTCGACCCCCTGAACTTTAGACTCCTGTGGAGGGGGGTTAATGTCCTAAGTGGGGGCTGTTAGGAGGGTCACTGTTCTATATTTGCACATTATTTATTTTTTTTTTTGTATTTTTCACTGGTTGTTTCCCTCCTAACCTGTTTCCCCCCACCTCCCACCCTGAGTAATTGTTTGTCTCTGGGGGGTGGGGTTCTGTAGTGGTTTGTTTTGGGTTTCAGCTGGTGGTACGGGGGTGTTTAGAATCCACCCCTGGGGGAGGGGGGCTGTCATGAACCTGGGTTTGGTGGTCCCAAACCCAGTTTTGACACGTGGTTATTTTGGCCTGCTTTCCTATTTATTTGGAAAATAAATAGGAAAGGTCCATAGGACCTTTGGGTCCTCGCTCCCTGACAGCTTGGGCACACCCCCTCCTCCTGTCAGTATCGCCAGCTGATCCGCATTATGGGTGTTTCACACATGTACACACACACACTCCATTCATTCTCATTCACACGCTCATACACTCACTCATGCACATATGTTTTTCAAGTATGTCCAGCCCACACATCCTCACACCGGCGGTCTTTTTCCTCATTAGTTTTACGGTTACTTTAACGCTGTAAGAGTTGAGAGAGATCGCTGGAGCATTATATGCGCTTCTTACATGGCAGCATGTTCCTCCGCGTAAGCAAGTATCATTCCCTTCGTTTACTTTCAGCCTGACTTCTTAGTCTTTTCTAACACTTCAAGTTTGGGTACTCCCTTGGTGTTAGCGGCTGAATCTGCCTTACCCTCATCCACTGGACTGCATGGACAGCCCCAGATCACTCCAGCTCAGTAAGTCTATGTTTGCCTTTCACCCTGTGCTGACAGCAGCCCTGCGGCACTAGGAATTCCCCTCCTTGGGCTGTAGAGCATCCAGGTGGTGTTCCTGTACATCTGGTGGCCTAAACTCATCATTTTCACTCTCTGTTCATTGTGGGACTGTTTACTGGACAAGTCTTGGGGGGTTTTGTTAACCACTTGCGCTCCGTTGTTCCGCGGGCGGGCAAGTCTCTGCGTCCTATGACGCACGAGGGCGCGCGAGAGCGCGCTCGTGCGCCCTCGTGCGCATGACGCATGATGGTGGTGATGGTGATGTAGTAGCGTCCAAGCGCCACTCAAAAAAAAACTGCAGAGACAGCCGCGAACAGATTAGTTCATCTGATTGACCTCTCATTCGACTAATAAGAGCCTTGAATTGGGTTTCTGAAACCTTGAAGAACCAATGAATGAAAATCTAGGAAGGAGGACCCGCCTACTAACTAACTAACTAACCTGCACTTATATAGCGCTTTTCTAGTCACAAAGACCACTCAAAGCGCTTTCATTAATACTAACCCTCTATTCTAAGGGCCTATAGGAAACAGATATCTAGGGACAATTTAGAACAGCCAATTAACCTAACATGCATGTTTTTGGCATGTGGGAGGAAACCGGAGAAATCCCGGAGTAAACCCACGCAACACGGGGAGAACATGCAAACTCCACACAGATCACTGTTGGTCGGGGGCTGGGATCGAACCCACGATCCCATGATCCCCACAATCCCCCGGCCAAGGGTAAACTGTGCTGCCGCAGTGCTAACCACTGCGCAACTACTACTGCATTCACCTACTGTGAATGCAGGAGCCAATTGAAGCACAGAAATTCTGGCTGGGTGAAGCGATATTTACTTCTGCCACAGATGAAAACAAAGGACGCTGGACAAATCTCCTACAGACCCAGGCTCACCCAGCAGCATGGAGAACACCCACAAGTGGGACCTGCACTCATTCCAGCAGAATAGACGGAGGCCGACGACAAAAGTCGTAAATCATTCGCCAAAACGGCAATAATGGAATTATGTTGATCGGGATCCACGAGCGGAGCAGCGTGGATCCCGAGGATCCAGCGTGGATCCAGCTCTTCCCAGCGTCTGACGCATGGGAAGAGCTGTTCGCCACGACTCTGCTGCTTTGAAGAGGTAAGGTGTTATAAGCTAAATTATTATTTATCCCTGAAAACTGTAATCCAAAAATGACTTTTGACTGATCGGGAAATTACAACTGTACTGCGTATGAAATACGAAGTGCGTGCGCCGCGATAAACGGTTCATTTGCCGTGTTCGGACCGTGAACGCCCCCCCCCCCCCCGCTGCAGAAGAGGAGAGGGGGGGGGGCACGGTCCGAACGCTCCTCGGTCGGCGGGGGGAAGCATATCAGTCTATTCCATCATGTAGCGATGGCCCTCTTCTGTACCGAGGGGGGGGGGGGGGGCGTTCACGGTCCGTTCACGGTCCCCCCCCCCCCACACACACACAGTAGCGAGGGGGGGGGAGCCGCTGTGAAAACATGCAAGGAAAAAAAAAAAAAGAGTGTATTCCGTCTTGTAGCGAGGGCTGAATTTGGTCCTTGGTAGCGGGGGGGGGGGGGGGGGAACGACCCCCCGCCCACACACACACACACACAGACACAGCCCTGAGTGTGACCTTTCATTAGAGCCTAAAATGAAGATTCTACATTGAATTATTCAAAAGTTACAGACGTTTTTCCAAACTGTGCCATTTGGCACAATTTGGCACAGTTCCATAACGCCTGGGAACTACCTGAGAACAAAGCTGTGTAAAATATTCACTTTTTGTGGTAATGTTACCAAATTTGGATCTCAGCTGGATAACACTTGGTTCTACATTTCTGTTGCATTTTCCAGCCGGATCGGACAGCTGTGTGTTATTTACAAGCATTTGTATCCAAAAAAACACTGTGTCCAATTTTTTTTTCTTCAAGTTCAGTATGTTTAGATGACTGTAACTCAGTGGCCGGAGCACGTAGAGAGATTATGTTTTTTTTGCCAAAAAATTCAAAGTGTTTTCTTTTAAATGAGACCAACCCCATGAAGATGCTGCAAAGGGTTGAATAACAGGTTTCGATTTACTTTGGGCACGTTTTTTTTTTGGCATTTTTAGGAAAATTGCCCGGAGTGCAAGTGGTTATTAAAGTGCCCAAATCAATCTCTGCTCGTGGGCTTGTCATTCCTCCCTCCGTGCACTGCATAATAGTGCACGAGGGATCATAACATTAATAATAAACACCTTCACTTAAAAACTGCATTTTGTGTTTACTTGTGTTATCTTTGTCTAATATTTAAATTTGTTTGATGGTCTGAAACATTTAAGTGTGATAAACATACAAAAAAATGAGAAATCAGGAAGGGGGCAAACACTTTTCCACACCACTGTATATAATCAGTGGACTAAAGCTAACTATTTACTCATACAGACATTTGTTGAGAAAGAAATAGGTTGACAATTTCAAACATTTTCAAGCACTTTCTGTCAAATTCTATAAACCCATGTGCTGAATGTGGAAAGACTTTTATTTTTTATTTTACCTTTATTTAACCAGGTAAAGATCCCACTGAGATTAAAAAACCTCTTTTCCAATGGAGACCTGGCCAAGAATGGCAGCATCACATAAAAACACAAGGTTACACAATTAAAACAAATGAACAAAATAATAAAAACCATGACAAGGTATAATAATTACAAAGTGCAGTGGATTACTAAGAACAAGTACAAATAATGGAGTCAGTCTCAAATACTTTCAAATTGGATTTAAATGCACTGAATGAAATCAGTAATATCATTTTCCAGTTATTCTGCTGCATGTTCCATGTAATTGGTGCAGAACAGACAAAAGCCGTTTTTAACGATTTTGGTGTGGACATACAGAGCAGAGAGCAACAGATAAACCTGGGAACAAAAAGCATGATGACCAATACTTTGCAATGCAATCAGATCACAAATGTAGGACGGCAGTAGACCAAGAATCGCCTTGTAGATAAAGGTGTACCAGTGGCTGAGCCTCCAGGTGGCCAAAGAAGGCCATCCTTCTATGGTGTAACTCACAATGATTTGTCAAAGACTTACAGTTTGTAATGAACCTCAATGAACAGTGGAGTGAGTGGAGTGGACTTTTACTGGAAGTGAGACTCTTAAAATCACATGGAGTGATCCATGTAAAATTCAATAACTACCTCAGCTGTTTGCACAGAAAGACTGGCACACCATCAGTAATACATCTGCTGCTGTATGTCTCGGCACCTTACTGCAACCATTTGCACAAATGCCATACCTGCTGCTGTCAGTTATTGCAATATTGATTATGTGCAGTCCAGTCTTTTTTTTTTTTTTTTGTTACTTATTTGTACCCGTAGGCAGATTTGGTTTGCAGTCTGGTGACAAGCCACCAGCTGCCGGTCGCTGCGTGCGCGAGCGCCCTAAACCTACGTTTTTGGTATGTGGGAGGAAACCGGAGAAATCCCGGAGTAAACCCACGCAACACGGGGAGAACATGCAAACTCCACACAGCTCACTGTTGGTCGGGGGCTGGGATCAAACCCACGATCTCATGATCCCCGCGATCCCCCGGCCGAGGGTAAACTGTGCTGCCACAGTGCTAAACCACTGCGCCACCGTGCAGCCCACAGTCTGGCACTGTCTGCACCAACACTACTACATCAAAGTTGCAACTGTGAGTATTACTGCTCTCTCTTTTTCTGTATATAGGATTCCTGGGTTTTATCAATTATCTTGATCTGCACTAAAGGATGTCTGAGTTTTATCTTTATATTCAGGGATGAGAATGGGGTTTGGGAAAAAAAAAGAGGAAACTAAGCTGGGGGTCTTGGGGGACACAGGCCTCCAAGCCGGATCCAAGGCGGAGCCTTGGTGGGGGGTCTGGGGGGCAATGCCCCCCTGAAGCTAACGAAATCTGGTGTTTTAGAATGCTCAAATGTGGTCTTATAATTAAAGTTAGAAGTAAGTAGTACAAATGCATTTATAGTTTACCTTTTTAATCTGCTGCTGCATCACATGTGCAAATTTATGATATCTGAATGGTATGTTGATGTAATAATACTAAATTATATTTTACTACTATTTAATAACAAATTAATTACGTGAAAATTCTCAAGTACATTACTTATAATGAGAAAAAAAATCTTACCTCGGAATGTGTCTTCTGATCACTAATTGCTGTAATTGGGGCCGATTGTGATGAACTTTGATTGACTGGCATCTGAATTTGACCGTGTCCACCGATCGTTTTGAATGCAGCACCGAGCAAGTAGTTCGATCTCCTTGTAGCCACAATTTTGAGATGTTTCTGTTCTGAACAGTGTTCAACTAAGGCAACACAACCACGAGATCCATAACTCAAGAAATCATTGCAATAAACACACTGGGCTTTCCCTGGTACTTCACATTTCGCTATGAAGTCGGCCATTTTTTCAACCACAACTTCGGTATCTTTACAGTCATTGACACAGTTTTTTCGAGCCATTCCCAATGAAACTTGTTCCTTATCCCTTTGTCGATTTCTAAAATTCTTGCTTTGTTGTCTTTCGTGAGTTTTAGGTTCACCATTTTCACAAAATCGGGAAAACTCGGTTGATTGAACTGATTGAACTGTCCGCCATTTGCATTTCTCTCCACGTGTTGGATATGACAAAAGAAATCTAACAAAATCGCCGATTGGTTGCTTCAGTAAGTATCAGCCAATCAGTGGCCTTGTTACATTACATTACTGATCTCACTGGGTAGCGCGTTCTGCGCGGTGGATTTTAGCAGCGGATCGAAAATACGACTCGCCGCTCATAACATACCTCACCCCCCCCTCTAAAATTTTCTCCTCGAATTTAGACGATTCACGAGAATGACCCTAGACATGATCAAATCCGCGGAATTCTGCGGATCCACGGAGGATTCTCATCCCTGTATATTTGCACTATGGGTAGCATTACTGTACATAGACTGCTGCTGTTATTTTTCCAGCCTTATTCCTTTTTTTTTTTTTATAATGCACACACCACTGAAGAGAGAGAAACAGCATTTTAATTCTCCTGTATGTCCTGTACGTTTAGTAGAACTGACAAATAAAATCTTTGAATCTTGAAAATTTAATCACTTTTAAAATCCTAAAATACAATATTAAAATCCAAGCATTTTTAAGGATTTCCAGCGCCCATAGGAACCCTGGTTGTCATTTGGCATTATAAAAATGAAGGTGATTTGACATGAAATTAACTGAACTGAGTTGCTCAAGCAACAACAGAGAAGACAAGAGCATTTTGATTGACTGATTCCAATTTATTTTGAACATTAAAAAAATAAGAATAAAAACAAAAAAATACAGTCTGAAAAGGAATGGTAATGAAGCTCAAAGCTCATCTTGTCCTGTCCCTACTTGCACATATACACATAGGTACAGACGTGGACAAAATTGTTGGTACCTCTCTGTTAATGAAAGAAAAACCCACAATGGTCACAGAAATAACTTGAATCTGACAAAAGTGGTAATAAATAAAAATTATATGAAAATTAACCAATGAAAATCAGACAGTCCTTTTGAATTGTGGTTCAACAGAATTATTTTAAAAAACAAACTCATGAAACAGGCCTGGACAAAAATTATGGTACCCTTAACTTAATATTTTGTTGCACAACCTTTTGAGGCAATCACTGCAATCAAACGATTTCTGTAACTGTCAATGAGACTTCTGCACCTCTCAGCAGGTATTTTGGCCCGCTCCTCATGAGCAAACTGCTCCAGTTGTCTCAGGTTTGAAGGGTGCCTTCTCCAGACAGCATGTTTCAGCTCCTTCCACAGATGTTCAATAGGATTTAGATCAGGGCTCATAGAAGGCCACTTTGGAATAGTCCAATGTTTCGCTCTTAGCCATTCTTGGGTGGTTAGCTGTGTGTTTTGGGTCATTATCCTGTTGCAAGACCCATGACCTGCTACTGAGACCAAGCTGTCTGACACTGGGCTGCACATTTCTCTCTAGAATACCTTGATAGTCTTGAGATTTTTTTTTTTTTAATTTTGTATACTTTATTGATCCCCAGAGGGGAAATTGAGGGCATCCACCTGGATGGATGAAGCAGCCACTGTACGGCGCTATCCCTTAACCATTCACACACACATTCACACCTTGGGCCACTTTAGAGTCTCCAATTAACCTAACCTGCATGTTTTTGGCCTGTGGGAGGAAACCGGAGAAATCTCGGAGTAAACCCACGCAGATATGGGGAGAACATGCAAACTCCACACAGATCACTGTTGGTCAGGGGCTGGGATCGAACCAGGGATCCCATGGCCAAGGGTGAGTTGCTGTGCTGGTGCAGTGCTAACCATTGCGCCACCGCACCGCCCACATTTCATTTCATTGTACCCTGCACAGATTCAGGACACCCTGTGCCAGATGCAGCAAAGCAGCCCCAGAACAAAACAAAACCTCCTCCATGTTTCACAGTAGGGACAGTGTTCTTTTCTTGGTATGCTTCATTTTTGCGTCTGTGAACATAGAGCTGATGTGCCTTGCCAAAAAGTTCCAGTTTTGTCCTGTCTGTCCATAGGACATTCTCCCAGAAGCTTTGTGGCTTGTCAATATGCAGATTGGCAAATTCCAGTCTGGCTTTTTTATGATTTGTTTTCAACAGTGGTGTCCCCCTTGGTCGTCTCCCATGAAGTCCACTTTGGCTCAAACAACAACGGATGGTGCGATCTGACTCTGATGTACCTTGACCTTGGAGTTCACCATGAATGTGTTTAGAGGTTGTTCTGGGCTCTTTTGTTACCATTCGTATTATCCGTCTCTTCCATTTTCCATCAAGTTTCCTCCTGCAGCCACGCCCAGGGAGGTTGGCTACAGTCCCGTGGATCTTAAATTTCTGAATAATGTGTGCGACTGTAGTCACAGGAACATCAAGCTGCTTGGAGATGGTCTTATAACCTTTACCTTTAACATGCTTGTCTATCATTTTCTTTCTAATCTCCTGAGACAGCTCTCTCCTTTGCTTCCTCTGGTCCATGTTTAGTGTGGTACACACCATGTCACCAAACAGCACAGTGACTACTTGTCACCCTTTAGATAGGACGACTGACTGATTACAAGTTTGTTATTTATTACCACTTTTGTCAGATTCAAGTTATTTCTTTGACCATTGTGGGTTTTTCTTTCATTAACAGAGGGGTACCAACAATTTTGTCCACTTTTGTGAAAAAGTGTTTACCCCTTCCTGATTTCTCATTTTTTTGTATGTTTGTCACACTTAAATATTTCAGATCATCAAACAAATTTAAATATTAGACAAAGACAATACAAGTAAACACAAAATGTAGTTTATAAATGAAGATGTTTATTATTAAGGGTAAAAAAAAAATTCAAACCTACATGGGCCTGTGTGAAAAAGTGACACCCCCCTTCATTAAAACATAAATTAACTGTGGTTTATCACATCTTTGGAAAGCTGAGTTCAATTTCTCTAGCCACACCCAGGCCTGATGACTGCCACACCTGTTCTCAATCAAGAAATCACTTAAATAGGACCTGCCTGACAAAGTGACGTAGACCAAAAGATCCCCAAAAGCTAGACATCATGCTGTGATCCAAAGAAATTCAGGAACAAATGAGAAACAAAGAAATTGAGATCTATCAGTCTGGAAAAGGTTATAAAGCCATTTCTAAAGCTTTGGGACTCCAGCAAACCACAGTGAGAGCCATTAAACACAAATGGTGAAAACATGGAACAGTGGTGAACCTTCCCAGGAGTGATCGGCCAACCAAAATTACCCCAAGAGATCACAAAAGACCCCACAACAACAGCCAAAGAACTGCAGGCCTCACTTGCCTCAGTTAAAGTCAGTGTTCATGACTCCACTATAAGAAAGAGACTGGGCAAAAATGGCCTGCATGGCAGAGTTGAAAGACGAAAACCACTGCTGAGCTAAAAGAACATGAAGGCGCGTCTCAGTTTTGCCAGAAAACAACTTGATGATCCCCAAGACTTTTGGGAAAATACTCTGGGGACTGATAAGACAAAAATTGATCTTTTTGGAAGGTGTATGTCCCATTACATCAGACATAAAAGTAACACAGCATTTAAGAAAAGGAACATCATACCAACAGTAAAATATGGTGGTGGTAGTATGATGGTCTGGGGCTGTTTTGCTGCTTCAGGACTGAGAAAACTTGCTGTGGCAAATGGAACCATGCATTCTGCTGTCAACCAAAAAATCCTGACAGAGAATGTCCGGCCATCTGTTCGTGACCTCAAGCTGAAGCAGGCTTGGGTTCTTCAGCAGGACAATGATCCAAAACACACCAGCAAGTCCACCTCTGAAAGGCTTAAGAAAACAAAGTGAAGACTTTGGAGTGGCCTAGTCACCTGACCTGAATCCAATTGAGATGCCGTGGCATGACCTTAAAAAGGCAGTTCTTGCTCCATTGTGGCTGAATTACAACAATTCTACAAAGACGAATGGGCCATAATTCCCCCACAGTGCTGTAAAAGACTCATTGCCAGTTATCACAAATGCTTGATTGCAGTTGTTGGTGCTGAGGGTGGCCCAATCAGTTATGTTTAGGGCCTTCATTTACAAACTGCATTTTGTATTTACCTGTGTTATCTTTGTCGAATATTTAAATTTGTTTGATGATCTGAAACATTTAAGTGTGACAAACATATAAAAAAATGAGAAATCAGGAAGGGGGGCAAACACTTTTTGACACCACTATATCGACACAACAACAAACGAAAACCCAATGAGCAAAGATGCTTATGAACAAATCTCAACGTGCATTTCAAAATCTTAATAGAAATTCAAAAAATGAAACAAGTAAACAACTTCCCACTAATCTTACAATCCACCAGTGACTCTCACACTTTCACCCAACCAACCCTAGTTAACAGAACTATCTTCCTCCCTGTATTTATCTAATTTCTCATTTTTGTACTTTAAAAAAAAACAAACAAACCTCAAAATGTTTGGATACTGCATTCTGAGGTGAGTGCAACATCCCCTCACCTTTGTTTTCTTTGAAGATCCCAAAAAGTTACTGAAGGAGAGCAGTTTTCAACTTTCTTCATATACAGGCACAACAAAATTATGTTAAGCCCATCACCCATAGGGAAGGACAACCTTGACTTTTTGATCTCAAACCCCTAGTCACAGTTGATGGTCACAGTGTCAACATATGTACCAGTTTTGTTTTTTGTTTTTTTTTTAACTCTAGCTTTACTTGTTCTATATTAACATTACAAATGGAATATTAACTTTGACCTTTTGATCCCAAACCCATAGACTGGGCAGGCTGTAAGTCATCCAAGATTGGGCTTAGATGAAACTATTATATGGATTTGAAAACCCTACATGTTTTCTTTCAGTAGTTGTGTTTAAAAGATTTAGGGAAAAACTGACCTCTGACCTTGACCACAAGGTTTATAATTCCTGCAAAAATCATCAAATTGGAGCTAAAATGCAATGTGCACATCATCAGTATACCTATATCAAATGCTGGTTACAAGTTTTAAAACAATCTGAAAAAAAAAAAATTGTAGGAGAAGTTGATTTCACAAAAGTGGGACAGACAGATGGACAGACTGCCCCATACCATAATCCCCCTTTGGTCGTTGTACAAAGGGGACTTAGTCTTCGACCGGTCGGGGATAAAACAGTCAGACATACAATCAAAACATGGACCATCCCTGCTTTTAAATGAAATGTTGTTGGTTCAGACATTTAAGGGATTTGAATCCGGTGCAGCCTGATCTCAAGGTTTCTCAACTTGAACCTGTAGCCAGAAGAGGAGCTTCCTATCTCACAAGAGATCAAAGTCTGTGTAAAAGGTATCTCACTTTTCGCTCTAGTGTGGATCACTCCATGTGATTTTAAGAGACTCATTGCAGTAAAAGCCTTCCTACATTCAGCACATGGGTTTATTTTTACTTTACTGTGGGTAAGTTGATGTCGTCCTAAGTGACCTTTCCGAGTAAAGGCCTTTCCACACAGACCACACACAAATGGTTTAACTCCAGTGTGGATGAGTTCATGTGTTCTTAAGGAACCCATGTGAGTAAAGGGCTTTCCACACTGACCACACACAAACGGTTTAACTCCAGTGTGGATGAGTTCATGTGTTCTTAAGTTACTCATACGAGTAAAGGCCTTTCCACACTGACCACACACAAACTGTTTAACTCCAGTGTGGATGCGTTCATGTCTTCTTAACTCATTCATATGAGTAAATGCCTGTCCACACTGACCACACACAAACTGTTTAACTCCAGTGTGGACGACTTCATGTGTTCTTAAGTTACTCATATAAGTAAAGGCCTTTCCACACTGACCACACACAAACTGTTTAACTCCAGTGTGGATGCGTTCATGTGTTCTTAAGTTACTCATCTGAGTAAAGGCCTTTCCACACTGACAACACACAAACTGTTTAACTCCAGTGTGGATGACTTCATGTTTTCTTAAGGAACTCATGTAAGTAAAGGCCTTTCCACACAGCCCACACACAAACGGTTTAACTCCAGTGTGGATGAGTTCATGTGTTCTTAAGTTATTCATATGAGTAAAGGCCTTTCCACACTGCCTACACACAAACTGTTTAACGCCCGTGTGGATGAGTTTATGTCTTCTTAAGTTACTCATATGAGTAAAGGCCTTTCCACACTGCCCACACACAAACTGTTTAACTTCAGTGTGGATGAGTTCATGACTTCTTAAGCCATTCATTTGAGTAAAGGCCTTTCCACACTGACCACACACAAACTGTTTAACTCCAGTGTGGATGAGTTCATGTGCTTTTAAGTTACTCATATAAGTAAAGGCCTTTCCACATAGCCCACACACAAATGGTTTAACTCCAGTGTGGATGACTTCATGTGCTCGTAAGTTATTCATATGAGTAAAGGCCTTTCCACACTGCCCACACACAAACTGTTTAACTCCGGTGTGGATGAGTTTATGTCTTCTTAAGTTATTCATATGATTAAAGGCCTTTCCACACTGCCCACACACAACCTGTTTAACTCCAGTGTGGCTGAGTTCATGACTTCTTAAGCCATTCATATGAGTAAAGTCCTTTCCACACTGACTACACACAAATTGTTTAACTCCAGTGTGGATGAGTTCATGTCTTCTTAAGTCATTCATATGAGTAAATGCCTTTCCACACTGACCACATTCAAACTGTTTAACTCCACTATGGATCATTTTATGTTTTTTTAAGTTACCTAATAGTGTAAAACCTCTTCCACATTCTTCACAAAAGTACTGTTTATCTCCAGTGTGGTGTTTTTTCTGTCTTCTTTTTTGACTTTTGACATTGTGTGATTTAGCTTTGTCTGCTGTGGTTGGAGGATCTTCATCCTCCTCAAGCTGCTGATGTTTCACTCCATTTTTCCTTTCATGTTCCTGTAGCAACAAAGACAGAAACAGAAGCTGTGAACATACAGTGCTGTGAAAAAGTATTTGCCCTTTCCTGACTTTTATATTTTTGAATATTTGTCACATTTAAATGTTTCAAATCATCAAACATGAAATGCCTAGGTTTTCCTATAATAAATGAAATCATTTAAAAACTGCATTTTGTATTTGCTTGGGTTTCCTTTGTTTAATATTAAAATTTGTTTGAGGATCTGACAGAGACGAGGACTTGAGTCAGACACTCAGATTCGAGTTGCTAAAATCGTGACTTCAGACTTGATTTCAGACTGCAACATTTTTGACTCAAACACTTTGAATATGACCCATGAACATTAAGAGTCTTTGATGCTCTGTGGACATTTCCACAGACAGTTTCACCAGGTCTCTTTGTCCTGATCTGTTCATTCTTGTACAGCCATTACACAACATCGGCCCAAGAGTACCTGTGGAGTTTCATCCAGATGCCCCTCATGGGCTGGACTAAACGTTATCAATGACAAATTCACTGTTCTCTTTTATTACAAATGCTTTCTAAGTTATATATTATACAGTACATATAGGAACATAACTATGGTAATAATAATGCTGGTGAGCAGCAGTTGATTTCAAAAGTTTCTATACGGTTGAGTTTAAAAAAAAAACTCCCCTCTGTGTCTTTCCTACCTTTTAAGTGTTAACACCTTCAAACCACAGGATACTATGAAGATCAAAATCTATCTTTAGCTCTGGTCTATCACCATTTTGTCGCTGACTACATGTCTTAGGACACTTGAGTAAAAAGGTGCAGACCTGTCAACTGATCACCACCTGGTGGTGAGTTGGATCCAATGGCAGGCACGAATGCCAATTAGATCAGGTAGACCTAAACATACAGTGAGAGTGTGTTGGGAAGATCTGGCTGAAGCCCCTGTCCAGGAGGTCTTCAACTCCCACCTCCGGAAGAACTTCAACCACATTCTGAGGGAGTCTGGAGACATGGAATCTGAATGGGCCATGTTCTCCACCTCCATTGTTGAAGCAGCTGCCCAGAGTTGCGGCCGCAAGGTTGTTGGTGCATGTTGTGGTGGCAACCCCCAAACCAAGTGATGGACACCAGTGGTGGGGGGGGGGGGGGCAATCAAGCTGAAGAAGGAGTACTATCGAGCTTGGATGGCTTATGGGACTCCTGTAAGCAGCCGAGGTGTACCGGCAGGCCAAGCAGAGTGCAGCTCGAGTGGTTGCTTGGGTGTGAGAGGAGTTTGGTGAAGCCATGGAACAAGACTTTCGGTCGGCCAAAAAGAGATTCTGGCAAACTGTCCGGTGGCTCAGGAGGGGGAACCAGCTCCCTATCCACACTGTGTATGGTGCAGATGGGGTGCTGCTGACTTCAACTGGGGGACATCTTCGGGCAGTGGAAAGGATACTTTGAGGATCTCCTCAATCCCACTGACACCCCTTCCACAGAGGAAGCAGGGCTTGAGGACAAGGGGACAACTTGCCCATCAAAGGGGCTGAGGTCACCAAACTGGTTGAAAAAGTCTTTGGTGGCCGGTCTGAAGGGGTGGACAAGATTTGCCCTGAGTACCTCAAGGCCATGGATGTTGAAGGGCTGTCATGGCTGACACGCCTCTGTAATGCTGCATGGAGGCTGGGGACAATGCCTTTGGCAAGGCAAACCAGGGTGGTGGTTTGTTTTAAAAAGGGGGACCGGGGGGGTGTGTTCCAATTTTAGGGGGATCACACTTTTCAGAAAACTGGTTGAACCTCAGATTCAGGAGGAGCAATGTGGTTTTCGTACTGGCCATGGCACATCGGACCAACTCTTTACCCTCTCGGGAATCTTCGAGGGGTCATGGGAGTTTGCCCAACCAGTCCACATGTGCTTTGTGGAGTTAGAGAAAGCATTCAACCGAGTCCCTTGGGGTCTCTTGTGGGGGGTGCTGTGGGAGTATAGGGTATCGGACTTGTTGTTACGAGCTATCCGGTCCCTATAAGACCATTTCAAGAGTTTGGTTTGTAGGCTGCAAGATGGCGGCGCATTCACACACAGCGGCTTAGAGGCCATGTCCTTCCTATGCAGACCTTTTTATCTCATCTGCAAGCTAACTGCAGTAATTTTAACAGCCATTTACATTCCTCCTGATGCTAACATTAACTCAATCACCTCCAGCACATTGCCAGCGGGCAGCAAAGAGATCACCCCAATGCAGTCCACATTATTGCAGGGAATTTTAACAAATCAGGCTTAAAGACTGAACTTCCCAAATTCTACCAACATGTTAAGTGTCCCACAAGAGGCCAAAAAAAACCCCCACTGGATCATGTTTATAGCAACATTAACCACTTGCACTCCGTTGTTCCGCGGGCGGGCAAGTCTCTGCGTCCTAAGACGCACGAGGGCGCACGAGAGCGCCCTCGTGCGCGCTTGGACGCATGACGCATGATGGTGGTGATGTAGGTGGTGTGGCCTCCAAGCGCCACTGAAAAAAAAAGCTGCAGTCACAGCCGCAAACAGATTAGTTCATCTGATTGACCTCTCATTAGACTAATAAGAGCCTTGAATTGGGTTTCTGAAACCTTGAAGAGCCAATGAATGAAAATCTAGGAAGGAGGACCCGCCTACTGTGAACGCAGGAGCCAATTGAAGCACAGAAATTCAGGCTGGATGAAGAGAGATTTACTGCTGCAGCAGATGAAAACAAAGAACGCTGGACGAATCTACTACAGACCCCGGAGCATGGAGACCACCCACAAGTGGGACCTGCACTCATTCCAGCAGAATAGACGTTTAGGATTCTCTTCCGTCATCATAGACCGACGGAGGCCGACGATAAAAGTCGTAAATCATTCGCCAAAACGGCAATAATGGAATTATTATTTATCCCTGAAAACTGTAATCCAAAAATGACTTTTGACCGATCGGTAAATGCGTGCGCCGCGATAAACGGTTCATTTGCCGTGTTCGGACCGTGAACGCCCCCCCCCCCGCTGCAGAAGAGGAGTGGGGGGGGGCGTTCACGGTCCGTTCACGGTTCCCCCCCTCACACACACACACACACAGTAGCGGGGGGGGGAGCCGCTGTGAAAACATGCAAGGAGTGTAATCCGTCATGTAGCGAGGGCCGAACTCGGTCCTTGGTAGCGTGGGGGGGGACGACCCCCCGCCCACTCACACACACACACACAGACACAGCCCTGAGTGTGACCTTTCATTAGAGCCTAAAATGAAGATTCTACATTGAATTATTCAAAAGTTACAGATGTTTTTCCAAACTGTGCCATTTGGCACAATTTGGCACAGTTCCAAAACGCCTGGGAACAGCCTGAGAACAAAGCTGTGTAAAATATTCATTTTTTGTGGTATTGTTACCAAATTTGGATCTCAGCTGGATAACACTTGGTTCTACATTTCTGTTGCATTTTCCAGCCGGATCGGACAGCTGTGTGTTATTTACAAGCATTTGTATCCAAAAAAACACTGTGTCCAATTTTTTTTTCTTCAAGTTCAGTATGTTTAGATGACTGTAACTCAGTGGCCGGAGCACGTAGAGAGATTATGTTTTTTTTGCCAAAAAATTCAAAGCGTTTTCTTTTAAATGAGACCAACCCCATGAAGATGCTGCAAAGGGTTGAATAACAGCTTTTGATTTACTTTGGGCACGTTATTTTTTGGCATTTTTAGGAAAATTGCCCGGAGTGCAAGTGGTTAAGCATGCTTACAGAGCCACCCCCTCTCCCACCTTGGACAATCAAACTATCTCTTGCTCTTATTGATTCCTGTCTGCACTCCCCTTAGGAAGACCCCCCCCCCCCCCCCAACCAAGCAAACAATTAAAACCTGGCCTGAAAATGCTCTTGTCCAGCTACAAGACTGCTTTGCCTGCAGTGACTGGAGCATCTCTGAACAGCAGGACCTGGACTCCTACACTGAATCTGTCCTTTTCTACATCAAATGCTGTGTAGAAAATGTGACAGTCAGCAAACACATCCGGGTCTTCCCAAAAAGCAAACCCTCGATGACCAGTGAAGTCCAGGCTCTGATCACAGTATGCAACTCAGCCTTCAGACAGAGGGAAAGCTCTCTGTATAGCACTGTCAGAGCTAACCTGAGGAGAGGCATAAAACTCGCTAAGAACGCCTGTAAGAGGAAGGTGGAGGGGTTCCTCTCAGACAACAACCCCCGACAGATGTGGACAGGCATCCAGGCCCTCACCAACTACAGGGCCCCCCAGTATCAAACAGAAGTCTCACTCTGGTAGAGGAGCTTGAGGCTGCATTCACACCAGGATAGTCCAGGGGTCTCGGTTCGACTCGGTAGGGAACGGCGAGAATTTTCACACCTTCATTTGGTTTGGTTTGCATTCACACAGCACTTCACTCAAGTGGACCAAACTGCTTGGACAACATCACGCAGTTACAACAACTGCTCATTTGTGGCGCTGTTGCCAAAACCACCATTGACCAGGAAGAAAAAATCTTGGCGAAGAAGAGAAATCTGGCTCATTGATTGGCCAGGACCGAAAAGGGAAATCCGATGTTATACCGAGAATTGCCCGCTTGCCAAGAATTGCATCCCATCCACCAAAACTACAAAATATAACACTATAGCCAGACTTGTGCATTTTTAGAAGTACCCATTATAAAATTTTAGAAGAAAAAATTCTTAATACCTCTTGTAAATTATCTTAAATTTTGTTTATTCGGGCTGCACGGTGGCGCAGTGGTTAGCACTGCGGCAGCACAGTTTACCCTTGGCTGGGGGATTGTGGGGATCGTGGGATCGTGGGTTCGATCCCAGCCCCCAGCCAACAGTGACCTGTGTGGAGTTTGCATGTTCTCCCCGTGTTGCGTGGGTTTACTCCGGGATTTCTCCGGTTTCCTCCCACATGCCAAAAACATGCATGTTAGGTTAATTGGCTGTTCTAAATTGTCCCTAGATATCTGTTTCCTATAGGCCCTTAGAATAGAGGGTTAGTATTAATGAAAGCGCTTTGAGTGGTCTTTGTGACTAGAAAAGCGCTATATAAGTGCAGGTTAGTTAGTTAGTTAGTTAGTTTATTCGACGATGGGATGCAATTTTCGGCAAGCAAGCAATTCTTAGCATAACACCGTTCCCTTTAGCCGAGGTGTTTATCCACCACAACCGCTGTCTGTATAAACCCCCGTGCATCCATCATGTCGCTAAATGTTTTAAAGACATCAGTATTCTTATGTCTAACCACAAGCAGCTGAGAAATCTGGTTCTTAGACCAAATATCTATCAGAGCCTACATCTCCTCCTCATTCCTCACTACTCCATGTCAAGCGGTGACCCTCGCAAGCCACCATAAGACGCCAACAGTCGCCAGTGAAGTTTGCATGATGTTTATTAATGAAGACGAACACAAGATAATACACAAAGTAACAGAAAGTAATGAGCCTCGTTGGGCTAAAACACACAACACTAGATACGGAAACCGCAAGGCTGAACAAGCTCACTTACGATTCAGGATTAGGATGAAGGATGATCATAGACGTGGAATCAATAAGGAATATTGATGCCTGAGACGAAGAACGCTCGCTTAACGTCTGATGAGGGAATCATTGACGAGACTGCTGCATTGTACCGCTCTTCAGCGCCTGCTTAAATGCCGGGCTGCTGATGAGCCGTAAATGCAGCACAGCTGTTCGGTTTTGACAGCAGAAAGCTCCTCCGAGCGCTGTCACAATAAGAGCTCGGGGAGCCAGAAGGTAACCCTGCTGTCAAACCTGGTGGAGAAGATGTATGGCCCGAGCGCGGACGAGATCGGCGCTCGGACCATGACACAGTACCTCCCCTCCGAGGGCGGGCTCTGAATGCCCAGGGACACCCCCCCCCCCCCCAGGGTGGCCGGATGGGGGAACAGGCCAGGAGGGAGAGGCCCAGCCATAGACCAAAAAACATGAAGAAAACAAAGCACAAAGACAACCAGAAAAAAAAAGACAAAACTCCCAAATACATGAATCACACAGAACACGATAACGGAAAATACAACGTTCCCAAATGCAAAAACCATGATTAAGGTGGACAACAAATGAAACAATTACAGGGCACGATAACAGAAAATACAATATTCCTAAACGCAAAAACCAAGATTAAGGCAGACTACGAATGGAACAATTACAGGGCACGATAACAGAAAACACAATATTCACCAAAGGCACAAAAACACACAGGATGACCAAGACAGGGAAAAAACCCACATTAACACAGGCAGAACATAGAACAAAATTATCACCCCGCATGACCTTTAACCCAAACAATACAGGAAAAGGGGGGTAGGCAGAGACCAAAAACAGGGGAATATGAGGATCAGTACGTGAACAGGCGGCCTACCCCAGTCCCAGGCCTGGAAAGTCCAATTCTCCGGTGGCCGAACCAGGTCGCCCTGCAGCAAACACAGAATGTCGGGTGGCCGACTCAAGGCGCCGAACCGGCGAAACAGTTTCTCAGGTGGCCGACCCGTGTCCCTCAGCCACCAGAACCATGGAAAAACAGCCTGCGGCAGCCTCCCTGGCGGGGAAAAAACGTGGGAGAGCCGGGCTGAGCGTAGAAGGCTCCCAACGGCCCCCGGCGATGATGAGCAGGGGATGACTTGGATGGGGGGAGAGAAGATGATGACGAGCCAGTCCAGTGTCAGGTAGCAGGGGATCTGCAGCTCCCTCACTGACCTTGAACCCTACTGGCGCTGCACCCGTGATGGACCCCGATTGGGTCACGGCTGCACCCGCGATGGACCCCGATTGGGTCACGGCTACACCCGTGATGGACCCCGATTGGGTCACGGCTGCACCCGCGATGGACCCCGATTGGGTCACGGCTACACCCGCGATGGACCCCGATTGGGTCACGGCTACACCCGCGATGGACCCCGATTGGGTCATGGCTTCACCCACGATGGACCCCGACTGGGTCGGCGCAGCTCCAGTACCGACCTCAAACCCCGAACCCGGAACCTCCGGCACAGTGATCGGCACCAGCTCCGCACCGGTGACCCTGGGAGAAGGCTCAGGAGAAAAAGAAGAACCGGGATCAGGATAACCGGTAGCGACAGAGCCCAGCGAGACGAGTTTGGGTACAGCGGACGGCTGCCCCTGGCTCGCCTCTCCGAGAGACAGGCAAAAGTGCTCCAGAATAGAGAGGAGAAAAACAAAGTAGAGCACTTGCCTGTACTTGGGTTCTGTCGCTGTCCAGGACTCCGACGATCTGGGCTCAGATCGTCTTTCAGCTCCCACTCAGCTACATCGGGCTCCGCAGCTGGCATGATGGTTTCCGCAGCCTGAGGACCCTCCGGCACTGACATCCATGCCGACAACCCGAACGGCATGGTGGCAGGGGACCCCCGACCCGCTGGACCGGACCGCTCATCTGTGGAGACCCGGGGACGCTTCGTCGTTGGCGCAGGCTCCACGCTGCAGTCCGCTCTCCTCCTCCGCCCATGACGTGGCTGTGGGGCTGGAGCCAAGCTCTCCAGAGATGCAGGCCCCCTCCTCATCCTGCGACGTTGGCCTGGCGTCGTGGACCACTCAGTGGAGGGAGACACAGAGGCAGCGGGATTAACAATTAGTGCTACAGCAGGTGGTGGGAGCTCGGGGGACTGCGAACCCCGAACCCCACCACCAGGAGTCAAACAAGGCAAATCATAGCAACGAAGAGAAGAATGAACTTGCACTTGCCTACTTTCTGGAGGTCCGATGGTACCTGCTGTAGTGGACGTCGCTCCTCCCTTTCCCCGCCGGATGGTGACAGAGGGCCCCCTGGAAGGACGAGGGGGAGCCGTTCGCGATGGAACAGGAAAGGGGGTCGCCGAAGCAGGACTCTTGGCACACACAGCAGCTGGGGAAGGCGTCAAAGGGGAGGGGGCGACAGCCGAGATGAACCAGGCATGGAGCGCTGACGGAACAGCGGGAGAAGATGACCCGGGGGGAGAGGCTGTGGGGATTCCTTCCCGGCGAGACGCCGAAGAGGCAGCTGGCTGCGAGGTAGAGTCTTTCTGGTGGCCCGGAACAGGATCCGGACGGGGTTCTTGCTGAGGTTGACCATGGCCATGGCGCCGACGTCTTTGACGGCCTCTGGATGGTGTGAACTCCTGGGCTGGATCGAGGACAGGAACGGGATCCCAAAGCGGGGAGCGGGGATGCCTCCTCTTCTGCTTCCTGCCATAGTCCTCCTCCACCATATGGAGTATCTCATGCTGTGCGGCGATGTCATCCCTCCTCCCGCTGACTTCAGGGTGGTCAGCGTAGCGGGGAAGATGATTTAACGCATCCTCAGCGCAGTCCAGGTACCCGCGTATGTCGCTGTGATAGTCGAGGAGGGAGGCGGAGATGAGGGTTTCATCTACGTCAGGGGTGTCAAACTCATTCCATGGAGGGCCAAGACCCTGTATGTTTTACTTCCACCCAGTGTCTTCAGCAGGTGTTTTCACTGACCAGCAATCAGTGGAAAGAAATTCAGTGAAATCACCTGTTGAAGCCACTGGGTGGAGGTAAAACCTGCAGGGTCTTGGCCCTCCATGGAGTGAGTTTGACACCCCTGATCTACGTATTCCAGGACGTCCGCCAGCTCGTAGCTCAGACTCCGCCCCTCCACGACGGCATTCTCTCTGCACACAGTACCCAGACAGGAAAGAGCAATGTCCAAATGCAAACTCACCGGGAACGGCGTCTCGGTTTTTCGCCTCCGTTTAGGTGCCCTGGCAGCAGTCTACTGTCAAGCGGTGGCCCTTGCGAGCCACCATAAGACGCCAACAGTCGCCAGTGAAGTTTGCATGATGTTTATTAATGAAGACGAACACAAGGTAATACACAAAGTAACAGAAAGTAATGAGCCTCGGTGGGCTAAAACACACAACACTAGATACGGAAACCGCAAGGCTGAACAAGCTCACTTACGATTCAGGATTAGGATGAAGGATGATCATAGACGTGGAATCAATAAGGATCTAATATTGACGCCTGAGACGAAGAACGCTTGCTTAACGTCTGACGAGGGAATCATCGACGAGACTGCTGCATTGTACCGCTCTTCAGCGCCTGTTTAAATGCCGGGCTGCTGATGAGCCGTAAATGCAGCACAGCTGTTCGGTTTTGACAGCAGGAAGGTCCTCCGAGCGCTGTCACAATAAGAGCTCGGGGAACCAGAAGGTAACCCTGCTGTCAAACCTGGTGGAGAAGATGTATGGCCCAAGCGTGGATGAGATCAGCACTCGGACCATGACACTCCAAGTCCAAGAGACATTTTTTTTTTTTTTACTTTTTTCCTCGGCTTTCTCCAGTAAAAGTATTTCTTGGATCCGCGGGATTGTCTTCATTGTTATTTTCTACCCAAAATGGAGGCTGAAGAACCGGGAGCTCTTCAGCTGAATCGGGGTGTTGGATTTATTTACCCACGGATTCCTGCCATGGAGGTGCTGCCACGGAAACACACATCAAGTTTTCAACAGGGACAACTTTTTCAGGTGAGTGGCAACTTTGCCTGTCTGCATCTCACCCAGACAGTGAATTAATGTTATTGAGTTTTAATGTAATGGTGCTGCGCAAAAAAATTGCCCGTTCACGTTTGAAGTGAAAGCACCTTTACAATAAACGCCACTTTCTCTTCTCACTGTGTGTTGTTGTGGTTACACAAACAAAGAGGGGCATGTCCACCCTTTGGTCTGCTGGATACTCCGTTTGCATTCACATGGCAAGCGAAGCGCACCAGACTTCGTTTGCAAGCGAACTGAGACCCCCCATTTTCAGGGGGACTAGACTTCGCTTGTTTGGTGGGCATCAGAGTTCCAACACATGTTTAGACGACACCAAATGAGCCAAACTATCCATGGAATACACTCTTTGGTCCTTTAGTCCAGACCAAACAGTGACCATGTGAATGTGCCCTCACAGCTTCTTTGCCTGGTTTGAGCACACCTGCCCCCCCTCTCTTCTCCCCCTCCCTCTACAGGTGCACGAGGTGAGGAGGCAACTGAGAGCAGTGAATCCCCGCAAAGCTGCTGGTCCAGACGGCATCCCACGAGTGGTGGTCAAAGCATGCACAGACAAGCTGGCAGGGATCCTCACCAAGTTGCTTAACCTCTCCCTTGATGCACACCACCGTCCCGTCTTGCCTCAAGGCCTCCACCATCATCCCCATCACCAAAAAGGCCACAATTGACAGCCTGAATGACATACCCATAGCACTCACGTCTGTAGTCATCAAATGTTTTGAGCGACTGGTGTCCCAGTACATCAGGGACTGTCTTACCCCCGCCTTCAACCCCCATCAGTTTGCCTACAGGGAGAACCAGTCCACGTAAGACGTCATCGCCACCACTCTCCACAGAGTGCTGAGTCACCTGGAGAACCCAAGGAGCAATGTGAGGATGCTCTTTGTGGACTACAGCTCAACCATCATCCCGGACATCCTGATCAACAAACTGCACCTCCTCCAGATCCCCGCCCCCAACTGCAACTGGATAAAGAACTTTCTCACCAATCGCCCACAAACAGTCAAACTTGACCCCCATCTCTCCTCCACACTGTCTCTCAGCATTGGCTCCCCCCAAGGCTGCGTGCTAAGCCCTCTACTGTACTCCCTGTACACCTTTGACTGTATTCCAACCCACCCAACCGCAGTCATCATGAAATGCGCAGATGACACCACCTTGGTTGAGCTCATCATCGACGACGATGAGAAGGCATACAGGGTGGAGGTAGAGAATCTGCTGCTGTGGTGCTGTAGCGTTAACCCCTTTTGGTTCCAAATTATAAAATCATTCTTTGCTGAAGAAAATTGTTTCAACTCAAAAGTCTGGTCATACTGCTTCTATTATCCAAGGACCACAGCTGTAACACTATCCATCGGACATAAAGTGGAAGTTAATCCCTTCTCCAGGAAGGAATCCCCCATGTGGACAGATTTATGGGTGGCGCTGTGGCGGAGTGGTTAGCACTGCGGCAGCACAGCAACTCACCCTTGGCCGGGGGATCCTGGGTTCGATCCCAGCCCCCGACCAACAGTGATCTGTGTGGAGTTTGCATGTTCTCCCAATGTCTGCATGGGTTTACTCCGGGATTTCTCCGGTTTCCTCCCACATGCCAAAAACATGCAAGTTAGGCTAATTGGCATCAAAACTAGGGATTCTAAATTGTCCTTAGGTATGACTGTGAGAGTGAATGGTTGTCTGTCTCTCTGTGTTGGCCCTGCGATGGACTGGCGATCTGTCCAGGGTGTACCCTGCCTCTCCCCCAAAAGATGCTGGGATAGGCTCCAGCCCCCCCGCGACCCGAAAAGGATTAAGTGGAAGAAGATGAATGAATGAATAATCCAGACTTTGGAGTCAAGATTTTCCAGTAAACAACCAGACAGTTTCACAGTGCCATCTGGTGGACGAATCAGGAATATTTTTTTTTTTTCTCTTTGCAGTGAAATTTATGCATTATGGACAAATAAATGTATTCATATTCTTTCTCTCAAGACAGTATCCGCAAATGAAGACATGGCTGAACTCTTGGGATGGACAATTGTGGTGAAATGTTTTTATCGATATGATTTTAATATGTGTTGCTTTATTTTCATGAAGAAATTAATTTTTACATTTCTTATGCTGTAAGGGATGTTCCTTATGTTCATGGAGATTATTTTCTTAATATCAGTATTCACACCAGCCTCTGTTCCTCTACATTAATCAATAAAAAAATATGTTATAGATAAGATAAGATAAGATAAGATAAGCCTTTATTAGTCCCACAATGGGGAAATTCCAGGATTGCAACAGCACAGGTATAGCAACACTCAGAGCAACAATCAGAAGGCAAGAAAAAACAAGAGCAGCTAGTATACATATATATATATATATATATATATATATATATATATATATATATATATATATATATATATATATATATATATATATAGACAGTGCGGAGCATTGTGGTTGGTGGATGTGCAGCAGAAAGTTAAGCTTTCAAATATAACAAATCTGGCTATGTCTTTAATGTTTGTATAAATTTATCTTTCTGAAAATGTTAGTCTATACAGGCCAGAAACTTCAAAAACTATTATTACCAATCATTAAATTGTTATGTATTATATCATGAACATTTTTGTCAGAGTTCACCCCCCCCCACCAAAGAAAAAAAAATAACTGTCTTTTTATTTATCTTGTATCTGGATATTCTGTCCAGATACATTCATTTAAAGCATCAAAGGAAACTGATCTATACAATAATCATAATAATATTAGTATCACAAATAAATGTCTTTCTCAGCAGTCTGTGTGTAAAATAATTTTGTTTTTTTTCTGAATGTTATTTTAAAAATAAACTACTCACAACCTAATAAACTATCTGTAAAGGGCTGATAATTTATCTCTGACACTTTATTTGGATCTTTCTTCAGACCTCGAGCAGCTGAGATGGACAAAGTCCCACATCCTGAGAGCAGCGTTGGGGATGAAGACCTGGACAACTGGTAAGACATGCCAGCTGTTCTTAAGCCGGGTACAGACTCTGTGACTTCGGGCTGAGCCAGCAAAAGATGGAAAGATGACTGATGTGGGTGAATTGTGGTGATAACAACAGTCATGTGAAAAAAATTAGGACACCCTATGAAAGCCCGAGGTTTTTTTTTTTTTTTACATATTTGTACATACAGTGGTGTAGGGTGAATTGCCTATAAAAATATTTGTCATAAGGTACAGGAATTATTTATTTTATTTAATAGTGGGTGTGAAAGGGGGCGGAGTCACTTCTACACCCGCTAAATTAAATAAAAGCACTCGTAAAAGGGGCACCAGTCCTAACGGACAATGATATTAACTTTAATTTTAATTAATTTTGTACCTTAAATTACTTAATGAATCAGTCTCAAGTTTCAGTGAGTTTTTGTCCTGCCGTGATTAGGAAACCTGTATATGCGAAAGGAAAACGCTTCAACTGCTCTCATTTACTCTTTTATTAAAATCATTCAGGCTACATGACATGGCGTTCAAATGATGAATAAACAGATTCAGATGATAACAGCGTAATATATCACATCAACTGATATTGGGTTCCTGAACATAAAATCCAGCGTTACACCTCTGTATAACCAAGGAGAAACTAGACTTATGTTTCAACGGTAAATGAGGCTGGAATGTTTTAACAAAACAACGCAATTTTATGGGGAAAATTCATAAGCTAATTATCTAAAAATGACTCCTGAATTAATCTATAAAAATTTAAGGGCAGTTACTTAAAAATGACTAAGAGTTTTCCTTCAGTTTACAGCTTTACCCTGTGGCTGAGAGACTAATTGAGCCCTGAAATACGGGCCATATTCAACTGTAATTTAATTGTTAGGACATCACGTTTCAACCCAGTAGATAGGAGAAATAAAAGTTTCACTCACACACAGCCGTAGGTCCAAGTTTCCGCGGGTCGGTACCGCTGAGTTGGGAGTTAGGACGTCGGAGGAAGTGGCTGCTGCGATGCCTCTTCACAGCCGTGGAAGTGTAAACTCAGCTGGGGGCTCTCCAGACAATGGCAGCAGTGGGTGGTCTGTCACAGAGCGGCGTGACAAGTCCTTGGAAAAGTGTCCAAATTTGAGGTCTCTTGTAGCGGGATAGACAAAAAAACTGAAGGAAAATCTTCTCAGTCTCTGTTCACTTTAACTTAGGCAAATTAAAGGTCCACTTTAATGGCGTGAAAAGTCATGAGAAAAAAAAAATTAGAAAAACATTTACTAGGATAAGAATGGCTTCTGAGGTGAAGGAAAAAGTTTAAGAATTTGATTCTCTAAAAGGGACGAGCTCTAAAGAAAAATGGTTTCTCCTCAGTGACCAGAATATAAGGAAAGACTTGACGAACACACAGAGAATAAAATAAAACTTCACAGGGCCTTGAAACGGTGGAATAAAATCTTCTTCTGAGATCTAGATTACTATTCTGCTTCTTTAATCTTAATTTAGTTCCTAATCCTTCTCAAAATCTCTTTCTTTCTTCTTTCTGTGTTTCTAATTCTTAATTCTATTTCTAGCTAATCTTCCTGCCTGTTCTTTGTCTACCCTTTTTCTTCTTTTTCTTTGCTGATCTCTTACTAAACTCAAATCTAACTTCTCTTTTAAAGTTACCTCGCCGGGTCATAAAACTGATGATGTAGTCGCAAGACTGACCAATCGGCTTTTTCAGAAGCAGTTTGAAATGGCTGCTATCCAATGTGAGAACACTTCTTTGTTTGAGAGCAGCCAATCAAATGAAGACACCATCCCATGAAATTTCAGAGGGAAAATCAACACTCAGTCAGTTCTTATGAAATAAATGCTCAATATAAAATCTAACTAAATTAAATGACTTGGCTAATATTTTGGTGATCATGCATTTATATCACTACTCCAATATGTGTTTGAATAACACTCATGAATATAACATTTCTTATACATAATTATAATACATGCATTCACATTTAGATCCACTTGCAGCAAGACATGCAGCAAACCATGGTTGGTGATAAAAGAGGGATGATTTTCAGTGTCCTTAGGATCCAGAAAATAAGCTGAAAGAAACTTAATATTTAGAACAAATTAAAAGTCATCCTACATACTGAAAACACATTCCGTAGGTATCCGCTAGGAGGTACTGTTGAGCTGTAGATGATTTCCTTTAGTATCTGGGCGAAGGTACCTGGACAGCATCGGCTATAAACCCGTCAGATTAAGTGGTTTATGACTCTTTTAAGAACATTGGTTTCCTGTGAAAAGGTACGTTATCAAATGCAGTGTTCACGTTGAGAGGTCTGGTCTCCTGAGTTTTATGTTCCTTTGAGCCTTTAAAAGCAAATTCTGATCCTTACAATCTCTGCAAGAGGCAACTGTTTACATTGGGGTCCTGGGAAAGCAAGCATCTTTGGTCAGGCCTGGAAGAAGCCTGCATGAGTCGACATAAAAGCCAGTGATATTCCTGAAAAGGCAGAAAAGTGATATTCCTGTGTAATGAATAAAATGAGATTCCTGTAAACTGGAGAGAAGTGATCTTCTGTCTTGGTTTGAGTAGACGATGATGCTACAGTGGTGTGAAAAAGTGTTTGC
Source organism: Pholidichthys leucotaenia (assembly GCA_020510985.1). Classification (NCBI taxonomy): domain Eukaryota; kingdom Metazoa; phylum Chordata; class Actinopteri; order Cichliformes; family Pholidichthyidae; genus Pholidichthys; species Pholidichthys leucotaenia. The sequence goes on from CM035838.1 coordinate 409,757,931, forward strand.
CCCTTCCTGATTTCTCATTTTTTGTATGTTTGTCACACTTAAATGTTTCAGATCATCAGACAAATTTAAATATTAGACAAAGACAAGACAAGTAAACACAAAATGCAGTTTTTAAATGAATGTGTTTATTATTAAGTGTCATGTTTGGCCCATTAAGAGCATTAATGAGGCACCACTTGCCTGCAGTGAGTTTAGTGATTTAATAAGAAATAATAATCAATACAAATACTCGCCTCGAGGGATGGACATACAAAAACTAAGGATGAACCCCAGTGGGTTGATACCAAGTACATAGTGAGTAAAGAGTCACTATAACAACTTACATAAACTGGCGAGGACAAAACCTTCTGCCGAAAATGGACTGGAGTCAGGGTAGGGGACTCCAGCCTGAGTGAAGCGAGGATGCAGCGAGGAAAAAGCCTCGTTGGCCAGCTTAAATAGTGCACTAAACTGAAAAGATCAACAGCTGTCAAGTGAAAGCAATCAGTAAACCAGTAAATCAGTAAATGGTTTACAGTAAATCAGTAAACCATTGACCATTGACAGCTGTTGGCTGCGAACAGACTGACAGCCGAAAGTCCTGTCACGATGCTGTCAAGATAAAAGCACAACCCAAACAACAGAGGAACAGAACTAAATATACAGTATACACAGAAAAAGATTAATAACAAAAACCTGAGCGCGGAACAGATCCGGGCTCGGCATCATTACAGTGCCCCTCCCTTAAGGGGTGGACCCCCAGACACCCCACGGTAACATCAAAAAGGGAAAGGAGAACACCCCCACCCCCAAACAGTAACAGACACAAAACCAAAACCGGAGGGCAGTGGGGGGATCCAGGCCCAGAGGGAGAGACACAAAAACCAACACAACTTGCAACCCCAGAACTATAATCTAATAAACAGAGCACAAAGAAAACTGGGTCATACATAATGAATAAAGAAAATGTTCAGGTGGCCTCCTGGCATCCTGGCTCCACCCGACCATCAAATGGAAAAGGCCAGGTGGCCAACCAAGTCCCCAGAGACTTCAATTGGAAGAAAAAAGTTCGGGGGGCCGACCGAAATCCCAGGACCGCCGAACAGCCGGATGAAAAAAAACAAAAAACAAAAAACAAAAACAAGATGGCACCCACAGCGGCCGCCGTGGTGTATCGCTGCCCTTTAATTTTTATAATTTGTCTGTTTTTGTTCACTGATTGTGCATCTGCCGGTTCATACACCCGTGAAGAACTATTAAATATCAGGACTCTCACCCCCATGGACCTTCTTCCAGTTTTTTTAGCTCCTGCCGCCGATCTGATCCATTGTTTGGCCAAAAGAGCTAGACGGCGGAAAAGAGGGAAGAGAGGGGGGATTCTCGCTTGACTACGAAAAAGAGGCACGCGAACAGCCTTGCCTGGCATATTTCTATCCAATGCCAATTCTCTCCTGAACAAGGCAGAAGAATTAAGACTGCTGATGCGTTTCAAGGACCTCGCTTCCTCGTCTGTCATCTGCTTCTCTGAGACCTGGCTTAATGAGAACATTCCAGATTGCGCAATCAGCCTCGAGGGATTTCAGCTGATTCGTGCTGACCGCGTCACAGAGCTGTCCGGTAAGTCTATTGGAGGAGGAGTCTGCTTCTATATTAACAACAGCTGGTGCTCTGATGTAACGGTGATTTCCAAACACTGTTCTCCCGCCCTGGAATTTCTTTTCATTAACTGCAAGCCATTTTATTCCCCGCGGGAGTTTGCCTCATTCATCCTCGTCGCTGTGTACGCCCCCCCCCCCCCGACGCGGACACGCGCGAAGCTCAGCGCGTGCTCGCAGATCACATCCAACTTACGGAGCAGAACTTTCCAGACTCCCTGGTTATCGTGGTGGGCGATTTTAACCAGAGCAATCTGAGTCACGAGCTCCCCCGCTACAAACAGTGTATTAAATGTCCAACCAGAGGAAATAACATGCTAGATCACTGTTATACTTCAGTAAAGGACGCATATCGCGCTGTTCCCCGCGCTGCGCTGGGACTATCTGATCACGTGATGGTTCACCTCATCCCCACATACAAACAAAGACTGAAACTCACTAAACCTGTTGTGACCACCACAAAGAAATTGACCAGTGAAGCTGGAGAGAAACTGAACACATGCATGGAAATAACTGACTGGGGCATGTTTAAAAGAGCCACACATGATCTTAATGAGTACACAGACACTGTGAACTCATATATCAACTTCTGTGAGGAGGACATTCTCCCATCGCGCATCAGGGTAAGATATTCTAATGACAAGCCTTGGTTCACAGCTAAGCTTAGACGGATCAGGAAGGAGAAGGAAGCAGCGTTGAAAAGTGGAGACAGGGACTGCTACAGAGAGGTCAAATATCGGTTTAACAGAGAGCTGAGGAGAGCTAAATCTGTGTATTCTGAGAAACTCCAGCAGCAGTTCACTGCTAATGACTCGGCTTCTGTGTGGAGAGGACTGAGGCAAATCACCAACTATCGGCCTCAGGCTTCTAAAGGTCAGGATGACAAAGCCCTTTGTCAAAGACTGTCCCAACATTACGCCCGTTTTGACACCTCGTCAGCTGTGTCCAACTCACCCACTCCACCCAGCTCCACTGCCTCCTCAGCCCCTAATTCATCAAAAGCGGTCCCCCCCTCCAACTCCTCCTCCTCCCCCCCTCCCCTTGTCATCAGTGAGCAGGACGTGCACAGACAGTTCTCCAGACCGAACCCGCGCAAGGCCCCCGGGCCGGACGGTGTGTCTCCCTCCACCCTGAGACACTGTGCGAAAGAGCTGGCTCCTGTCTTCACAGACATTTTTAACACCTCCCTTAAGCAATGTCACGTGCCGACCTGCCTTAAATCCTCCACCATCATCCCTGTCCCCAAGAAGCCACGGATTACTGGACTTAACGACTACAGACCTGTAGCGCTCACCTCTGTAGTCATGAAGTCCTTTGAGCGCCTGGTCCTGTCTCACCTCAAGTCCATCACCACACCCCTCCTAGACCCGCTGCAGTTTGCCTACCGTGCTAACAGGTCTGTGGACGATGCAGTCAACCTGGCCCTCCACTCCATCCTGCAGCACCTGGACTCCCCGGGAACCTACGCCAGGATTCTGTTTGTGGACTTCCGCTCCGCATTCAACACCATCCGCCCCGATCTGCTCCAGGACAAGCTGTCCCTGCTCAACGTGCCTGACTCCCTCTGCAGGTGGATCACCGACTTCCTGACGGACCGGAGACAGCATGTGCGGCTGGGGAAGTCTGTCTCAGACTCTGTTAGCATCAGCATTGGATCACCCCAGGGCTGTGTACTTTCCCCCCTACTCTTCTCCCTTTATACCAACTCCTGCACCTCCTCCCACCAGTCTGTTAAGCTGATTAAGTTTGCGGACGACACCACCCTCATCGGGCTCATCTCCAACGGCGACGAGTCCGCCTACAGGGAAGAGGTGGCCCAGCTGGTGTCCTGGTGCAGCCACAACAACCTGCAGCTGAATGCTCTGAAGACAGCAGAGATGATTGTGGACTTCAGGAAAGTCATATCCCCCCTGCCCCCCCTCACCATCACAGGCTCTCCCATCACCATTGCAGATTCCTTCCGCTTCTTGGGCACCACCATCACCCGAGATCTCAAATGGGAGCCAACCATCAGCTCCCTCATCAAAAAGGCCCAGCAGAGGATGTTCTTTCTGCGGCAGCTGAGGAAGCTCAAGCTACCCACCAAGATGTTAGTGCAGTTCTACACGGCCATCATCGAGTCCATCCTCACCTCTTCCATAACTGTGTGGTATGCAGAAGCCACTGCCAGGGACAGACTAAGGCTGCAGCGCGTCGTGCGCACTGCTGAGAAGGTGATAGGCTGCAAGCTCCCATCTCTCCAGGACCTGTACATCTCCAGGACCCGGAGGCGTGCTGGCCGGATCATAGCCGATCCTTCACATCCTGGTCACGTGCTGTTTGCCCCCCTCCCCTCAGGTAGAAGGCTTCGGTCCATTCGGACTAAAACCTCCTGGCACATGAACAGCTTTTTCCCCTCTGCCATCAGACTGCTGAACACCAAGTGACTTTTGACTCTCGTGCACTATGTACAGCAGCTCAACCAGACTCATGTCAATCATCACTGTTTTTCTGTTGCATTATTGACTGCACTATGTGGTACTTCACATTATCTGCTACATGCTAATTTTTTAAAACTGCCTTGACTAGTACTACTCATTATTACTAGTATTATTATTATTATTACTTATTATTACTTATTTTTCAAAACTTATTGCACGTTTCTAGTCCTTTAGTTTTTTAGTTTATCCCTTTTTCTCATTATGTTTTTAATGTTGCAGCATGGCACCGAGACAAATTCCTAGTTTGTGTATTACATGAACAATGGCAATAAATCTGATTCTGATTCTGATTCTGAAATGAGTCGGGTGGCCTGCCTGAGAACATGGACCACCCGACCCGGCGGCTCAGTCTTTCAGGCAGCCGGCCAGAGTTCTTAAGCCACCAGGACCGCAGGGGTGAAACAGGAGACTGCTTTCCCACCGGGAGGCTGAATAGCAGGAAGCCGGATCAGAGGAGGGGGACTCCAACGGCATCTAGTGAAGGAGAAGAGAGGGGAACCATGACGGCGTCAGACTGGAGTTTAGCAGAACCCACAGTGGACCCTGGCTGGGCTGACGAAGCTCCCGCGGCAGCCCCAGACTGAAGCTCTGAAGCTCCCGTGATGGCTCCAGGCTGGAGCTTAGCTGCACCCTCGGTGGACCCCGACTGGGCCAATGCTGCACCCACGGTGACCCCAGACTGGAGCTCTGAAGCACCCGCAATGGCTCCAGGCTGGAGCTTAGCTGCACTCTCGGTGGAACCCGGGCTGGAGAATAGCACCCATGACGGGCCCATGCAGGAGCGCAGCACCCATGTAGGACTGATACTGGTGCACAGCATCCATGAAGGTCCCCGACCTGGACGCAGCGCCCACGGCGACTCAACCCGAGGAGGGACCCAAACAACGACCTTGGGCAGGGGGGAAGCTGCGCCCTGGATGACCTCCAGAGGTGAACCCGGACCCTTGGGAACCTCCGGTGGAGCTGGATCATCTCCGGTGACCCTGGAAGAAGGCTCAGAGACAGGAGAGAGACCAAGAGGGTTAGGTCACCGGCAGCGGCAAAGCCCGGCGAGGTGAGCTTGGATGCAGTGGGAGGCTGCACCCGGCTCTCCTCCCCAAGAGAAAGGCAAGATTGCTCCAAAACAGAAAACAGAAAGACAACATAGAGCACTTGCCTGATCTCGAGCTCCACCGCCGTCCAGGACTCTGGCGATCCGGGCAGTAGTGGCGATTTGGGCTTGGTCCTCAGGAGGGACTTCTTGGGTTCCCACTTGACTGCGGTGGCCTCCATAGCCGGCATGATGGTCTTGACAGTCCTGGAGCCCCTCGGTGATGTAACCCACACTGATGGCTCACTCGGTGCGGCGACGGGAGGTTCGCTTCTTGCTGGGGCTGAACTCTGCTCCGGTGACAACCAGGGATGCTTCATCGTCGGCTCTGGTACAGGGGTGCAGACAGCCCTCCTCCTCTGTCCGTGTTGCAGCTGTGGGGCTGGAACCAGGATCTCCAGGCCCGCAGGCTCCTCCTCCGTCCGGCGGCTCGATCCTGGACTCGGTGGACTCTCGAGGGGTATAGGAGGAGACACAAAGGTAGCAAATAAATTCTTTGTGGCTGCAGCAGGTGGTGAAGCTCAGTGGACTGAAAAACCTGAGCTTCACCCCCAGTAATCAGACAAGGTAATTCACCAAAATGAGATTTAGAATGAAAAAAACACTTGCCTGTTCTTCAAGGGAACGGTGGTGACTGCTGCAGCACGCTCAATTTTCTCCCTATACATAACTGTGGAGGTTGTGGGCCCCTCTGAAAGACGAGGAGGAGCCGCCCCAGCTGGCAAACCAGAGAAGAAACAGCTGAGCTCTCAGCAGCAAGAGAATGCTCAGTAGTGGGTGGGGGGGGGGGAGTAACAGCTGCGACGATCCGGGGTGGAGGAGCTGGCGAAACAGCTGATGAGGAAACCCTGGAGGTGGAGGCTACTGTCATACCACTCTGATATCACGCCAAAAAAACTGCTGTATGGGAGGCGAAGGAATTCTTCTGGCGGCCCGTGGCTGGACAATAATGGGAACCTCGCAGCGTATTCACCCGGTGGCTCTCCTCCCTCGGCTTAGGTACAGCTGTGTTACAGAAGGGAGTAGAGTTCTGTGCCGGGAGGCAGCGTTTGTTAGCCGGTGTAGCGGGAGCTGGAGCTGGAGCAGGAGCCTGGCGAGGAGTTAGTTGATTCGGGCCACAGGAGTGCCTCCCTGACGGCACCAAATTAGGCTTCCTGGTAACATTCTTCTCCAACTCACGATTCCTCTGTCGAAGCGCCGACAACTGGGATAACCTTTCCCTATCTTTGGCATACTGCAACAGGCGAGGATGATGCAGCACGGTCGCCTCCGCAAAGTCCAGATACTGTACCAAAGAGCGTCTTTTGGAGTGGAATAACTACGAGCAATGGCTAGGAGGTCATCAGTCTCCATAAGAACCTGGCAGAGTTCAAAACCCAGGCTCGTCAGATACCATTTACCATATGACGCCATCACTCCATAAAACGCAAGTACCCAAAGGGAAAAATAGAGCCAGGAAAAAACAAAAAAACAAAACACAAACTCGCTGCCACTGGCATCTTTCGGGCTGTGTCCTACTGTTATGTTTGGCCCATTAAGAGCATTAATGAGGCACCACTCGCCTGCAGTGAGTTTGGTGATTTAATAAGAAATAATAATCAATATAAACACTTACCTCGAGGGACGGACATACAAAAACTACGGCTGAAACCCAGTGGGGTGATACCAAGTACATAAAGAGTAGAGAGTCAATATAACAACTTACATAAACTGGCGAGGACAAAACCTTCTGCCAAAAATGGACTGCAGTCAGGGTAGGGGACTCCAGCCTGAGTGAAGCGAGGATGCAGCGAGGAATAAGCCTCGCCAGCCAGCTTAAATAGTGCTACTAAACTGAAAAGATCAACAGGTGTCAAGTGAAAGCAATCAGTAAACCACTGACAGCTGTGACCGGCCATGAACAGACTGACAGTCGGAAATCCTTGACGCTGTCAAGATAAAAGCACAGCCCAAACAACTGAGGAACAGAACTAAATATATACACAGAAAGAGAATAATAACAAAAACCTGAGCACGGAACAGATGCGTGCTCGGCATCATTACATTAAGGGTAAAAGAAAAAAAAAAAAATCCAAACCTACATGGCCCTGTGTGAAAAAGTGATTTCCCTCTAAACCTAATAACTGGTTGGGCCACCCTTAGCAGCAACAACTGTAATCAAGCATTTGTGATAACTGGCAAGGAGTCTTTTACAGCGCTGTGGAGGAATTTTGGCCCACTCATTTTTGCAGAATTGTTATAATTCAACCAAATTGGAGGGTTTTCGAACATGAACCGCCTCTTTAATGTCATGCCACAACATTTCAATGGGATTCAGGTCAGGACTTTGACTAGGCCACTCCAACATCTTCATTTTGTTTTTCTTAAGCAATTCAGAGGTGGAATTGCTGGTGTGTTTTGGATCATTGCACTGCTGCAGAACCCAAGTGCACTTCAGCTTGAGGTCGTGAACAGATGGCCGGACATTCTCCTTCAGGATTTTTTGGTAGACAGCAGAATTCATGGTTCCATTTACCACAGCAAGTCCTCCAGTTCCTGACCATCACAACACACAGCCCCAGACCATCACAAAACAGCCCCAGGCCATCACGCTACCACCACCATATTTAACTGTTGGTAAGATGTTCCTTTTCTAAAATGCTGTGTTACTTTTACGCCAGATGTAATGGGATAAATACCTTCCAAAATGTTCAACTTTTGTCTCGTCAGTCCACAGAATATTTTCCCAAAAGTCTTGGGGATCATCAAGATGTTTTCTGGCAAAACTGAGATGAGCCTTAATGTTCTTTTTGCCCAGCAGTGGTGTTCATCTTGGGATTATTAGTAATCGACCTAAGAATGCTAATTATCCAGAATATTTTATTGAAAATGGCAATTTGATAAATAATATGGAGGATGTGGTCAGTGGTTTCAATAAATTTTTTGTAAACGTTGGTCCTGAATTAGCAAAATCAATAGTGACAGCAGAAAAAAACAACAGTGGTTCTGTAAATGAAATAGAAGATAGAAATCCAAACACAATCTTTTTGGGTGCAGTTACTGAAAAGGAAATTATCGAGACTGTGAGTAAATTTAAGAACAAAAAATCAACGGACTGGAATGAAAGTGACATGACAATAGTGAAAAAAGTAATTGAAGGAATTGTTAAGCCACTCACCCACATCTGTAACCTGTCATTTCAAACTGGTAAATTTCCAAACAAAATGAAAATAGCAAAAGTAATACCACTATACAAAAGAGGAGACAGTCATTATTTCACAAATTACAGGCCGGTCTTTTTACTCTCACAATTCTCCAAAATACTTGAAAAAATCTTCACTAAGAGACTGGATGATTTCATTGAAAAACACAACCTCCTTACAGATAACCAGTATGGTTTTAGATAAATCTACATCTTTGGCACTGATCGAACTTATAGAAGAAATTACTAGTTGTATAGATAAAAAAAAGTTTACTGTAGGAGTATTTTAGATTTAAAGAAAGCTTTTGACACCATTGACCACAGAATACTACTAAGGAAACTGGAAAGGTATGGGATAAGAGGGGTCGGACTGAGTTGGGTGGAAAGTTATTTAAGTAACAGACAACAATTTGTACAAATTGGTGAGCACAAATCACCCTTCATGGACATCACTTGTGGTGTGCTCCAGGGGTCAGTTTTGGGACCCAAACTCTTTATTTTGTATATAAATGACATATGCCAAGTATCAAAAATTCTGAAATTTATTTTGTTTGCGGATGACACAAATATCCTTTGCACTGGTGAGAATTTGCAGCAGGTTTTAGAGGTGGTCACAACTGAAATGAAAAAGTTAAAGCAGTGGTTCAACAAAAATAAATTATCTCTAAATCTAAAAAAAACAAAGATTATGTTGTTTGGAAATTATAAAATAAATCATGAAATAATGGTAACGATAGATGATACCAGAATAGAAACAGTACAGGAAAATAAGTTTCTGGGGGTGATGCTAGACAATAAAATCTGCTGGAAACCTCACATCAGCCACATCCGGGCCAAGATAGCAAAATGTATAGGCATACTGGGGAAGACAAGACACATCTTGGACTATAAATCATTGGTCTTACTGTACAATTCACTGTTTCTACCTTATCTTAACTACTGTTAGAAGTCTGGGGAAACACCTACAAGACCAACCTACAGTCAATATGCACATTACAAAAAAGAGCTATAAGGATAATAAATAATGTAGGATATAGAGACCATACCAATTCATTGTTTTTAAAGTCACATGTCATAAAGTTCATCGATTTAGTTGAATTTAAGACAGCACAAGTAATGTACAGGGCAATTAATAATCAACTCCCAACTAATATACAAAAAATATTTAAATAAAGAGACAATGATCACTGATAATTTGAGAGGAGACTTAAACTTTACAAAACTCAAGATACAAACAACCAAGAAAAGTATGTGCATATCTGTCTGTGGGGTGGATTTGTGGAACAGTCTGGAGCCGGAACTGAAACTATGTACAAACAGAATTCAATTCAAAAAGAGATATTGTGGAAAATGTGAAAATGACGAGGCAGAGTTTATCTCATGAGTCAGGTTTATTCACATCTTCCAACATCATCAAAAACAGAAAGAGGAAGAAACCCAGACATTCGTTCTTTAAATACCTCAGAAACTTCAAAGCACACAGTCACATTGTATTTAATCCCAAGTCACAATGCATCTTCTTTCAGATCTTAACACCTCCACCCCCAGCCTCTGGTGGCCAGGAAAATCCCCCCAGGCCGTCTCTTTGCATACCAAAGCCTAAACTTTCACATCCTCCTGTTATCTCCAAAGAGACCCGGTCCTTTGTTCAATCTAAGATGTGAAGCCTAAAGTGGTATACATATGAAGCATGAAGTGATGTACATATGTGCATATGTGTCCCACATGACCCCCCCCCCAAACATCTAAGATGGAACAACGGAATAACAGTCTGCATGTCATGATAAACCATTACACATCAGTCCACGTGTTGCTTGGGCCTCAGTCTCCTCCCGTATCTGCTGTAAGCGGGCTTTACCACTTCCGCGGCGCCATCCTGCTGGGGAGCTGCTGTCTGAGGGTGAGAACTGTTAGTCAATCGCTGTGGGTGTTCTGGGGAATGTCCCCTAGGGGGTCTGCTGCGCCGAGGAGCCCTGGCCACAAGCACATCCTCGTCTGCCACCAGAAAGGCGGGTTTGAGCCTGTTTATGCCAATCTTTTCTTTCCTGCCCCCCAAATCTAGCAAAAAATGCGTATCCCCTGTTTCCAGCACTCTAAATGGTCCATCATAAGGTGGTTGCAACGGTGGGCGATGGGCACCATGTCTGACAAAAACAAACTCCACGTTTTTTAAGGCCTTAGGCACAAAAACGCGCGGAAAACTGTGGTGAACGGGGCCAGGCAGCGTGCCCGATTCTGTGCCACTCTGCAACCGCTGGGCTGGGGAGCATTCTGGCGCAGGATTATCTGGGAGAAATTCCCCGGGCAGCCGAAGTGGCTGCGCAAAAACTAGTTCAGCCGGGGAGGCTTCTAAATCCTCTTTAGGTGCAGAACGCAACCCCAATAAAACCCACGGTAGCCTGTCTACCCAATTTGCATCCGTAAGCGACGCTCTGAGAGCCGCTTTCAATGACCTATGAAAACGTTCGCATAACCCATTAGCCTGTGGATTGTACGCGGTTGTGGGGTGGATCGTTACCCCCAGGCTGCGGGCCATTGCTGACCAAAGCTCGGAAACAAATTGGGGACCTCTATCAGACGTAATGTCCGACGGGACTCCAAAGCACGCTACCCATGCTGTTAAAAACGCGCGCGCCACCTCCTCGGCTGTGGTTGACGACAGTGGGACCACTTCCGGCCAGCACATGGTGCGGTCTACCATTGCCAGAAGGTGTGCGCACCCCTGTGACAGCGGGAGGGGGCCTACAAGGTCCACGTGAACATGATCGAACCTCTTAGCCGGGATGTGGAACGGCTCCAAGGGGGCTCTCGTGTGTCTGTGTACCTTGGCTCGTTGACAAGCCATGCAGGCTGCCGCCCACTCTCTAACTTGTTTGCGCAGGCTCGGCCAAACAAATTTCTCTCCCACCATTTTGACCGACGCGCGCACTCCTGGGTGCGCCAGAGAATGAATCGAGTCAAAAACGCGGCGGCACCACGCGGCCGGTACCACAGGACGCGGTCGCCCGGTGGAGACATCACAGATTAGGGGGGGGCATACAGTCTTGCAGCACCTTGTTCTCCAGCCTTAACCCTGTTGGTCCAGACTGGAGTGCGCGCACATCTGCGTCGCTACCCTGATCCGCGGCCATGGCTGCATAATCTATCCTTACGCGGACTGGGGCCGCCACGGCGTGCGAGAGACAGTCTGCTACTACATTCAGTTTACCCGCCACATGCTGAATATCGGTAGTAAACTCTGAGATTGCGAACAGCTGCCTCTGTTGCCGGCCTGACCACGGTTCTGAAACCTTGGCCATCGCGAATGTCAGCGGCTTGTGGTCGACGAACACGGTGAAACGGCGTCCCTCCAGCCAGAACTGGAAGTGGCGAATGGCCAAGTGGAGAGCTAACAACTCCCTGTCGAATGCGCTGTATTTTCGTTCACTATCGCGCAAAGTCCTGCTGAAAAAGGCGAGCGGCTGCCAAGCCCCGACTACATGCTGCTCCACGACCGCCCCTATGGCTACATCTGACGCGTCAGTAGTGAACGCTATGCGGGCCGTTGGGTCTGGATGTGCTAACAACGCAGCATTTGCCAGGGCTGTTTTGACCTCAGAGAATGCTCGCTCTCGCTCCGGAGACCATTCGATCTTATTTGTGGGTTTTTGTTTTTTTAGTGCAGCATACAATGGTTGCATGAGCTGCGCTGCACGGGGGAGGAAACGGTTATAAAAATTCACCATTCCCAAAAACTCCTGTAACGCCTTGACTGTTTGTGGCTGGGGAAAATTTGTTACCGCGCGCACTTTGTCAGGCAGTGGAACCGCTCCTTCTGGGGAGACGCGATGCCCCAAAAAATCAATCTGCATCACCCCGAACTGACACTTCGCTGGGTTGATTATTAACCCGTGCTCTCCCAACCTCAGGAAAACTGCCGTGAGGTGGTTTTCGTGTTCGTCTTCGGACGCGCTGGCTACTAAGATGTCGTCCAGGTAGACGAATACGAAGGGGAGATCGCGCAACACCGCATCCATCATGCGTTGGAACGTCTGCGCAGCGCCCTTAAGCCCAAACGGCATGTGCAAAAATTTGAATAGGCCAAACGGAGTTATTCCCGCTGTTTTGGGTATGTCCTCAGCGCGCACTGGGACTTGATGGTAACCGCGGACCAAGTCTATTTTAGAAAAAATGCGCGCCCCCGCCAAATGAACGGAAAAATCTTGGATATGCGGGATTGGGTAGCGGTCGTGCGCTGTGGCGTTGTTCAACCTGCGGAAATCTCCGCAAGGTCGCCACGAGCCATCAGCTTTCGGGACCATGTGAAGCGGGGAAGCCCATAGGCTGTTCGAACACCTGATGATGCCCAACTTTTCCAGGTTGGCGAACTCCTCGCGCGCTATGGTCAGTTTAGCTGAATCCAAGCGCCGAGCTTTTGCAAAAACGGGCAGTCCGGTGGTAGTAATAAAATGTTCCACTCCGTGTTTAGCGACGGCTGCTGAAAATGTGGGAACCGTGAGTGCTGGGAACTGAGTGAGCAGTGTGTGGAACTTACCGCTTGCCGTAGCGACGTTGGCTTGTGCTGTGGGCGGGGTCACTTGGGCTGCACAGGGAATAGAATAAAAAGAAAGTGCATTAACCAGGCGCCTGTTAGCAAGATCAACCAACAAACCATGTGAGCACAGAAAATAAGCCCCCAACATATTGAAACTCACTGCAGCTATGACAAAAGTCCACTCAAATGTACGGCCGTGTAGGGACAGAAGCAGGTTCCTCTCACCAAAGGTCTTAATCTCCGAGCCGTTCGCTGCTGACGCCCCGGGACCTCCGGGACCCGCCAGCCAGTCAGCGGAGGAAGGCGTGATGAAACTCACTTGGGAGCCTGTGTCCACGAGGAATTGCCTCCCCGAACGCGCATCCATCAAGTAGAGCAGCTTGTTCTCTTCACCGAGGGCCGCAGCTGCTACGGACCTCCGGTCTTTGCGTTTCCCGAGCGCTTGAACTGGCACGGTGGTTTACATTTGCGTGCCTTCTCTGCAAAGCGGCGATGGTAGAAACAGAGGGTGTCTCCTCCGCGATCCTTGGCCCCCGCCGCCGCTGTCGTCGGTGGGTCTGCTACCGCCATCTCTGGCCCCTCGCCATCTCCAGCTGTCGCGCCGAACTCCATCGCTGCCGCGACAGGAGGCGCCCAGAATCCAGTGCGCCTCCTGGGCCAGCGCGCGGAAGTCCCGCTGGGCCAACAACGGCGAACTGGCTAGGGTCGCTCTCGTGGCCAAAGGTAGGGTTCTCAGGAAAATGTGGGTGAAGATGAAGTCGTCGTTGTCTGAGCCCCTCAAGCTCAGCATGTTCTCCATCAGGTCAACGGGCGTGCCATCTACCAAGTCGTTCAGAGCCAGGAGCCTCTCCGCTCTCTCCTGGACTGAGAGAGTGAAGCGCTGGATGAGCGCAGCCTTCAACCCGCCGTATTTGTCGTCGGCCGGTGGCTGCTCCACAAGGCTCTGCACATGCCGAGCCGTGCGCTTGTCGAGCTTGGCAATCACATGGTAGAACTTCGTGTCATCTACCGTTATCCCCCGGAGGGCGAACTGTGCTTCGACAAAGTGGAACCAGGAGCGCGGGTTGTCTCGCCAAAAGTCCAGTAGCTGGACGGTAGCGGCATACGCTTGGCTGGGAGCTCCTGACCCGGCTGGCTTAGGGGAATTTCTTTCACTCATGATACGTCTTAGGGTCACCAGTGTGGAAAATGTGAAAATGACGATGCAGAGTTTATCTCACGAGTCAGGTTTATTCACATCTTCCAACATCATCAAAAACAGAAAGAGGAAGAAACCCAGACGTTCGTTCTTTAAATACCTCAGGAACTTCAAAGCACATAGTCACATTGTATTTAATCCCAAGTCACAATGCATCTTCTTTCAGATCTTAACACCTCCACTCCCAGCCTCTGGCGGCCAGGAAAACCCCCCCAGGCCATCTCTTTGCATACCAAAGCCTAAATTTTCACATCCTCCTGTTATCTCCAAAGAGACCTGGTCCTTTGTTCAATCTAAGATGTGAAGCCTAAAGTGGTATACATATGAAGCATGAAGTGATGTACATATGTGCATATGTGTCCCACAGTATAAACATTATTTGCTGAAAGGATATATGTTAGAAGGGTAGTATTTATATGTACGATTCACTATGCTCACTCTGGGACACTATGGGACACTATGGAATGGTGGGTGGGACAGCACTGTGTACAGTATATCTGTGTTGTTTGAGGATGGTTTTGATGTATGGACATCAATGTATGTTAGGATGGATGGGTGTTAATGTTGATATGTACAAAATACACGGTGGCCGAGTGGTTAGCACTGCGGCAGCACAGCAACTCACCTTGGCCGGGGGATCCTGGGTTCGATCCCAGCCCCCGACCAACAGTGATCTGTGTGGAGTTTGCATGTTCTCTCCTTGTCTGCGTGGGTTTACTCCGGGATTTCTCCGGTTTCCTCCCACATGCCAAAAACATGCAAGTTAGGTTAATTGGCATCAAACTGGGGAGTCTAAATTGTCCTTAGGTATGACTGTGAGAGTGAATGGTTGTCTGTCTCTCTGTGTTGGCCCTGCGATGGACTGGCGATCTGTCCAGGGCGGACCCTGCCTCTCGCCCAAGGATGCTGGGATAGGCTCCAGCCCCCCCGTGACCCGAAAAGGATTAAGCGGAAGAAGATGAATGAATGAATGAATGTTTACTTGGGGTCTTAAATGTGGTAATTTGTATATAATTCACATGGGTGTATTTATGGAAAAGAGGAGATGGAATTAATAAGTGTTCACTTCTTCCTTCTCCCTTTCGAACACCGTATACTGTTACTTTATTGCATTTGTCATTTGTTTTGTTTTTGTTATACTTTTTTGTTCGAAATAAAGTATCTATCTATCTAACTCTGTCATGAAGGCCATTTTTGCTCAGTCTCTTTCTTATGGGGGAGTCATGAACACTGACCACCCCTGGGAAGGTTCACCACTGTTCCATGTTTTCACCATTTGTGTATAACGGCTCTCACTGTGGTTCGCTGGAGTCCCAAAGCTTTAGAAATGGCTTTATAACCTTTTCCAGACTGATAGATCTCAATTACTTTGTTTTTCATTTGTTCCCGAATTTCTTTGGATCACAGCATGATGCCTAGCTTTTGAGGATCTTTTGGTCTACTTCACTTTGTCAGGAAGGTCCTATTTAAGTGATTTCTTGAATGTGAACAGGTGTGGCAGTAATCAGGCCTGGGTGTGGCTGGAGAAATTGAACTCAGCTTGACAGAGATGAGACAAACCACAGTTAATTTATGTTTTAATGGGGGGGGGTCACTTTTTCACACAGAGCCATGTAGGTTTGGATTTTATTTACTGTTAACAATAAACACCTTCATTTAAAAACTGCATCTCGTGCTTACTTGTGTAATCTTCGTCTAATATTGGGCTGCATGGTGGCGCAGTGGTTAGCACTGTGGCAGCACAGTTTACCCTCGGCCGGGGGATCGCGGGGATCGTGAGATCGTGGGTTCGATCCCTGCCCCCGACCAACAGTGATCTGTGTGGAGTTTGCATGTTCTCCCCGTGTTGCGTGGGTTTACTCCGGGATTTCTCCGGTTTCCTCCCACATATCAAAAACATGCAGGTTAGGGACACGGGGCGCTTGCGCACGCAGCGACCGACAGCTGGTGGCTTGTCATCGGACTGCAAAACAAATCTACCTACGGGTACAAAATAAGTAATTAAAAAAAATATTAAAATTTGTTTGATGACCTGAAACATTTAAGTGTGACAAACATACAAAAAAAAAGAGAAATCAGGAAGGGGGCAAACACTCACACCACTGTATGGATATTTAATATCTATTTTAACAATACTGGGAGATTCAAGTAATATAATTAAACAATTAAAACTGAAGAAAAGACTTTAAAATTTTCTCTAAAATGTAATAGTAAAAACATACAATTTCAGGTTAGGAATAAATTAGGACACCCCCACATTTATTCCCCTTAAAATGGCCAAAATCACACACAGGTGTATCACATCAGGTACACATGATTAGAACATCGTTACGCAGCATTTTGAATCAGGCTTGTCCTATTTAAACCCCAGACATTCAGTTTTGTGTGCTCTTGACTTTTGAAGTGAGTGAATACCATGGTGAGATCGAAAGAGGTGTCTGAGAAGATTGTCACAGCTTATGAGTCTGGTAAGGGATTTAAAAAGATCTCAAAAGAATTTGAAATCAGCCATTCTACTGTCCAGAAAATAGTCTACAAGTGGAGGGCATTCAAAACAACCGCCAGCATGCCCAGGTCTGGACATTCAAGCAAGTTTACCCTGAGAGCAGACTGCAAGATGCTAACACAAGACTCCCAAAACCCTAAAATATCATCACGGGACCTACAGCAGGCTCTTGCTACTGTTGCTGTGAAAGTGCATGCCTCTACAATCAGAAAGCGACTGCACAAGTTTAACTTACATGGGACGCGTGCAAGGAGGAAACCTTTGCTCTCTAAGAGAAACCTGAAGTTTGCCAGAGACAATGGAGACAAAGCCCAGGACTTCTGGACTAACGTTTTTTGGACAGATGAGTCTAAAATTGAATTATTTGGACACCAAAACAGAGGATGTGTTTGGTGTAGACCACATACATCATTCCAGGAAAAGAACCTCATACCAACTGTGAAGCATGGAGGTGGAAGTGTCATGGTTTGGGGGTGTTTTGCTGCAGCAGGACCTGGTAAGCACATCATCATAAAATCCACCATGAATTCTACCATGTATCAGAGGGTGCTTGAGGACCACATGAGACCATCTGTAAAAAAAATTAAAGCTGAAGCAGAACTGGACCCTGCAACATGACAATGACCCAAAACATACCAGTACATCTTCCAAAGACTGGCTAAAAACTAAGAAATGGAGAGTCCTGGAATGGCTGAGTCAAAGCCCAGACCTTAATCCCATTGAGATGCTGTGGGGTGACTTGAAATGGACTGTACATGCAAGAAACCCCTCAAACATCTCACAGCTGAAATTCTGCATTGAGGAGTGGGGCAAACTTTCCTCAGACCGATGTCAGAGACTGGTAGATGGCTACAAGAAGTGTCTCACTGAAGTTATTTCAGCAAAAGGGGGTCTGAAAGGTTAGGACACCCTACCTATAGGTGCCATGAACCTGGGTTTGGTGGTCCCAAACCCAGTTCTGACCCGTGGTTTTTGGCCCGCTTTCCTATTTATTTTCCATCAGGCGCTTCAGGGAGTCCTTTGGGTCCTTGCTCCCTGACAGCTCGGGCACACCCCCTCCTCTTGTCAGTATCGCCAGCTGATCCGCATTATGGGAGTTTCACACACGTACACGCACACACTCCATTCATTCTCAATCACACGCTCATACACTCACTCATGCACACATGTTGTCAATTATGCCCAGCCCACACATCCTCACACCGGCGGTCTCTTTCCTCATTAGTATTACGATTACTTTAACGCTGTGAGAGTTAGAGAGATCGCCGGAGCATTATATGTGCTTCATTCACGGCAGCGTGTACCTCTGTAAATGTAAATTGTCATTATCTATGTTTATTTTCAGCCTGACTAAATTGTCTTCTCTCGCAATACATGACTGTTTTAATTTGTTGGTGTAAGCGGCTGTTCCTGCCTCTTTCCCTCATCCACCAGACTGCATGGACCGCCCTGGATCGCTCCAGCTCTGTAAGTCTATGTTTGCTGTGATGATATCTTTTGTTTAACCTGTTGAACTCTGTTCAACTTCCCTAAAAACGCCTAAAAATAACATGCCCAAAGTAAATCAAAAGCTGTTTTTCAACCCTTTGCAGCATCTTCATGGGGTTGGTCTCATTTAAAAGAAAACACTCTGAATTTTTTGGCAAAACAGTCATAATCTCTCTAAGTGCTCCTGCCACTGAGTAACAAGAAAGTTCGCCTGGGTGTTTTTTTAGATACAAATGCTTGCAAATAACATACAGCTGTCAGATACTGGCTCGAAAACATAACAGAAATGTAGAACCAAGTGTTTTCAAGCTCAGGTCAAAATTTTGTAAAAATAGCATAAAAAATGAATATATTACACAGCTTTTTTCTCAGGTTGTAACAAGACTGTGTCTGTACTGGAAGACCGGAAATACAGCTTTTTTTTTTTTCAGTGCACACTGAGAAGCACTAAGATACAGAGACGTGACTGCCCGCAGAATTCACAGAGTTCAAGGGGTTAACGAGTAAAACAAGGTTAATTTTTATTTACCTGCAATCAACCTTTTCCAGTGATAAATAAAAACAAGATTAGACAGCAATATGTGAACATTTCTTAATAAAGAACTGAATATTTAATGGGGTGTCCTAATTTTTTCACACGAATGTATATGGTGGTACAGAAATAGTGTTTTCTGCACATGGAAGACCTTTATATTATTTATGAGAAATTATATTTATGATCTACATTAGAAATTTGTTAATACAGGCAGTTGGCAGTTCAAACAAGAGACATAATGTTGAAAACACATGGAAACAGGTTGAACTCCAAGAACTTCCAGTTTGTCTCGTTTAAATGGTTTTAAATATATCTACAATTCAGTTGTGCTATAAAACACCATTAAGTAAAAACAAACAAATGCAAATTAGAATTTTTTGGAGACTTCAGACTTGACTGAGTGACTTCTGAACATCTCTGTGATCTGATCAGAGATTCTTGAGGAATGTGGTGTCAGTGTTGGAGCAAGCAATGGAAGGGGCGTGGCCTATGAGACCAGAAGGGGAGGTTGCCCATTCAGCAGCCTGCCTGCTTGAGGGTAGAAACTGTGGGCCAGTCTGGTTTGGGCATGAATGGATCTACTGTAGATCTTCTCCCAGAGGGAAGCAGGTTAAAAAGGTGGTGTGCTGGATGTGAGCAGTCTTGTAGAATGCTGGACACTCGGCACAGGCATCAGGAAATGTAGACAGTGGCAATCTCTGGCAGACTAGTCTTACGACTTTCCCTGCTATTTTCACTGTCCCTGGTGTAAGTAGTCTTGTATGCTAATTATAGTAAAGCTAAACCAGTTTGCCAAGTGCTAAAGAAGTTCAAGTATCTAAGGTAAGTTTATAGAGGATTATTTAGAAATAATGTTAGCTTATGGTTAGAAATACTGTTACAATGGAGCATGAAATCTTGACAGCTTCAGCGTCATTCTGTGATTGAAGTCATATCAGACATCACAGGACTAATTCATGTTAATCATCCATGTTGTTTAATATACAGGATGCCTATTCAATTAGTGGCCCGCAGGCCACATGTGACCCAGAACCAATCCCCGAGTGGCCCAGGCCCAGTCTGTGGCCCAACCACAGAAGCAAAGGCCAACACGCCCACACAGAACCGCAGAAATCCATCAATTAACACAGACCGCAAATGCAACACTCCATGCAGCCCAGCAACTGTCAACCCACAATGCAGCACCCCTGCCCTGAAGCGTGGGCTCCATTATTATGACGGTGTCTGTGCCAGCAGCAAGACACCAAGCCCACACCAAATGTGAAGGGGCAGCGCAAATGCACACAAAGTCAATGGAAAGACGCGAGCACACGCGAAATCGCGCACTCATGTCCGAGGGACAGCACCAGCCTAGAGACTCCATCGTCATCAGACCGAAAGCATCAGCACTGGAGAGCAAACCAGCTTGAAAATGAGACTGCCACCCACCCAGAGAAAGGAGGACTGGGAGCTCTCGAACCGAATCTGGACACTGCTGCCACCCACCTACTTACTCCTGCCACAGACGTGCCAACAAGGGCAGCAGGCTAGCAACGCAAATGCCCACAATCCCACAAAGCCCCAGAGGCAGGGAAACACCCCCCCCCCAAGTAAGCCCTCCCGTCGGATAATGTAAACCTAAGCATGACGTTATTTTGGGGACTTGAACACAGCTGCAGAAGTAACAAAGGATATATTTTTGCCCCGACTCTTCGATGATGACAGCTCACTCAGATGGTGAATTCATGTCTATTCGTGTGTTTACATTGAGTTATAATGTAATCACATCGCGCGAAAAAATTGTCCGTTCATGTTTGGTGTGAAGGCACCTTAAAGCATGTCATTGTCAACTCTGAAGCGTAAAATTGATGATGAAAATCATTGGTTTAACCCTGCCTGGACTGATATGTGTGTAATGGAATGTGTAATTGCAGTCATGAAAAAATTAGGACACCCTGTATAAGCCTGTGCTTTGTGTTTTTTTTTAATATTTGGACATATGGATATTTAATATCAATGTTAAAATACTGGGAGATTCATGTAAAACAACTAAACAATTAAAAATGAATTAAAGGCTTTCTTCAATTTTTCTGTAAAATGTAATTCTAAACAAACAGTGAGGAATAAATTAGAACCCCCCCCCCCATCCTTTTTAGGACACCCCCCACATTCATTCCCACTTAAAATGACTAAAATAAATATTAAAAAATGCAAATAAAAACAAAAAAAGGTTAGACATTGATATGTGAACTTTTCTTAATAAAGAACTGAATATTTAATGGGGTGTCCGAATTTTTTCACATAACTGTATAAAAAAGGTTCCTACTCACATGTGGTGATTTAAAACAAAGCAGATGTGCAATGTTTGTTAATGTTATCAATCTTTTCTTTGGGGGGGGGTGTGCACTGAAGTGTTTGACAGTTCATTTTTATTCAGCTAAATGCACTTTGTGATGTGCCAGGGTCAGTTATTACCAGGATGTAGTATATTTTATTTCAAATGGGAAACAAATGTTAATGCTACTAACAGTGCACATTGAGTTTTTATGCATTTTGAGATATGTTTGAGCAAGATGTGATCAAAATGGTTTTTTAAAGAATTTTATTTTTTCATTCTATTTATTTAATTGTTGTTCAAGAGAAAAATATTTCTACTACTTGAAGTTCTGCTCAACCCCAGCACTGTTATTGTTTTAATGCACTTTCGAAGTGCCTTTGTCATGTGCCAAGCGCACACTGAAAACCAAGACGATGAATAAAAAGGTGCATATTTTTCATCATATTGATCTTTTTTCCTTGTTTGTGTTCTCATGGAGAAATTCTTTCCACAACCATCCTACATGAACGCAAATTAATCTGTCCACACAGAATTAAACTCTCTATTACCCTCTATGATTTTACTTTTCTGGATTTGTCCATGTCTTACCAAGAATGTCAGGAAGCTGCTGCTGTCCGTGCTTCTCCCCATGCACTGTGGAGAGGCTGAGTGGCTCTCTGTGCAGCCACTATCAGATGTGACGCAGTCACGCATGGTTGACATGATAAATAATTTTTAAAATATATTTTTTACGTTCATAAAAGCATGCGTTTCCATTGAGATATGTATTTAATTGCAATAAACAATAATTAAAAAAAATAAAACAATTAAAATGACATTCTTTAATTTCTATGTGTTTTGAGATATACAGTTAGGCCCAAAAATATTTGGACAGTGACACAAGTTTTGTTATTTTAGCTGTTTACGAAAACATATTCAGGATACAATTATATAATCAATATGGGCTTAAAGTGCAGACTCTCAGCTGTAATTTGAGAGTATTCATATCCAAACTGGAGCAAGGGTTTAGGAATTGCAGCTCTTTAATACGTATCCGGCTCTTTTTCAAGGGACCAAAAGTAATTGGACAATTGACTCAGAAGGCTGAAAAAAAAAATAACAAGGCTGCATGGGCTCTTCCCTCGTTAACCTGTCATCAATTAAGCAGTTAAAAGGTCTGGAGTTGATTCCAGGTGTGGCGTTTGCATTTGGATGCTGTTGCTGTGAACACACAACATGCGGTCAAAGGAGCTCTCAATGGAGGTGAAACAGACCATCCTGAGGCTAAAAAAAAAGAAGAAATCCACCAGAGTGATAGCAGAAATGTTAGGAGTGGCCAAATCAACAGTTTGGTACATTGTGAGAAAAAAAAGAGTGCACTGGTGAGCTTGGGAACTCAAAAAGGCCTGGACGTCCATGGAAGACAACAGTGGTGGATGATCACAGAATCCTTTCCTGTGAAGAACAACCCCTTCACAACATCCACTCAAGTGAAGAACACTCTCCAGGAAGTAGGTATATCAGTATCTAAGTCTACCATAAAGAGAAGACTTCATGAGAGTAAATACAAAGGATTCATCACAAGGTGCAAGCCATGAATCAGCCTCAAAAATAGAAAGGCCAGAATTGACTTTGCCAAAAAACACCTGAAGAAGCCAGCCCAGTTCTGGAACAGCATTCTTTGGACAGATGAGACTAAGATCAACCTGTACCAGAATGATGGGAAGAAGAAAGTTTGGAGAAGAATTGGAACAGCTCATGATCCAAAGCACTACATCTTCTGTAAAACATGGTGGAGGCAGTGTGATGGCATGGGCATGCATGGCTTCCAATGGCACTGGGTCATTTGTGTTTATTGATGATGTGACAAAAGACAGAAGCAGCCGGAAGAATTCTGAAGTGTATAGGGATATACTTTCTGCTTAGATTCAGCCAAATGCAACAAAGATGACTGGACGCCGCTTCACCAATGATCCAAAACATACTGCAAAAGAAACCCAGGAGTTTTTTAAAGCAATGAAGTGGAATATTCTGCAATGGCCGAGTCAATCACCAGATCTCAACCCAATCGAGCATGCATTTCACTTGCTCAAGACAAAACTTAAGGCAGAAAGACCCACAAACAAGCAACAACTGAAGACAGCTGCAGTAAAGGCCTGGCAAAGCATCAGAAAGGAGGAAACCCAGCGTTTGGTGATGTCCATGGGTTCCAGACTTCAGGCAGTCATTGCCTGCAAAGGATTCTCAACAAAATATTAAAAAGTAACATTTTACTTAGGGTATGTTTATTTGTCCAATTACTTTTGAGCCCCTGAAATGAGGAGCGTTTGTATAAAAACAGCTACAATTCCTACAGGTTTAATCATATATTTTTGGTCAACCCCTTGAATTAAACCTTAAAGTCTGCCCTTCAATTCCGTTGTAGTTGTTTCATTTCAAATCCAATGTGGTGGCATGCAGAGCCCAAATCATTAAGATTGTGTCACTGTCTAAATATTTCTGGGCCTAACTGTAACTGCAGGGAGCCACAGCATAAGGGCTGAAGGGCTGCATGCGGCTGAACCCGGTATAGATTCAAGATTCAAAGATTTTATTGTCAATACTACTACTGTGGCACAAATGTAGTGTGGCCGACTACTGATCGGAGGGTCAGGGGTTCGATGTCTGCATTGTGCATGTTGAAGTGTCCTTGAGCAAGATACTGAACCCCCAGGTGCTCCTGGTGGCCAGGCTAGCGCCCGTGTGTGTATGGCAGCTCTGCCGCCATCAGTGTGTGAATGTGTGCATGAATGGGTGGATAGCAAGATCTGTAAAGCGCTTTGGTCATCCAGAGATGAGAAAAAGCGCTATATAAGTGAATGTCATTTACTATACGTGCAGGACATACAGGAGAATTGAAATGGCGTTTCTCTCTCTCTCCATTGGTGTGCATAATATAAAAAGAAAAGGAATAAGGCTGGAAAAAAGAAAACGGCAACAACAGCAATGTACAGTAATGCAACCCGTAGTGCAAATGGCGACAAGAAAGACCCAGACCTCCCATAGTGCAAATAGAGATAAACGATTAATGATGATAAAACCCAGGAATCCCATATACAGACAACTAGAGATGAATACCCGTAGTTGCAGTTCAATGCAGTAGTGTAGGTGTGGATGGTAACAGATAGGACTGCACGTGATCAGTGTTGCAGTGGCAGACAGACAGCAGCAGATATGGCATTTCAGCAAATGCTTGCGGTTAATGTGCAGAGACATACAGCAGCAAAGGAATTACTGTTGGTGTGCCAGTCTTTCTGTGCCTACAGCTGAGGTAGTTATTGTGCGGGTGATTGTGTTACCATCGGAGGGGAAGGAAATAGGGTGGTGCAGTGCGCAGTGGTTATCACTGTAGCAGCACAGCAATTCACCCTTGGCCATGGGATCCCTGGTTCGATCCCAGCCCCTGACCAACAGTGATCTGTGTGGAGTTTGCATGTTTTCCCCGTGTCTGCGTGGGTTTACTCCGGGATTTCTCCGGTTTCCTCCCACAGGCCAAAAACATGCAGGTTAGGTTAACTGGAGACTCGAAAGTGGCCCTAGGAGTGAATGTGTGTGTGAATGGTAAAGGGATAGCGCCGTACCGTGGCTGCTTCATCCATCCAGGTGGATGCCCTCAATTTCCCCTCTGGGGATCATTAAAGTATACAAAATCAAAAAAAATGCACAGAGTTAAGGGTCTTGATGAATGAAGCTGTTAAGCAGTCTTGTGGAGTGGGTCCGGAGGCTTTGGTATCTTTTCCCCCCGAAGGCAGGGGGCTGAAGAGGGAGTGTGAGGTGTGGGAGGTGTCGCCTGTGATGCTGATGGCTCTGCGAGTGAGGTAGATGTCTGAGAGGAGGGGCAGAGGGGCACCGATGATCTTGCTGGCTGCATTCACTGTGTGTTGTAGTGTCTTCCGGCAGGCAATGGTGCACCTTCCATACCACACTGTGATGCAGCTGGTCAGGATGCTCTCAATGGTGCCCCGGTAGAAAGAACACATGATTGGGGGGTGGGACTCGTGCTCTCCTCAGTTTGTGGAGGAAATGGAGGCGAGTTTGGGCCTTCTTGGCCAGTGATGTGGTGTTGTTGGACTAGGAGAGGTCCTCGAGATGTGCACCCCCAGAAACCTGGTGCTGCTTTCCCTCTCCACAGCTGCACCATCGATGATCAGAGGGGGGTGCTGCATGTGACCCCTCCTGAAGTCGACCACAATCTCCTTGGTTTTTCCCATGTTCAGGAAGAGGTTATTGTCTTTGCACCACTGGACCAGTTGGCTCACTACATTTCCATAGCTGGCCTCCTCGTTGTTGGTGATGAGGCCCACCACCATCGTGTTGTCTGCAAACTTGATGATGTGGGTGGTGTTGTAGGCTGGTACGCAGTCATGGGTCAGCAGGGTGAAGAGCAGCGGGCTAAGCATGCACCCTTGTGGGGTCCCTGTGCTCAGTGTGATGGTCTGGGAGGTGTTGCTGCCAACCCCGCACGTTCTGTGGCCTCCCTGTGAGAAAGTCCAGCACCCAGTTACAGAGAGAGGTTTTCAGTCCCAAGTGTCTGAGTTTTTGTATCAGGTGCTGGGGGATGATTGTGTTGAATGCTGAACTGAAGTTCAAGAACAGCATTTGCACGTAGGAGTTTTTTGAGTCCAGGTGGGTAAGGACTGGATGGAGAGCAGCAGGGATGAAATCTTCTGTGGATCTGTTTGACCTGTATGCAAACTGGGATGGAGGCACGATGGACTTGATGTTCTGCATGACTAGCTGCTCAAAGCACTTCAATATAATGGGGGTCAATGCTACGGGCCGGTAATCATTGTTGGTGGATGGCATGGGCTTCTTTGGGACTGGTATTATGGTGGTAGTTTTGAAACATGTGGGGACAACAGCTTGAGACAGGGAGATGTTGAAGATATCGGCCAGGACATACTTAAGCTCCTCTGCACAGTCCTTCAGGACGCAACCCAGTATGTTGTCTGGGCCAGCTGCCTTTGATCCTGCAGAGGGTCCTCTTCAGGCTAGCCGGACCCAGACTCATGGTCTACTCGTCCAGAAGAGGAGTGGTCTTCTGTGCTGATGTGCTGTTTTGTGCTTCAAATAGACCGAAGAAGTCATTTAGGTTGTTGAGCAGTGTGATTGTCACTCACACAGTTCTGAGGTGGAGGTTTGTAGTTGGTGAGGGTCTGTATGCCATGCCAGAGAGAACGTGCATCTCTGGTGTTGCTGAAGTGTCCGGATATTTTCTTGCTGTACTGTTGTTTTGCCTCCTTGATACCAGGGGACAGGTTGGCCCTAGCTGTCATTAGTCCTGCAGTGTTACCGGCCCTGAAGGCTGCGTCCCAAGCCCTCAGGGGTTTGTGGTCCTCTGCTGTCATTCATGGCTTCTGGTTAGCATGAACAGTGATGGTCTTGCAGTGAGTGACATCATCAATGCATTTGGCTATGTATGCCACAACAACCTCAGTGTACTCCTCTGGGTTTGTGTGCCCATTGTGAGTGGCTGCATGCTTGAAAGTGTCCCAGTCTGTAGTTTTGAAGCAGTCTTTCACAGCATCAGAGGCCCCCTTTGGCCACACACATACCTGCTTTTTTGTTGGTCTGATGGCTTTCACTCTGGGTTTGTATGCCGGCCTTAACAGGATGGTGATGTAATCAGAGAGACCCGGGGGGGGGGGGGGCTGTATACATTCTTATGAGTTGTGTACACCAGATCAAGCAGATTGTCTCCTCTTGTTGCAAAGTTTTACATATTGATATACGTTTGGTAAGAGGGCCTTTGAATATGCATGGTTGAAGTCTCCTGCTGTGATGAGGAATCCATCTGGATGCCCTGTTTGTGTCTCACTGATGGCCTGACAGAGTTCTTTCAGTGTTTTACTCCTCTCGCCAGTGCTGGTGGGTGGGGCAAACATGGCGGCAAGTAAGGGCAGATGAAATTTTTCTTGGCATGTAAAAGGGTCGGCACTTGATGATCATAAACTCCACTACAGGAGAACAATGTCTACAACAACAGAATCACAGCACCAGGCGTCATTGATGTACACACAGACCCCGCCGCTTCACGTTTTCCCTCCTTCTGTGAGCACTCTGTCACTACTGTAGCATGTTAGCCCAGCTAACTGAATGGCAGGGTCCAGTATATTGTCTTTTAACCATGTTTCCGCAAAGATAAAAACACAGCAGTTCTGCACATCACGTTGTGCAAATCTCAGGAGCTGTATGTGGTTTATTTTGTTGTCTAGTGAGCATACGTTGGCCAGAATGAGTGAAGAATCGGGGGTCTGTGTGGGCTAGCAGTTAGCGTTGTTCGGATACCTTCACGTTTACTTCTCATTTGTCTGCACTCACACCGTCTACAGCGTCTCCATTTGGAATGAGACACGACAGTCGAGTCTGAGGGTGTGGAGGACTGGTGGAGAATATGTTTTGGTCCAAGACGTAATATTTGGTCATATTCCTTATCTCCAGAAGGCTGTGGTGACTGTAGCTTTTGCGCAGCATCATATATGTACATTAAACAATTTAAACAACACTTAGTGGCACAAAAACACGAAGAGAGGCCGCTGCATGTTCACGTGTCACCTGTACTGAGATCACTGGTGAGTGTTATTTATTTTTTTATTATTGTTGTTTTAGAGTAACAGATGATTAACTGAGTCACAGTAAAACAAAAATGGACCTCATTCACTAACCTTAAGAGACTGCTGCAGCATCAACTGGTGCTGCTAATTGAGAGACAAATGTTTATTGGCTGTAAGAGCAAAAGATGGAGGAGATTGTTATTGGTTCATATTAGGGCTGTCGCTATCATGTAGTACCACGCTATGGACAAGCCTACCACGGAGGATAATGAGCAACCACAACAACTGTGGTGTCTTACCCTCTGAAAGGTTTATTATTTTATGCACTGAAGTAAAAAAAGCAGGCTTTTATTCTCATAATGCTTGCTTCTGCCCTTCAGAGAGAACAGACGCCTTTTTCTTTGCTCCCTCTTTTACCCTCCTTCCCTCCCTAACTGAGAATCCCAGCTTGCTGTCTTGTCTGCGTCGCTGTCTTCTGGCTGAATCTTGAACCAAACGAAAAAAATGGATTTGGTGAGCGGCTTTAATAAAATTAACAACATTTTATATAAATTCGGGCCAGGGGGAGCCCCTATGGACAGACCCATGGATTGGAACGCATGTGTCTGCACGATTCGACTGAGGATGTGGAAACATCTACCTGGTTTGGCTAGGATCACAGGATTTTCTGCTGATTGGCTTTGGAGTTTTTCCTGGTGTATCGAAAAATTAACTGGAAGAGCTAATTAAAAGCGGTCCCGGCATAGCTGCTTCTCAACAATTCGACTGGACGGGGGAGTGCACTAACTATCGGCAATGATAACATGGAAATTACCATCTGCATGCACTGTAGAGGGATGGACTCTACCGGACATGTTTACCCATGTTCTAGAAGGGAAACATCTGGAGTCGTCTTTGGTGCCTCCAAGGAATGGATTTAAAGCCTATGTATGGAAATTATGAACACAGGATTGCTGGAGATGAAAAATTCTATGCTCTGTGTGATCTGTGTCTATCAGACCTTGAATTTCGATGCCCTGTTGTCTATTTTCCTCCTGGATTAAGACAAAACAGAAGATTGTGCTTCTCTTTCACAAACATACTGGGACTGCATCTGAACTCTCATTGACATGTGACTGGCTCAGGAAATTTCCATCTGCCATGCCTCAAGGACATGCTTCCGAGTTTCAGACACTAAGACATAACATCTCGGCTGGGAGAGATTTTGCTGCCTCCAGTAACTGATAAACACCCACCTGCATTCAACATACACGAACACACTGATTCATAATACTGAATTACACCCATCCATTCACTGATTTTCTCTGACTTTTGGTCTTTTGGTTTTTTGTGGTTGATTGTTGCTCTGTGCTATTGAGAGATTTTTTTTCATTGTAATCATAATCTGCTTAAATATTTATAAGCTGTATTCTGATAAAGTTTTTTTTCTCTCCTCCCCCCTTGTGTCGTTCCCTCCCCTCCCCTCCCTTTCTTATCTATCTCTGTTTGATGAGGCGCCTATTATGGCTGCCGTGTCGTTGTGTCGCGCGCATGCGCACCAATGTCAAGTCAAGTTCCTCGTGTGTTTTTTACATGCTTGGCAATAAAGTTTATTCTGATTCTGATTCTGTTTTGTTTTCACTTCCTGTGCCTGCCTGTGGAATTGTCAGTAAGGCTACAGTGCTTAGCAGAGACAGTCAAGCTACGAACACTAATGTCAATCCGTTTATGGACCTGTAATGAGGCATGTAAAAAATAATTTTGGACAGATAGCAGAATCTTTTCAGTTAACCACCAATAATCACAGAAGAAATACTATTTCTCAGCTTAACTTTTATTGAACCATGCAGGGAGTCAGTGAACACAGCCGCGAGTCCCCTCCAGCCCCCTCTCCTGGAAAAGGACCCGGCACAAAGGAATTCACAGCTACATTTAGGCAAGCTACAGGGCGTTTACTAGTAACTTTTCAACAATACATGTCCATTGTCCAAACTGTCCTTTTGGCGTCCAGATGGTTCCCAGGGTCTCCTCGTTTTTATGGCTTCTATCCTGGCTTCTATCCTGTTGGTTCCTGTCTCTCACCATGCCCATATATGGAAGCAGGAACAGAGACTCCCCTGTAAAGCTTGTGTGTGTGTACATGTGTGTATCTGTGCAGAGCCCGTGTATGTACAAGTAACTGATGTATATGCAAGCACTTTGTGTAGTATCTAACTAACTAATCTTCATTGTTTATTTATCATAACAGGCACAAGCTCTTACAGTGGTCACAGTTTATGTGTTTTACTTAATGTGTACTGTGCTAAAATAAGAAAATAAAACTGTAAACTTCACGAGCAGTCAAGACCATTGCCATCACATATTACGGGGATACGTACACTAGCCTGTTCTTCCTCTTGAACAACAATTAAATAAATAGAATGAAAAAATAAAATTCTGCAAATAACTATTTTGGTCATATCTTACTCAGGCATATCTCAAAGTGCATAAAGACTCAATGTGCACTGTTAGTAGCATTAACATTTGTTTCCCTTTGGAAATAAAATATACTCCATCCTGGGCATAACTGACCTTGGCACATCAAAAAGTGCATTTAGCTGAATAAAAAATCAACTGTCAAACACTTCAGTGCAACCCCCCCCCCAAGAAAAG
Organism: Pholidichthys leucotaenia; assembly: GCA_020510985.1. Classification (NCBI taxonomy): domain Eukaryota; kingdom Metazoa; phylum Chordata; class Actinopteri; order Cichliformes; family Pholidichthyidae; genus Pholidichthys; species Pholidichthys leucotaenia. The sequence continues at coordinate 409,788,097 of CM035838.1, forward strand.
ATTGATAGCATTAACAAACACTGTACCCCACTATTGCAGTTTGTTTCGTTTTAAATTCAATTCAATTCAGCTTTATTTATATAGTGCCATTTCACAACAACAGTCATCTCATAGCACTTTCAACTGTAGGGGGAACCCCCACAGTTGCAGAAAGACCCCAGCAATCAGGCAATCCCCTGTGAGCAAGCACATGGCGACGGTGGAGAGGAAAAACTCCCTTTTAACAGGAAGAAACCTCCAGCAGAACCAGGCTCAGGGAGGGGCAGTCATCTGCTGCGACTGGCTGGGGGGTGAGGGGATAGAGAAGATGAAAAGAACAGACATGTAGAGAGCAAACAGCATGATGGGGACTCAATCTATGGGAGAGAACAAACAGATGTTTGTTCATCTCATCTGAGTAGGAACCTCTTTTTATAATGACACATTCCATGACACACACACATCAGTCAACAAAAGATTTCTAGTAAAGGATGCAAAAAGCACCCACTTAAAAACTTGAGTGATGACTTCAGTTTTGAAGGTTTGAGGTTTTTCCCCAAAATTTATGACACTTTTCTTATAGTTTTCTATTTTTCTCTGTAAATTTATCTAAATTTGAAACCATTTTCCTCAAATTTGTTTTCATTCATCTTCTACCGCTTAATCCTTTTCGGGTTGCAGGGGGGCTGGAGCCTATCCCAGCATCTTTGGGCGAGAGGCAGGGTACACCCTGGACAGATCGCTAGTCCATCGCAGGGCCAACACAGAGAGACAGACAACCATTCACTCTCACAGTCGTACCTAAGGACAATTTAGAATCCCCAGTTTTGATGCCAATTAACCTAACTTGCATGTTGGGTTTTTTTGGCATGTGGGAGGAAACCGGAGAAATCCCGGAGTAAACCCACGCAGACACGGGGAGAACATGCAAACTCCACACAGATCACTGTTGGTCGGGGGCTGGGATCGAACCCAGGATCCCCCGGCCAAGAGTGAGTTGCTGTGCTGCCGCAGTGCTAACCACTCCGCCACCGCGCTGCTCAAATTTGTTTTCCTCTTGTAAAATTGACTTTTCTTGTACATTTGAGACTTTATTGTAAATTTGTGGATTGTTTTATGGCTAAGTTTTGTGTGTTTTTTAAAATAAAATTATTTTTTTTATAAACTTGAAACAGATTGTGGTAAAAATTTTGACTTTTTTTCCTTATATAATTTACACTTTTGACCATAATTTTGCAGAGCCAGAACAGAATAATTCTGATTTCAAAGAAAAAATATTAATTAAATTATATTTAATTAAATAAATTAAACTTAAGTTACCAAAGCTTCAGTTATTTCTGTTATAATGTTTCTATAGGGGTGTAATGGTATGCTGGTACCATTACACATTACAATGGTATTACATTTACATTACATTACAATGGTATTAGGGGTGTAATGGTACGCTCAAATCACGGTTCGATACGTACATTAATTTTAAGGTCACGGTTCGGTTCATTTTCGGTACAGTAAGGAAACAAAATGCAACACATAAAACTGCTTATCTTTTGTATAAGAGGGAACAGCATTGACAAAACACCCCTGCAAACTGCCAGCAGTAAAGTCTCCAATAAATAAAATGTATACAATAAAACAAATCAATTCTCTGTTTAGCAAATGAACGATGCAGACAAGTGCAACAATAGAAGTTTGAATAGTTTGAATTATTCTTTTGTTTTTAGGAAATACATGTTTCTTATTGCCTGAAGCAGTGTTTTTAACCAGGGTGCTCTGGTATGTTCAGGTTCCTGTGGGAAATTAATTATCTTATTTCACTTGTTAACTTGTCAATAATTTGTGATTGTTGTTGTAGCATCAGCTTCTCTTCAGGCCAATTCAGGTAATCACTCTTCTTCATTTTAAAGAAATTCTCACTCAAATCTGGTCAACAATTGCTGTGTTCTTCATCATCAGGACCCCAGTATAAACAATTTCCCATCTGTAGAGAAACCTGATAAGGACTTGCTTTTAAAGGATTAAAAAGTACGTCATAAAATTTTCAAGCGTCCTCCCTAAGCAGATAAGAAGTCTTCATACCAGGAACTGATACTCTTAAAAAGTCATAAACTCCTTAAGCTGACAGATAGATGGTTGCCAACTTCTTTTGGACATATAGCAGAACCCTCTAGGCTGCCCCCCCCCCATCCACATACCAAAACCTAAAAAGTATCTACAGTGCAACAGTACCTCCTAGTGGACATCTACGGAATATGTTTCATTACTTGGGCAATCTGGAACTGTTTATTTCTGACTGAACATTAACACTTTTTATAGCTCTCACCCCTCAGAATAACTCTGGACACTGAAGCTAATCACCCTTTGTGATGGACAATACTGGTTTGCAATCATTTATCATTAATCATTTATTTGCATCATGCGTGCATGTCTTAGGAATGTTTTTTTTTTTTTCATGACTGTTAGTCAAATGAATGTTAAACTTATTAGTAATAGTACAAATGCATGGTCACTGAATGCCTTGGGTCACTTAATTTAGTTAGATTTTATATTAAGCATATAAAATGAATTTCGTGGTAACTGAATGTTTGCTGAAACTTGTGTGTCATCTAACACTGTAATCACCAATCACTAGGTGGCCTTACTGTTGGATAACGCCCCCGCATTTGATTGGCTGTTCACAGACAAAGACCTGTTCCCTTATTGGACAAAAGCCCATTCAAACTCCTCTTTATGAAAGATAATTGGTCCGTCTTGCTGCCAGTCCGTTTTTATGATCCAGCAGCACGTTTCAGTTAAATACCAACAGAGCTGCCCCGGCAGTTCAGTAGTTGCTTTCAGTTGTTTTTCAGTTGTCTTGAAGTTGTTTTTGTCTAAGTTGTTCTGCGAGTCCTGTATGTTCAAGGTTTAAGAAGTCTTTTGTGTGTGTCTGAACCTTGTCAAGCCCTGCGCTAGCTTTCTTAAATCGTCTTTTGTTAAGCTTTCGTCTGCTTCCTGGTAACTGAGGAGAAACCATCCTTTTTTCTATGAGCTCGCCTTTAAAGAGAGTTAACCTCTCAAATCCTTTTTTTTTCTTCACCTCAAAAGCCGTTCTTATCCAGGGTTTCCTCTGGTAACATTTCTCCGTGGTGGCCCACCTCGCCAGAAATCGTACCGCCAGGCCAAGGCAATATGATTTTATCAATAAAAATACACTACCGTTCAAAAGTTTGGGGTCACCCAGACAATTATTTTGTGTTTTCCATGAAAAGTCATACTTATTTACCACCATGAGTTGTAAAATTAATAGAAAATATAGTCAAGACATTGACAAGGTTAGAAATAATGATTTGTATTTGAAATAATAATTTTTTCCTTCAAACTTTGCTTTCGTCAAAGAATCCTCCATTTGCAGCAATTACTGCATTGCAGACCTAACATGATTGCACAAGGGTTTTCTAATCATCCATTAGCTTTCTGACACAATGAGCAAACACATTGTACCATTAGAACACTGGAGTGATAGTTGCTGGAAATGGGCCTCTATACACCTATCTAGATATTGCACCACAAACCAGACATTTGCAGCTAGAATAGTCATTTACCACATTAGCAATGTATAGAGTGTATTTCTGATTAGTTTAAAGTTATCTTCATTGAAAAAAATGCTTTTCTTTCAAAAATAAGGAAATTTCTAAGTGACCACAAACTTTTGAACGGTAGTGTATATGAAGCAAGGACTTTCTGCAAGCGCGCACACAAACAACACGCGTGGCCATCATCCGCGCAGAGTTTAAAAGCGCCCTGCTCACACGAGTTTTCCAGTTCGTCAGCAAACAGTGTCTCGCTAAGCGTGACTGTCTGTTTTATGAAAATATTTAGACAGGTTCGTGAGGAGTCGGCGCACAGGAAAGAATTCACACTGAGACAAGAACTGCTATAATAAAATGTGTCTTTTATTCCTCACAGAACATATCTTCACACACAAAAGATCAATGCATTCACATTAGACAGACTGCTAGAATAAGCTGTATTCCCTTATTCCCCACAGACCATATCTTCATATACAAAAGATCAATGCACTTCATGTCATTTCATCAGCCCTTACCAATAATACAGAAGACCGGAGAGCCTTTGGCAGTCTTTTGGCAGGCGCGTGCATCAATCAGCTTGGCAATTCGCGCGAAATCCACAGCAGACTCTACTGTTTGGCAAAACACCTCTGCCTTTTGAAGGGTAGAGTTACGTACACAACGAAGGAGCCACTCTTCGTTGCCAGGCAACTTCCCCCCCCGTGGAATCGCGTAGAGAGCGGGGGGGGCTAGTCCCCGCTCCCAGGCGATTGCAGCCAGACTTCTCAAAACATATAACATCTGTTCACACACACACATATGTGAGAAATAAAGGTTAAGCCTTGTTCCATAAACATGCCACAGTGATTCAAGGAGTGAGAAACTTGCTGTGCTGAGTATTATCAGTTTCTAAGAACAGGTTATACTGCCCAGGTCATTATGTACCTTAAGATAAATCCATCATGGGAAGAGAACTGAACTGGACCGTCAAAACATATTAAAAGCAACTGAGAAACAAATCAGGGCACACATTACAAATATAAAATACATTTATATTACACTGTCCAACAGAAACATGAGTTTATTAAAGTACTTTAAAGATGAAAAAAATCATAAGAGGTATGTAAGCACTGGCGTTTATCATGGTTTTAACCCGCTGGAAATGGGAGCCATAATGGAAGACTCGCTTAGCTAAGAGATGTGGTTAGAATTCAAATGCAGCCAGCTTCATATGAAGGGAAAGGCAGGGGGACTGATGAATTGCTGAGGATATATTTCACCAGCCACTACAATATTAAGTTATGAAACTGGCAATTTATCTCTTTTCTCGCATGAGCAGGCTTGCCGTTTTTATTCTCCAGTGGCAGTGACAAAGCAACAACTAAAAACGGTAGCTCTAAACTGAGATCCTTCAGCGGCTGCCTAGAAAGGTGCCTGATGAGAAAGCCTGAGAGCACAACTATAACGGCCGTTGCTAAACGACCAGCCATTTATGTCTGCACTAAGTGGCTCCTGGAAAAACCCACGTGCAGGAGTGGTTTCGTGCGTTGTATTGAACAAAACCCAAAACATGTTAATGGGAATGAATGAAGTGTGGATGTGTATGTGTGTGAAACACCCGAGCTGCCGAGTGCCCGAGCTGTCAGGGAGCGAAGGACCCAAAGGGTTCCCTGACGCGCCTGATGGAAAATAAATAAATATAAGCATTTTTTTTTTATATTTTTTGAACCAAATAGCCAAATTAGGAGGCATTTACTTGTATTATTAGCATATTTGTAATTTGTGTGTATTTTCTACTATTGAATAAAATAAAGAATCGAATTGTAGGCGCTTCCCGGCCAGATATTGTGATACCGGGATACTGGGAGACCGGCTCCCAGCCGTGTAGTCACATGTAGTCACATATTGTAGTGAATTATGTCTTTAGAGTCCGCTACAGTTCACTATTATGTACCTGGTAGGTTAAGATGACCGAAATTCATGAAGTCAATGACTTTAATCTGTCAGCAGCCTTCAGACAAACTAAACATGTCAACATTTGATTTCAAAATAAGGGAGGTTTTTCCTGCTGTCTGGGTGGTAAGGAGATTTCTAAAAAAAAAGAAAAGGCAAACTATAAATATAAAGAAATATTATAACAGAAATAACAGCATCCTTGGTCATTTAAGTTAATTTATTTCATTAAATACAATTTTATTAATATTTTTTCTTGGTAATCAGAGTTAAATTATTGTTCTGTTCTGACTGCAAAATTATGGTCAAAAATGTAAATTGTTATAAGGAAAAAGTAAAAAAAAATTACCACAGTCTGTTTCATCCATCCATCCATCTTCTACCGCTTTTCCGGAGGTCCGGGTCGCGGAGGCAGCAGTTCAAGCAGAGAAGCCCAGACTTCCCTCTCCCCCGCCAGCTGCTCCAGCTCTTCAGAGAGGATACCAAGGCGTTCCCAGACCAGCTGGGAGACATAGTCTCTCCACCGTGTCCTGGGTCTGCCCCGGGGTCTCCTCCCAGTGGGACGTGCCCGAAACACCTCAAGTGGGAGGCGTCCAGGAGGCATCCTAATCAGATGCCCATACCACCTCAACTGACTCCTTTCAATGTGGAGGAGCAGCGGTTCTACTCTGAGCCTCTCCCGGATGACTGAGCTCCTCACCCTATCTCTGAGGGTGAGTCCAGCAATCCTACGGAGAAAGCTCATTTCAGCCGCTTGTATCCGTGATCTCATTCTTTCGGTCATTACCCAAAGCTCGTGACCATAGGTGAGAGTAGGAACGTAGACTGACTGGTAAATTGACAGCTTTGCCTTAGAACTCAGCTCCCTCTTCACCACAACAGACCGGTACAACGTCCGCATCACTGCAGATGCTGCTCCAATCCGTCTGTTGATCTCTCGCTCCATTTTCCCCTCTCTCATGAACAAGACCCCAAGATACTTAAACTCCTCCACTTGGGGCAGGAGCCTGTCCCCAACCCAGAGAGGACAATCCACCTTTTTCCGGCTGAGGACCATGGACTCGGACTTGGAGGTGCTGATTCTCATCCCAGCCGCTTCACAATCAGCGGAAAACCGTCCCAGCAAGACCTGTAGGTCATTGCTGGATGAAGCCAACAGGACAACATCATCTGCAAACAACAGAGATGAGATCCTGTGGTCACCAAGCATGACACCCTCCATTCCCTGGCTGCGCCTAGAAATCCTGTCCATAAAAATTATGAACAGGATCGGTGACAAAGGGCAGCCCTGGCGGAGTCCAACTCTCACTGGGAATGACTCCGACCGAGTGTTGGCAATATGAACCAAACTCTCACAACGGTCATACAGAGACCGAACAGCTCGTAACAACAAGCCCGATACCCCATACTCCCGAAGCAAAAATCCAAAAGAAATCCAAAAATCCACGAGGTACGCGGTCAAATGCCTTCTCCAAGTCCACAAAACACATGCAAACTGGTTGGGCAAACTCCCACGAACCCTCAAGAATTCTCGAGAGGGTAAAGAGCTGGTCCAATGTGCCACGGCCAGGACGAAAACCACATTGCTCCTCCTGAATCTGAGGTTCGACCAACGGCCAAACAGTCAAATTTATCAAATTTGACTAAAATTTAACAAATTTATCTAAAAAAAAACACCCCCAGTAATTTTATTTAAAAAAATAGACAAAAATTAGTCATAAAATAATCCACTAATTTATAATAAAGTTTCAAAAGTACAAGAAAAGTCAATTTTACAAACGGAAATTACAAATTTGAGGAACATGGTTTAAACTTTACATTTAAAGAGAAAAGTAGAAAACTATAAGAAAACTGTTATACATTTTTGAGAAAAACCTCAAACCTTGAAGACTGAAATCATTACTCGAGGTTTTAAGTGGGTGCTCTTTGTACCCTTAACTCGATTAGAAATTTTTGGTTGCCTACTTTTAATTATTAATTTCAAAGCACTGCTTTTACATGAGTAGAATTTCTGGTTACTATACCCACCTGATCATATAATTTAAGTATGCTTGAGTGCATTGCTATTATGAATGTTCCTTTCCCTTCCCCACTCTCTCAATGGAAAAAAGAAACACTAGAATAAAAATACAAAAAATACACATATTTTTGTCATTTATGTAAACCATGAGAAAAAAATCCTGCAGGACAAAACATGACACTTGATATTTTCTAACCTGTTTGTATACCACCATAGACAGAGAGAGAACCTGAATTAGGCAGAGCTCAGAGAGGGCAAGATGAGACAGAAGAGAGGAGCCAAGGAGAGGCAAGTGTTCAGGCAGAGGAAGGAGAGAAGGATAACACCACTAGAAAGTCTAAACACAGGATGTCTGGGTGGGACCCCAACTGGCCCAATATTCAAGCCTCGGTTGTACAATACTTCAAATGGTAAGTTCCATATGCAACGTTATGGTGTAAAATTTTAAAAAGAAATAAATAGTATAAAATTAACATATTGCGGCGTGTTTACCCCCCCGGAGAAAAATACGTTGCCACCGCGCCAAGGTCTTCATGCCAGAGGAAACACTGTTATCCTATCCTTTTTCTTGGACTTTTTGACTTGTCCTGCCGTTAAAGTGGACTCTTAATTTTCCTGCCTTTAAAGTGAACTGATAGAGATTTTTGGACTTTTATTTTCCCTGCCTCACCCACGTATGACAACATTAAAAAAAACATGAGTTAGTGGGTGACGCTGCCTAAATGCAATTTGCCTCCAGCCTTTAGTTGTCCTGCGGGCTGAGGACATACTAAATTTCAGACTGGCTGCCAAAGGATGTCACGCCTGCTCCGGGGCCAGCCTTCACTCTGTCGCCGGCTCCTCATCGCACACCCCATCGGAGCCCCAGCCGAGTCTATGTTTCTCACAGCTGTGAATGATCTGAAAGACAACGAGCAGTCGCTTTCTCCCTGTGTGCCACCGTACTGGCGCCGACCGCCGCTGAATACCTGGAACCGGCTGTTCATAAGTGAGACTACCACTTTCCTATCTGCTGGGTTTAAACGAGATGTCCTAAAGATCAATTAAACTTGAACATAACCAATATTTCATGGTACAAATAGTCCCTCAGTCGTAGGACAAAGCTATTAACTGAAGGAAAATTCTTATTAATTTTTAAAGGTGACGGACAGTGACATTTTTTTATTGAACAAATCAAATGATTGTATGAAAATATTACATTCAGCCCATTCCCCTGATTTAATATGTGTCACCATCCTCCATAAATGACAATAAATGGTCATAGCCCATTTTTCACTCAGTGATGCTGCAGTACCGCCATCTCCCGATAGGTGCGGGCAGTCGTGACGTCAGTTCGGTTTGGCCGAGAAAATGGCTGAACAAGAGCAAAGTGATTCCGACAGCGATTACTTTCTCGACTTTGACGACCACAATATAAATGATGACATTGACAACGAAGAATCTGAAGATGAAGTAGTTTTGGGTGGTGCTGAGAGGGGTATTCAGCCTTGTTTGTTCGAGGCAGAGGGAGAGGAGAAAGACGCAACACGGACGGGAAAAGAACACGTTTACGATCGGCTGTAAGATATTTCTAGGTAAAAGATGCTTACAAATATTTTTCTTTGGCGACATGCATGGTCACACACTTAATTTTAAAAATCAAACTACCCATTGGTCACTCGCTACATCTTCTCAGCCGCTGATTAGCACCTGCTGGTCTGTGCGCAGCTGGACTTTGACGACCTCAATATAAATGATTACAAATGATTACATTGACAATGAAGACGTTTTGGGTGGTGTGTGGCCTGTCAGCCTTATTTGTTCGAGGCAGAGGGAGAGGAGAGACGCAACACGGACGGGAAAAGAACACGTTTACGATCAGCTGTAAGATATTTCTAGGTAAAAGATGCTTACAAATATTTTTCTTTGGCGACATGCATGGTCACACACTTAATTTTAAAAATAAAACTACCCATTGGTCACTCGCTGCCTGATGACATGTCATCTTCTCAGCCGCTGATTAGCACCTGCTGGTCTGTGCGCAGCTGGAGCTGATGAGACATATGAGCGGCCGTCATCGTCCACACGAGTGAGTTTATAAACAATATTTATTCATTTGATTTAATTTCCCAGATGAATTATGAAGAAACCATTCAATACATTCAATAGTCAATGCAAACGGAATAATCAATGCCAACCCCATATTTTTCAGGCGATACAGATTCATAGTGTTGGGGATTTTTTTGGAGAAGAAGTGAGGGTGATGCCTGCCTGTGCGGCGAGCCTCATCAGAGAAACCTTCCCATCTCATCACTACAAGGGATTTTGCCTACCAAGATTAGATTTGTGAACAATGTTATTTAAATAAAGTTTTGTAAAATCATATATTGAGTTTCTTAATGTTCATGTCAGTGTTATAGTTCTCATAGCTCAGCATTCATCAAAGTCGCATGTCATATACATTTCAATAATTTTTCTACCATTTTATGGTATAAATTTGGATTTACATAAGTCATGTTCATCAGGTTCCTCTGCTTGGTCAGAAACATCAACATTGAGTGACAGTTGATAAAATCTGCAAAAAAAGTAGATCATAATTTTATCCCAGAGGTCTCAAATTGGATTACATACATAGAAATATAAATTGATCAAACAGGCACAACCACCTCCCTATACAGCACTGAATACTTCATATTTGATGAGTATGAACACCCTAATATGCTAATATTTGATAAGTTGGTAAGGCAATGCAAACCATGGCTTGGAATTCATTTAAGATGTTTAGTAAACATTCGCAGTGAATATTAAAAATAAAAAAATTACCCTGTTTCCTTTAAGTGTTCTGACAGTTGATCGCAACTGTCACTGACCCCGTTCTCAGAGTCACACTTGGAAATCGAGGCATATATAGTTGGAATAGCAGTTTTCTTTATCAGCAATCTTTTGGCAAATTTCATTTCAAATTGACATGTCTGGCCCAGGAAACACGCACGCAGGATCAGGATAGATTTAGCAGCTTTATTCAACAAGCAGGTGTGTGTGAATGGATGTGCTGACGAGGGACAGGTGTGCGCCCAGCTGACGCCGCTGAGGAGCGGCGAGTTGTGACACAAATTGCATCTTATTCTCGAAATCGCTGTCAACGAAATCTATACTGCACATTTTTGGTGTTTTACCGACATAAGTCCTTTTTTTTTTTACGTTTTCTGAACGAATTTCACCCAGGCCGTTCTGATTTTCACAGGGACGGGACATTCAAAAACACTCACAGCATGCTCCTCTGGTATAACGTCGCATCCGTACACAACACAACGACAAACCATAATTAATTCGATTCCTGAAATCCTAATGTTAATAAATAATCTATTTGTAATCCAAAAGTATTCCGAGAAATATCCGTAATCGCCGATTTTAAAATGTAAAAAAAGTTAAAAAAAAAGCAATGTCCGCTGACTGTGTGACACACCGAACTGACGTCACACAGTCAGCGGCCATTTTAGCTGCTGATCTTGGCTGGGTCAGACAGCTCTCCACAACAGCGTACTTCAAGAGCGCATTGTCACCTTATGCGACATACGTTGACACCAAAACATGTGGGGTTCCAATTAGCTCGTCTCAGACAACAATTTGAGATATGATTTAGCGATTTTGAGTTTTCCTCTGTCCGTCACCTTTAAGTAACCTCCTTTCATTTTTGTAGATTAATTCATAAGTTCCTTTTTAGATAATCAGCTTATGTAATTTTTCCCCCATAAAATTGCATTCTGATTTTGTTAGATACCTCAGCCTTCCATTGCGTTACAGTTGAAATATAAAATCTGGTTTCCTCTTGGTTCCACAAAGGTTTAACTATAGATTTTATGCTCAGGAATCCATTAACAGTTGATGTGATATCCAACATCTGTTGATCATTTGAATCTGTTTACCAGTCACTTGAATGCAATGTCATGTAACCTGAATTAGTCTCATTTAATAAACTTGTAAACGAGAGAAGCTGAAGCGTTTTCCTTTGCACATAGGCTTTCCTGGGTCACGGCAGTGAAGAACCCACTAATTTTTGAGACTGATTCATTAAGTTATTTAAGGTACAATCATGAATTAATCATTAATTTGTTCTTTTAGAACTGGTGCCCCCTTTTACGAGTGCTTTTCTACTTCATTAAGTGAGTGTTGTGGTGACTGTTTAACTCTGTCCCCCACGCACATCCACTTCTAAATAAAATAAATAATTCCTGTACCTTATTACACTATATTTTATTAAATATTGCTACATTGTGTATAGGTTCTGAAGCCACCCACGCACAACAACAGCAAATTATTTGCAATTTTTTTGACAATTAAGAAGTTAAATTAAATAATGTCCCACAAAAATCTGAACATACCCAGGGCACCCCTGAAAAATGCTGGTATCAAGGGCAGCATTAACAGATTAAGCTTTTTCTTAAAAGGATGGTATTATTTTCTGGCTGAAGTGGGCACAACAAGGACCTTCATACCAGGGATCAGTTACTTTCAGCATGTGTTTAAACCCGGTGTTCTCAACAACTGAATATGGCCTTAGATCCACTGCTATAAAAACACCAATGGCATTTGTTATTGCTTTGGATCAATCTGAAAAGCCCTGGAGAGGCTGTCTAAATGGCGCTGGAAGCTGCACTTGCACCGTGCGAGGTTTGTGTGTGTGTGTGTGTGTGTGTGTGTGTGTGTGTGTGTGTGTGTGTGTGTGTGTGTGTGCGCGCACGCGCGTGTGTGTGTGCTGCACGTTTGCGTGGTGCCTTTCCAAATGAGTTAACAAGGTAATCATACTGCCAAGAGCCTATCCGATGCTGTTTTCATCTTATTCACTTATTTTGGTCCGTCTTCAAGCTCCGGCTTCTTTTTATAACACCGGCGCGAGGCAGTTTACACTTCATGTCCATCACTCAACATGGTCCATGTGGAAACTTGGTACGCCTCTGCACCGAACCAAAAGTTCCGTTCCGAAAAATTCGAATTCAAATATAAAAACCGTTACACCCCTAATATTTATAGTTTTTTAGAACTCTCCTCACCAACCAGATAGCAGGAAAAACCTCCCTTATTCTGAAATCCAAATATTGGCACGCTTAGTTTGTCTGAAGGCTGTTGACAGATTAAAGTCATTGACTTCGTGAATTTCGGTCATCTTAACTTGCCAGGTACATCATAATGAACATAAATTATTAGTTAGTATTGTAGTAGCTGGTGAAGTGATGGGCTGCACGGTGGCACAGTGGTTTAGCACTGTGGCAGCACAGTTTTACCCTCGGCCGGGGGACTGCGGGGATCATGAGATCGTGGGTTCGATCCCAGCCCCCGACCAACAGTGAGCTGTGTGGAGTTTGCATGTTCTCCCCGTGTTGCGCGGGTTTACTCCGGGATTTCTCCGGTTTCCTCCCGCATACCAAAAACATGTAGGTTTAGGGCGCTCGCGCACGCAGCGACCAGCAGCCGGTGGCTTGTCACCAGACTGCAAACCAAGTCTACCTACGGGTACAAATAAGTAACAAAAAAAAAAAAAAAAAAAAGTCTACCTACGGGTACAAATAAGTAACAAAAAAAAAAAAAAAAAAAAAGTCAATCCTCAGCAATTCATCAGTCACTCTTGCCTTTCCCTGCATATGAAGCCAAGCCACACCTGTTTGCTAAGCGATCCTTCATCATTGTTCCCGTTGCCAGCGGGTTAAAACCACAACAAATGCCTCCACTGCTTACATACCTCTTCTGATTTTTTTCCGCATTTAAAGTACTTTAATAAGCTCATGCTTCTCTCGGACAGTGATGCTAGTGAGACACTCTGCCTGCCAATTGGAATGCTCACGTGGGCGGGGCTCTTCTGAACTCCGCAGGGATGACGGTCACGCACATTGTTCGCATGCGCACTTGCAGACCATCATTCCTTCATGTTTTTTTCTGAAATTTGTATTTCCTTGGCGTGGCCTGGCCCACTCGAAGGTGTGTTCTGGGCCGCTGATAATTAAAAAACTATACAAAAAATTATGGTCAGATATTCAGAAATTTATTTTTCAGCACAAAGCAATTTGTAATATATTTCTAATACTTTTATTTCATGAATGAAGCTATATATAAAACTTGACATTTTTTTTTCCCACTGTTGTAGTAGGAATTCATTCATACCACATAATATTCAGAGTTATGTATATTTAAAAAAAAAATGTTACATGCAAAGGTCAAATTGCCGTTGCGGTCCTGAGCTACTTCTGTTTTAGTCGAAGACGGGCCAAACGGCTCTTCGGCTGGCAAAGGTTGCAGACCCCTGCTCTATACCATCCATTAGATATTTCTGTAATCCTACTAACAAAAATGTCATCAAAAACAGAAGTTGCTGCAGCAACATAAAAGTGTGGATGATGATGGACCACAGGCGTACCCATACCTGTCCTTCCTGGATGGACGTCAACTTCCTCCTGGGCGGCATGGTTTTGGAAGAAGTTCAAATGAGCGCGTTGTGTAGTCTCTGCTTCACTGCTGCTCCGACACCAGAGGAATAATGGGTTCTCAAGAAGAACCAGGCAGTGAATTCACTGTGTGAGAAAAGAAAGAATGAAGACATGTTCCCACGCTATTTTGTCTTTGCTATTCATAGCATTTTGACTTTGGAAGTTGAAAACTTGAAAGAAAAACATTGTTAATTTACTGGAAGAAGGCAGCAAAGTTAAAAGCAAAATGTCAGAATAAAGTTGCAACTTTAGAAAAAGTCTCATATTTACAAGAATAAAGATGAGATTGTGGTGACCCACCACAATTGTGGTGGGTCATCACAATTGTGGATTGTGGTGGTCCATGTAGGTCCATGTCCATGTGGTCCATGTAGATTGTGGTGACCCACCACAATCTACATGGACATTCAGCCTTCACACTCAGCGAGGCGGCAGGAAGCAGAACAATTTGCATACGGACAGAGAGCCCCTAGGAGACAATCAGAACAATGGCTATTGTTATACATCCCTGGATTAAGGAGAGGAAGTCTGGGCGCCAGTTAATCACGCGATTGATATGTATTGACTGATATGTACTGTATATCAATATGCAAATGTGCAATGCATTCTCTCTTGTCTGTATAAAAGAGCTTACTTTACATGCCTCACACAGAGAGCACACACACGACATTCACGACACACACACAGCCACAGCGCACAGTGCTACAGTGTGTCTCATGATGTTGGAGGAATAAAACTCTGAAACCTTCCAGCTCTTCGCATCTCACCTGAACTTATTTGTTCCTCCACAAGATGTTATTAATCTCAAATCTGGAACTACTGTTTTTTTTATCATAAAATTGTTCCTTTTTCTTGTAATTTGATGGGTTTTTTGAGCCTAATATAGAGTCAAAAACATTTTAATATTGTATATTAATGTTAAACATGTTAATGTTCACATATGAATCCAGTGTGGTAATGTCAAAAACTCGAGAGGACTTCTGAAGAACCAAGAAACAGAAATGCAGAAATATATTAGAGTGTTTTATTGAAGCTACTGGGTGGTGACCGCAGCAAGATCAACAGAACACTTGGTTCACAAACAAGAAAGAGGCGCAGTTCAGAAATCAGAGACTTTTATCTGTTGTTGGCTCACATAGATACTCATAGAAACAAGCCCCCCCACACACACACACACATCCTCAAACACACTATTCAGCAGAAACCAGCCATCTGAAGCTCTCATATTTCTGGTTTCACAAAGCAGGACGTTCCCATGGACACCAAGTTTAACTCAAACTCAAATGGGACATGTTGGTAAAATCTGACAGAAACAGACAGCACGCCTGGGCAATACGTCCTAAAAATGATATTACCACCTTTATGTGAATTTTCACCATAATGATATTTTTCACAGTATTACAGAATACAGTTTTTTGTTCCTTCTTTTAAATTTATGTGAAAAGGACAGTTTCACAGGCAGGCCTTATTTACCTTCAACATATTCAGGAAAAAACAAAACAAAAACCTTATTTCTCCAGTTTATAAACAGCAGCTCAGATTTAGTTTTAAATATTTTTTCTTCAGTATAAAATATTACGGGCAACATGGTGGCACAGTGGTTAGTATTGTGTCAGCACAACAAGAAGGTCATGGGTTCGATTCCACCCCCTGACCATCGTGGGTTTGATCCCATCTCCTGACCATCGGTGACCTTTCTGTGTGGAGTCTGCGTGTTCTCCTCGTGTTTGCATGGGTTTACCCCAGGTACTCCAATTCCCTCCCACAGGCCAAAGACATGTAGGTTAGGTTACTTGGCATCAACTGGGGATTATAAATTGTCCTTGTGAGAGTGAATGGTCATCTGTCTCTCTG
Source organism: Pholidichthys leucotaenia (assembly GCA_020510985.1). Classification (NCBI taxonomy): domain Eukaryota; kingdom Metazoa; phylum Chordata; class Actinopteri; order Cichliformes; family Pholidichthyidae; genus Pholidichthys; species Pholidichthys leucotaenia. The sequence continues at coordinate 409,803,906 of CM035838.1, forward strand.
TGCTGGCCCTGTGATGGACTGGCGATTTGTCCAGGAAGTACCTTGCTTCTTACCCAAAGATGCTGGGACAGGCTTCAGCCACCCCGCGACCGAAAAAGGATTAAGCGGTAGAAGATGGATGGATGGATCAAATATTAGGAGAAAATAATATAAACCGCTACATCTGAAGTGCACACAGATGTGGGGTTTAATGCTGAATCATTTTAGCTGCATTGTAACTCTGTTGTACTCTGGGGTTTTGTGGTTCTTGTTGGATTGAACGGATGTGTTTGGTTTTTCTCTCTTTGGTTGGTTGAATGAAATCAAAATGAAGCAGCCAAAATGGAACAAAAGTACAACTACAGACATTTGGATCGGCACATTAACGTTAACAACATTCCAATGGCGTTGTTGACATGCGGAAAAAATGCAGGCAGATTATCCACATTACTGCACTTTTTTTTTTTTTTTAACATGGTAGCAGTCTGAAACAAAAAAGTGAAGCTTGAATATTTAAACTCAACTGGAGACAGAGCTGCAGTTGCTGTCATGAGCTGAGAGCTGGAGGTCTCCGCCAGACTTGGTCTCATGGCTTTCTCCGTTTTATTTACTTATTTGCTGCATTTTATCCTTTTTGGGTTTTATGTATTCATGTTCTGCTTGCCATTTTCAGAATCAGAATCAGAATCAGAATCAGCTTTATTGGCCAAGTATGCACAACACATACAAGGAATTTGACTTTGGCTAAAAACTTGCTCTCGTTGTTCAGGTGGAGGATTTAAATAAGGATTCAATGACAACAGAGTATGTACAGTAAATTACAGTCTGTCCACGTTTCTATAAAAGGATGCAAATATATACAGGAATATATGCAGTTATTTACTCAGACTAAAAACACTTTGCAGAAATATATGAAAAAATATACAATCACACAGTATTTCAATGTGGACTCAGATTCAGTGATATAATGTGAATGAAGTAAAAAGCAGTGTGAGAGTTATGTGCAATGTAATAATGGATGAAAAGTCATGAGTACAGCAACAGGTAGGACTAGGTGAATGTTAGGAGTTCATCAGAGTGATGGCTTGAGGAAAGAAACTGTTCCTGTGACGGGTGGTTTTGACCTTCAGTGATCTGTAATGACGACCAGAAGATAGAAGTTCAAATAGTTTGTGGCCGGGGTGTGATGGGTCAGCACAGATGTTTCCTGCCCGTTTCCTGGTTATGGACCGATATAAGTTCTCAATGGAGGGTAGGTCAATACCAATGATCCTCTCCACAGACTTAACGATCCGCTGCAGTCTGGTCTTGTCCTGTTTAGTGGCAGATCCAAACCAGACAGTGATGGAAAAGCAGAGGACAGATTGGATGATGGCGGTGTAGAAAACAACCAGCAGCTCCTGAGGCAAATCAAACTTCTTGAGCTGACGCAGAAAAAACAACCTCTGCTGGGCCTTTTTCCGGACAGTGTCTATATAACCACTAACGCCACTGCGCCACACGTGCTAACCACTGCGCCACCGTGGGCTGCACGGTGGTGCAGTGGTTAGCACTGCGGCAGCACAGTTTACCCTTGGCCGGGGGATTGTGGGGATCGTGGGATCGTGGGTTCGATCCCAGCCCCCGACCAACAGTGATCTGTGTGGAGTTTGCATGTTCTCCCCGTGTTGCGTGGGTTTACTCCGGGATTTCTCCGGTTTCCTCCCACATGCCAAAAACATGCATGTTAGGTTAATTGGCTGTTCTAAATTGTCCCTAGATATCTGTTTCCTATAGGCCCTTAGAATAGAGGGTTAGTATTAATGAAAAGCGCTTTGAGTGGTCTTTGTGACTAGAAAAGCGCTATATAAGTGCAGGTTAGTTAGTTAGTTAGTTAGTATATGGGAGGACCACTTCAGGTTCCGGGAGATTGTGGTACCCAGAAACTTGAAGGAGTCCACAGTGGACACTGTGCTGTTGAGGATGGTGAGTGGGGGGAATGAAGGGGGGTGTCGCCTGAAATCCACAGTCATCTCCACCGTTTTGGCTGGGTTAAGTTCAAGATGGTTCTGGCTGCACCAGAGGATCAGCTGCTCCACCTTCTGCCTGTATGCAGACTCATCATCATCCCGGATCAAACCGATGACTGTGGTGTCGTCCGCAAACTTCAGGAGCTTCACCGAAGGGTCCTCTGAGGTGCAGTCGTTGGAGTAGAGGGAGAAGAGCAGTGGGGAAAGGACACATCCTTGGGGGGGCGCCAGTACTAATTTTTCGAGAGCTGAATGTAAATCTCCCTAGCTTCACCTGTTGCCACCTGTCAGTCAGAAAGCTGGAGATCCACTGGCAGGTGGAGGGGGGCATCTTGAGCTGGAGGAGTTTCTGATGAAGAATGCCTAGGATGATGGTGTTGAATGCTGAGCTGAAGTCGACAAACAGGATCCTGGCGTACGTCCCTAGGGAGTCGAGGTGTTGCAGGATGTAGTGTAGTCCCATATTCACTGCATCATCCACTGACCTGTTTGACCGGTAGGCAAACTGCAGTGGGTCCATCAGGGGGCCTGTGATGACTTTCAGGTGGTTCAGCACCAATCTCTCCAAGGATTTCATGACCACAGAGGTCAAGGCAACAGGTCTGTAGTCGTTTAATCCTGTAACAGAGGGTTTCTTGGGAACTGGAATGATGATGGAGCGTTTGAAGCAGGAAGGCACTTCACGCAGCTCCAGTGATCTGTTAAAGATCCGGGTGAAGATGGGGGCCAACTCGTTGGAGCAGACTCTCAGGCAGGACGGAGACACACCATCAGGTCCTGCAGCCTTCTTGATCTTTTGTCTCTGAAAGACCCGGCGCGCCTCCTCTTCACAGATCGTTAGTGCTGGTGGGAGGTCAGAGTGGAGGAGGGATGGAGTTCCTGGGACTGCAGATAATCCTTTTGTGTGGGTGGGAGGTGAGAACTGTAGGTTCTTTTCAAACCTGCAGTAAAAGCTGTTTAGGTCGTTAGCCAGCTGGAGGTTTTCCACAGGGTGGGGGGATGGTCTCCTGTAGTTGGTGATATTCCGTAGGCCTCTCCAGACAGAAGCAGAGTTGTTGGCTGAGAAGTTTTTTTGTAACTTCACACTGTAGCTCCTCTTAGCAAGCCTGATCTCCTTCGTCAGCATGTTTCTGGCCCGCTTGTACAGAGTCCAGTCACCAGTCCTGTAGGCCTCCTCCTTGGTCTGACGTAGCTGCTTCAGTTTAGGAATGAACCAGGGTTTATTGTTGTTGTATGTGCAGAAGGTCTTGGTCTGCACACACATGTCCTCGCAGAAACAGATGTATGACGTCACAGTGTCAGTGAGTTCATTTAGGTTAATGGCTGCAGCTTCAAAAACACTCCAATCTGTACAGTCAAAGCAGGCTTGTAACTCCAGCTTTGATTCCTCAGTCCATTTCTTCACAGTCCTTACAACAGACTTGGAAGTTTTTAGTTTCTGTCTGTATGTTGGAATAAGATGGAGCAGACAGTGATCAGAAAAACCCAGAGCTGCACGGGGGACGGCATGATAGGCGTTTCTTAAAACTGTGTAACAGTGGTCAAGTGTATCTGTGTCCCTGGTGGGACATTTAATATGCTGTTTGTATTTAGGAAGCTCATTTGTGAGATTAGCTCTATTGAAATCACCCAGAATGATAAGCAGAGAGTCTGGATGTTTTTCCTCCACGTCTGCTATCTGGTCAGCGAGGTGCTGCAGTGCCTCCGTTGTACAAGCAGCAGGCGGGATATAAATTCCGACCAGAATAAACGAGGAGAACTCTCGCGGTGAATAAAAGGGTTTACAGTTTATGAACAGTGACTCTAGGTTAGGGCTACAAAACTTCTTCAACACTGTGACATCAGTACACCAACCTTCGTTTATGTAGAAGCAGATTCCACCACCCTTAGTCTTTCCAGAGAATTCTCGGCTGCGATCAGCGCGAAACAGCTGGAATCCGTCCAGGCGCACCGCGCTGTCCGGGATGTGTTCACTCAGCCAGGACTCCGTGAAACAAAGGGCGCCAGATCTGCTAAAATCCCGGTTTTTGTGAGTCAGGAGCAGCAGTTCATCCATTTTGTTCGCCAAAGAGCGGATATTTGCCAGATGGATCAATGGGAGCGGCGTGCGAAATCCTTGTTTCTTCAACCTGACTAGCGCACCGGGACGTTTACCACGCCGCCTTCGTTTCCGGCCAGCGCCAATAGCCGCTGCTCCCACAGCTAAGATCGACTGAAAAAACTTCAGATCAGCAGCAGAAACTGGCGGAGAAGTTGCATTGGGAGATAGTCTGAGTGAAAGTAGTTCCTCCCTTGAATAGGTGACTCGGACAGAAGAGCAGAAGTCCAAAAAAACACACAAAATTATCAAAAACATCAGAGAGCAGAAGCCAGTGGCTGCCATCCGCGGCGCCATCTTGGATTTTTTTTTTTTTCGTGTTTGTGTTACACTTTTATTTTTGTATTTATTTATATATTCATTTTGGGGGTATGTGGATTGTTATTTTATTCTTTATATCTTTAGTATTATTCTTTTACTGGTTGACAGCTGTCAGGGGCGTGAAGCCTCGAGTGGGCACTGCCCTGTTAGCTGTCAGTCTTAGTTTGCCTCCCTCTCACTACCCCAGCTGATCCGTATTGTGTATTATTGCCTTCTCCTGCCCGTTCACGTACCCACACCTGTCATTTATTATGTAAACGGGTTTTGAACCTTAAGGGCTTTATTTTCATTCCTTTGTTGCCGCTGTCTTATTGATTGTCTTCTCCTCATCTCCACCAGAGCCCTGCCTCACTCTGGTGCGTATTCCTAAAAGTAAGTAAATTTTGTGTTTTGAACATTTTGTTGAACTTTGCATTTGTTGTTTTATCAATAAATTATCCAAACTCACAGATTGCATGTGGCTCTCATATCTCTGCCTTGAAAGGCAATTTGTGACAGTGGCAGCTTCCCATGCCAAGGTTTCCTCTGGTAACATTTCTGGGTGGCGGCCCGCCGCACCAGAAAAATTTACGGTGCACTTATGATGATATATAAATTTAAGAAAAATATATGAAGCAATGACTTTCTGCAAGCACGCACACGAACAACACCAACCAGTCAGTCACCAAGCAGACTGTCTTGCTAGCGTGACTGTCCAAGAGAAACATGAGTTTATTAAAGTACTTTAAACGTGGAAAAAAATCAGAAGAGGTATGAAAGTACTGGCGTTTATAGATAGATAGGTAGATAGATCGTTTATTTCGAACACAAACATATAACAAATACAAGCAAATGGCAAATGCAATAAAGTAACAGTATACACTCTTCGAAAGGGAGAAGGAAGAAGTGAACACTTATTAATTCCATCTCCTCTTTTCCATAGATACACCCATGTGAATTTTATACAAATTACCACCTTTAAGACCCCAAGTAAACAATTTACTGTATTTTTTACAAATCAACATTAACACCCATCCATTCTAACATACAATGATGTCCATACATCAAAACCAGCCTCAAACAACACAGATATACACAGTGCTGTCCTACCCACCATTCCATAGTGACCCATAATATCCTAGAGTGAACATAATGAATCGTGCATATAACTACTACCCTTCTAACATATACCCTTTCAGCAAATGGTGCTTATACCTCTTTTTGAATTGATTTCTGTTTGTACATAGTTTCAGTTCCGGCTCCAGACTGCTCCACAAATCCACCCCACAGACAGATATGCACATACTTTTCTTGGTTGTACATATCTTGGGTTTTGTAAAGTTTAAGTCTCCCCTCAAATTATGATCATTGTCTCTTTTTTTTAAATATTTTTTGTATATTAGTTGGTAGTTGATTATTAATTGCCCTGTACATTACTTGTGCTGTCTTAAATTTAACTAAATCGATGAACTTTATGACATGTGACTTTAAGAACAACACATTGGTATGGTCTCTATATCCTGCATTGTTTATTATCCTTATAGCTCTTTTTTGTAATGTGCATATTGACTGTAGGTTGGACTTCTACACAGTAGTTAAGATAAGGTAAAAACAGTGAATTGTACAATAAGACCAATGATTTATAGTCCAAGATGTGTCTTGTCTTCCCCAGTATGCCTATACATTTTGCTAATTTGGCCCGGATGTGACTGATGTGAGGTTTCCAGCAGATTTTATTGTCTAGCGTCACCCCCAGAAACTTATTTTCCTGTACTGTTTCTATTCTGGTATCATCTATCGTTACCATTATTTCATGATTTATTTTATAATTTCCAAACAACATAATCTTTGTTTTTTTTAGATTTAGAGGTAATTTATTTTTGTTGAACCACTGCGTTAATTTTTCCATTTCAGTTGTGACCACCTCTAAAACCTGCTGCAAATTCTCACCAGTGCAAAGGATATTTGTGTCATCCGCAAACAAAATAAATTTCAGAATTTTTGATACTTGGCATATGTCATTTATATACAAAAAAAAGAGTTTGGGTCCCAAAACTGACCCCTGGGGCACACCACAAGTGATGTCCATGAAGGGTGATTTGTGGTCTCCAATTTGTACAAATTGTTGTCTGTTACTTAAATAACTTTCCACCCAACTCAGTCCAACCCCTCTTATCCCATACCTTTCCAGTTTCTTTAGTAGTATTCTGTGGTCAATGGTGTCAAAAGCTTTCTTTAAATCTATAAATACTCCTACAGCAACCTTTTTTTTATCTATACAACTAGTAATTTCTTCTATAAGTTCGATCAGTGCCAAAGATGTAGATTTATCCGCGCCACACGAGTAGGCTGCCCGTTGCAACAGCCTTTTTTTTAATCTTCCTTCTTCTTTCTACACCTTTCACTCTGTATATATATCACGGACGCACGGATCGCCCCGGGGGTCTCCCGGGTCGGCGGACGGAGCCACGGTTTGCAGCGGGAGACGTTACAGCGGGGAGGAGCTAGTGCTAGCTAGCACTTGGCCGCCACCCGGTGCTAATGGGAAACTCGACATACCGGGAGCTGTAGCGAAAACGACGCGGGTGCCAGGCTGGAGTTTAGGCGGCGTGCAAGAAATATAAGACAGAATAATAAAGAGTGATGGCAAGAACCAAGCAGACCGCCCGTAAAATCTACTGGAGGAAGAAGCCCCCCAGGAGACAGCTAGCCACCAGGGCTGCTCGGAGAGGCGCTCCGGCCACCGGCAGAGTGAAGAGGCCTCACCGTCACAGGCCCGTGGCTCTGAGAGAGATCCGTCGCTACCAGAAATCCACGGAGCTGCTCATCCGTAAGCTGCCCGTCCAGCGCCTGGTGAGGGAGATCGCTCAGGACTTCAAGACCGTCCTGCGTTTCCTGAGCTTCGCCGTCATGGCTCTGCAGGAGACCAGCGAGGCCCACCTGGTGGTCTCTTCTTCGCTAAGGGGGTCACCATCATGCCCAAAGACTTCCAGCTGGCCCGCCGCATCCGCGGAGAGAGAGCTTAGACTTTCTGCTGCACATTCACCAACCAACCATAATGCTCTGCACTGTGTGTCTATATATATACATTTATAGTAATATGGACATATGTTTACTAGATGTTGTTTTTTTCTTGCCTTCTGATTGTTGCTCTGAGTGTTGCTATCCCTGTGCTGTTGCAATCCTGGAATTTCCCCATTGTGGGACTAATAAAGGCTTATCTTATCTTATCTTAAAACCATACTGGCTATCTGTAAGGAGGTTGTGTTTTTCAGTGAAATCATCCAGTCTCTTAGTGGAGATTTTTTCAAGTATTTTGGAGAATTGTGAGAGTAAAGAGACTGGCCTGTAATTTGTGAAGCGATGACTGTCTCCTGTTTTGTTTTCTGTGCTCAGAACCAAGTTGGGGGGGGTCGGTGGTGTGTAAATAAAGCCTGTTCATCACAACCATCTTGCTCCTCTTTCTTTGTGTGAATCCTGCAAATGTCACACTGGTGTCAGGTGTGGGGATGGAGCAAGATGAGGATCCAGGCGGAGGTCCAACGGCTGGAGCGGTTCATCGCTCGGCTGGGAACGGAGCGTAGAGCTGAGATGCCGGCACCCCGGGAGAGGCTCGCCGCGATGGACGGAGCAGCGGACCCGACAGGACTGAGCAGAGCAAACCAGCCCCGTTTCCCGCCCTTTTCAGGGCAGGACGGGCTGGCGATTCCAGAGCAATTAGGAGCAGCGATTGACCGGCAGATGACCGTCCCATCCGTCCAGCAGCGGGCCAAGATTCCCCGCTACAACGGCGAGAACCTGTTGGATGACCACCTGGCCCAGGTTGAGTTGGCTGCCGCGCTGAACGACTGGTCATCGGAGGAAACCACCGTGCTGAGAGCAAGTGGGAGGAGGAGCTACGGCAGCGCGTGCACGAAGGAGACAGCGGCGGCGACGCGAGGAAGGGGGACTTCTGCTGCACAGAGCCAGGGTACATCGCATGGTACTGCCCCGCACACAGCGCACGACAAACTGGCCCCTCGCCGACGTTAAATTAGAGCGAGGTGGCATGGACGGAGGAAAAGCCGCCTCCTGCAGATGCTCCCCCCGGCGGTGACGTCACAGAGGCCTTTGGAGCGCAGCAGCAGTGGAGCAAGCAGGACAGATCCGGTCTTTTCCCAGGCTCGGCAGGGGCTGGACGCCTGGACGCGGGCCAGCGGCCGCCTGGGAGGTCCTGGCAGTGGTGGGAGTCGTGACTCCCGCTGCCAGAGAGAGGAACTGTGCGTGTCCTACCGCCACCGCAGATGTTTCCCCTTTCGGTGACGTCACGGAGGCCCTCGGCGCAGCAGACGCGCAGCAGCAGAGCAAGCAGGACGAAGATCCGGCCATTTTCCAGGCACGGCAAGGGCTGGACGCATGGACGCGGGCCAGCGGCCGCCTGGGAGACCTGGCAGCGGTGGGAGTCGGCCGGAGCGGGCTTGGGACTCCCGCTGCCAGGGAAGGGACTGTGCGTGGTCCTACAGAGGCTGTCAGATGTGTCCATCCGCCCGCTGGTGGCCAAACCGGAACCCTACCCCAACCAGATACTCCGACCGAGACTTAGATGGACACTTGATGGCCCGTGCATGCCACCCCGGCACCGGGCTGACTTGCGTTGAATTTCTGAAAGTGGACTTTGAATTTTCTGGGGACAGAAACCAGTCCAGGGGAGGGTAGTGTAACGTCGGGGCCATGTTAAGGGGGGCAGGGATTTCCCAGCATGCTTTGCCAGTTGAAAACGTTACTGTGTGTGTATTAAATGTGTTATTACTGAGTTATACTGCTGTGTCATTATAACTGCGTTATAATGACCCAGCAGTGTTTAGCAGGATTAGGGCAAGATGTACAGTATCATGTGTGTGTAACCATGATTGAAACGGACGTCTGGGAGAATGACCTCCCCTCCTCTGTGTGCTCAGAAGTAGGTTCAGGTTCAGGTTCAGGTTACTTTATTTGTACCCGTAGGTAGATTTGTTTTGCAGTTGGTGACATCCATATTTACAAGCCACTAATTACATTCAACACAGACACAAACACAGGCACACATCTTACAAAATAGGTAAATATAAAATATGTACAATATAATTTTTATAGCTTGTTCAACTCTTTGACAGCAGCAGGGACAAAGCTGTTTTTGTAGCGCTGGGTTCTACTTTTTGGGACAGCAAACCTCCGTCTGGAGGGAAGAAGCTGAAAGTTGCAGTGCAAAGGGTGGGAGTCATCATTTAAAATCGAGTTGGCCATCCTCTGTACTTGTCTGGTGTACAGGGATGTCAGGCTCAGCTGTGACTCACCAAGCAAACGACTGGACCATCTGACTACCTGATCCAAGGATTTCCTCTGTTTCAGTTTTATCTGACCAAACCATGACATTAAAGAAAAGGATAAAACAGATTCAATAAAAGCCCGATAGAACATAGTCATTATGGTTCGGTCAATTTGGAAGCGTGCAAGTTTCCTCAAACAATGCAAATTTTGCTGACCCTTTTTGCACACCCTTTCACAGTTCACCTCAAAGTTCAATCCACTATCAATAATTGTCCCAAGATATTTGTACGATTGTACACATTCGGTGGTCTGGCCTTTTAGTATGGTGACTTTGTGCCTGGGAGTTTTCCTCCTAAAGTCAATAATCATATCTTTCGTTTTTGTTGTATTCAGCTGCAGGTAGGAATCCTCACACCAGAGAACAAAGTCATCAACTACTGTAGGTTGGGGTCGGGGGGTGTAAATAAAGCCTATTCATCACAACCATCTTGCTCCTCTTTCTTTGTGTGAACCTTGCATACGTCACACTTTATCATGGTTTTAACCCGCTGGAAATGGGAGCAATAGTGGAAGAGTCACTTAGCTAAGAGATGTGGTTAGAATTCATATACAGCCAACTTCATATGAAGGGAAAGGCAAGGGGGACTGATGAACTGTTGAGGATATCTTTCACCAGCCACTACAATATTAAGATATGTTCCCTATTATGTACCTGGCAAGTTAAGATGACCAAAGTTCACAAAGTCAATGACTTTAATCCATTAGCAGCCTTCAGACAAACTAAACGTGCCAACATTTGGATTTCAAAATAAGGAAGGTTTTTCCTGCTGTCTGGCTGGCGAGATTTCTAAAAAAAACAAAAACAAAAACCCTATAAATATAAAGAAATATTATCACAGAAATAACGGCATCCTTGGTCATTTAAGTTAATTTAATTCACTAAATACAATTTTATTAATATTTTTTCTTTGTAATCAAAATTAAATTATTGTTCTGTTCTGACTGCACAGTTATGGTCAAAAATGTAAATTGTTTTCAGTAAAAAGTTGTAGCATCAACTCCCTTTGGCTCTAATCTATAAAATCACTCTTCAACTTCAAGAAATTGTTTCACCCAAAAAGTCTGGTCAAGAATTGTTTCCTTCATCTATGATCCACAGTTGGAAGACACATTCCATGGTAAAAGGTATGATAAGGATCCCATTTCGTGCAAGGAACAGACTAGTTTGCCATCATAAATAACTGAAACTTCCTCCCAACAAGGCAGCTTTATGCCTCAAGTACGGTTTGACATACTCTTTGAGTGCATTCCACGGTCACTAGGATTATCCACGGTTCAACATTACCTCCTGGTGGATGACTCTGGAATATGTTCGCTTTTTCCTCTACAAGCTGAACTGAGGTTAATGAATTAAATGACTTCCTTTTTATAAAAACTCAATTCTCAAATTATTTTCTTTTTTAGGACACTCTGGAAAATCAAGCGGGACTCTGACGTACCCTTCTGGTTTGAAGTGTTTCATTAATCATTGATTTTAAATGTGTTGCATGCTTGAAAATGCTTAAATGAACCTCATTCGAATGCATGTTAATTATAGAAGGACAAGCTTATAAAAGTGCATGCTCACTGCAAGTTAGTCATGAATCACTGAAGTTAGCTTAGACTTTATACATAAGTATGTAATTTGAATTTCACAGTTAATATGTGTACCTTCCAAAACTTACTCAAGTCATCTGACTGGCTCAGCCAATCACCAGCCAATCCCTGTTGGACATTACCCCCTTTCATTCTATTGGTCAGTTACAGACAAAGGACTGTTTTCTTACTGGACCAGAGTTCATTCAAACCTCCTGTGATGGGAGACAATTGGTTCTCTTTCATGTCAGTCAAGTATTTCCCCGGGACACTTACTCAGTTTTAAGGGAAAACACCCTAGTTGGGGAAGAGTTGTTCTGTGTGAAAGTCTGTGTGTCTTGCTTAAATACTCTTCACTTTAAACGTCTGGGAAAATACTTTTCTTCCTTTTTGAGCTCAAACTTCCCTTTTATATGGAGTGAAACTCTGTGTTCACAGACGTTTTTTCTATTTTATTCTGTTAAACTTTTTTCTATTAGCTCACCATGTTTTAAAGTGGACAGACAGTGATTTTTGAACTTCTTCCCCCAAGACTGCCTCACCCACGTACCAAAACATCTGCAGAACTTGGATTTCGTGGCTTGAATTTTTTTTTAATTAATCTTGTCTCTCCAATCCTGTGACTTTAATCAGACTTTGAATTATATACAATTTATTTGGACCCGAGAACACCGCTAAAAGATTCTTGTGTTGTTCCAAATGGAATTGCTCCGCGGCCAACAGCCTCATCAACGTCACCGGACCTCAGCTCCTGACTACTGCCCTGGGAAGAAATATCTGCTGGCAGATATTCTCCAGTATAATCTTCAAATAAAGTTTCAGCGGAGGATCCAGCTGGAAAACTAACACAAAGGTCACGTGAGCAAGATTCCTTTGTTTCATCTGCTGAGTAATGTGATGTCCATTGCCTTAAAAAAGAATGCCATAATTTGTCTCAGGTTTAAAACTAGCTCATAACTCTGATTGGAAATACAGAATTAAAGTGAAATATTATTCCTCTTTTCATTAAATTCCATTTTTATTTTTAGAGTAATCCAGAATTTATTTTCCATATAATTAGCTTTTATAATTTTCTTCAAAAAATTTGTGTCCAATTTTCTTCATATTTTTGTTAGTTATTTCAGTCTCCATTTTCATCACAGTTACAAATTCATACTAAGATTTCCTTGGTTCCACAAATGTGATTACAGTCTGTTGCTCAAACATCAGTTACAAGTTGAATGTAATGCTTAATATACTGCTCAAAAAAATTAAAGGAACACTTTTTAATCTGAGTAAACTGGACTAGCCTGCCACAATTTCTTCACTTTAAGTTTTGGAGTGTTTTCATTTCCATCAAAAGACGTGGCATCTTTTCATTCTTAACACATTATCCAGTCCATATCAGTGTAGATATCCAGCTTATTTTTTCCCATTAAAATCTGATGTGTTTTCAAAGTGTTCCTATAATTTTTTTGAGCAGTATACTTTGTCATTTCCCTTTACCAACAAATCCGCTGAATGTAATGTAATTTAATATGAGTCTGATCATTAAAACTGTAAACAGTATATGGAAGTTTCTGTTTCTTTTCCTGTGTTTGTTCTAAAGTCACCCAGTAGAATTCATGAATATTTGAGACTGATTGATTGAAGGTATAAAGATTAGTTATTAATAAATTGTCCAAGCTTGTGGACTGGTGCCCCAAAAAGGAGTTTTTCCGGTGTGTGCGTGGACTCAAAGTAAACCTCCGTTTCCACATACACTTCTAGGTATAAATTAAATAATCTTTGTACCTTAAAATTAAATGTTGCTACAAAGTTTAAAAAAAAGTCTGTTTCAAATTTATTAAAAAAATAATAATTTTATTTTAAAAAAACACACAAAAATAATCCATAAAATAATCCATAAATTTATAATAAAGTTTCAAATGTACAAAAAAAGTCAATTTTACAAGAGGAAATTAGAAATTTGAGGAAAATGGTTTCAAATTTAGATAAATTTAAAGAGAAAAGTAGAAAATTATATGAAAATTGTTATAAATTTTTGAAAAAAACCTCAAACCTTCAAGACTGAAGTCACTACTCAAGTTTTAAGTGGGTGCTCTTTGTATACTTAACTCAACTAGAAATTTTTGGTTGTCTACTTTTAATTATTAATTTCAAAGCACTGCTTTTACATGAGTAGAATTTCTGGCTACTATACCCACCTGATCATATAATTTAAGTATGCATGAGTACATTACTACAATGAATGTTTTTCACCCATCCCTACTCTCTTAATGGAAAAAGAAAGAAACACTAGAATAAAAATACAAAAAAATACACACATTTTTGTCATTTATGTAAACTGTTGCATCATCTTGCTTTGGCTCTCTTCAATAAAATTATCCTTCATCTTAAAGGCATTGTTTCACTCAGGAAAAGGCCAGTCAAGAACTGCTTTTTTCATCTCAGGACCACTGTGGAGAACACATTCCTTTGTAAAGAGGTAAGAGAGATAAGGATTCCATCTCTTCCAAGGATGAACTAACTCACGTCACAAATAAACTGGAAAAGCTCTTTCTCCTGACCGTTTTATGGGTAATAAAACGTGGACAAAGAACAGGCATCTCAAACTTTAAAGGCATCTTCTAAGGCCTAGGATTGGCCATAACTCGACACTACCCCTGGTGGACATCTCTGGAGTAGATGCTCACTTTTGACTTACACTGATCAATTGAAATTAACTCTTTCTTCAAGTTTCATTTCTCAGGACAATTCTAAGGACACCATTTGTTGAAGATCACTGCCTCGGTGGGACTTTGATATTCTGTGGGCAATCAATGGGTTTGAAAGAATATATTAATCCTTGATTTTAAAAATGTGCATGTTAAAATGTTTAAATGAATGTTTATTCTTGCATGTTAATTTAAAAGCACTAGTTATAAAGTTGCATGAATCACTGAAGTAGGTTAGATTTTATACACAAGTATATTGATGAATCTTCAGTAATAAGATGTGTGTATCAGGTTGCCAAAACGTCCCTCAAGTCATGTGACTGGTTGCCACCGGTCTCTGCTTAGCAACAGCTCTCTCAATATTATTGGTTGTTACAGACAAAAGACTGTTTGTTCATTGGACTAAAGTTCATAAAACCCACCCACGAAGGAAGACTATTGGCTTGAGCTTCTGTCAATCACCCTAACGGCGGGAAACTCGTCTGCCGTTATAAAGAGGGAGATGCCCTCCTGCAAAAAAAAAAAAAAAGTTTTAGAAGACTGCAGACCACAGCACTTCAGACCAGAGAACATGGAATATTGTGTTGTGCAAACTTCTGTGTATTTTAATGTTTTTCTTTACACATCTGGGAATAAACTCTTTCTTTCCTGGGCTCAAATCTTGATATGGAGTGAAAATCCATGCTTCACAGACGTTTCTGTTTTTCTAACTTTATATATTGTTAAACTTTCTTTAGCTAATGCTAAAGCTAATGCTAAAGAGGCACTCGGAGAGCTGCATGATGCTATTAGTGAAATTCAAACTTCACATCCGGACAGTTTTGTGGTGGTTGCAGGGGATTTTAACCACACCAGTTTAAACACTGTGCTCCCCAAGTTTAAACAATGTGTAGACTTTAAGACCAGAGGAGAAAATATGTTGGACTTGGTGTACACAAACACAGATGCTTATAAGGCAACACCTCGCTCCCACCTCAGCCATTCTGACCACCTATCCGTGATGCTGGTGCCTGCCTACAAACCTTTACTGAAGCGCAGCAGGCCAGTAGTGAAACAAATCAGGATTTGGCCAGAGAGTGCAACCTCAGCACTTAAAGACTGTTTTCTGCACACAGACTGGGAGGTCTTCAAAATAACAGCCTCCCAGGAAGATAAGACAGATGTGGAGGAGTATGCTGAAACGGTCACCAGCTACATCGTGAAGTGCACAGAGGATGTCACTATAGTGAAGACCATCACTGCACGGGGAAACCATAAGCCCTGGATGACTGCAGAGGTGCGCTCGCTGCACACAGCCAGAGATGCAACCTTCAGAGAGGATTGCCCTCTGCTCAGCCAGGTTTGCGCTCTCAAAGGGAATTAAGATGGCGAAGCACGCTTATGCAGAGAAAATCCAGGGACACCTCTGTGACACTAGGAACACCAAGCGGATGTGGCAGGGAGTTCGGGCACTGACAGACTGACAGTCTAGGCAGGGGGTCGATGATGATGACGCTTTGCTTCCAGACAGGCTCAACAACTTTTTTGCACGTTTTGAAGCATCAAACCCGACAATCAGAGGGAGGGCTGGCCCATCTCCACCATCGGTTGGGCCAGCTATCACCATCAACACAGTGGACACACGGAGGACCCTAACCAGGGTCAACCCATGTAAAGCTGCAGGTCTGGACAACATCCCGGGACGTGTGCTCCGAGACTGCGCGAGCGAGTTGGCGGATGTCCTGACTGACATTTATAACATCTCCCTGAGTCAGGCCATCGTTCCCAGATGCTTTAAGACCTCTACCATAGTACCGGTGGCAAAGAAACCAATTGTGTCCTGTCTGAATAACTATCGTCCTGTTGCACTGACACCAGTTATGATGAAGTGTTTTGAATGGCTTGTCAAACCACACATCACAGCCTGCCTCCCTGCATCACACTACCCACTCCAGTTTGCATATCGTTCAAACTTCTCCATGGAGGATGCTACAGTCACCACCCTGCACTCTGTCATCACCTACCTGGATCAGAAAGACACCTACGCCAGACTCCTGTACATTGATTTCAGTTCAGCATTCAACACCATTATTCCCCAGAGGCTGATGGAGAAATTACTCCTTCTTGGTCTGAACACCGCCACATGTCTCTGGATCCTGGATTTCCTGACTG
Source organism: Pholidichthys leucotaenia (assembly GCA_020510985.1). Classification (NCBI taxonomy): domain Eukaryota; kingdom Metazoa; phylum Chordata; class Actinopteri; order Cichliformes; family Pholidichthyidae; genus Pholidichthys; species Pholidichthys leucotaenia. The sequence goes on from CM035838.1 coordinate 409,820,060, forward strand.
ACAGACCTCAGTCTGTCCGGGTTGGAAATAACATCTCCAACTCTATCACGCTGAGCACCGGATTCCCTCAAGGCTGCGTACTCAGTCCACTGTTGTTTACACTTCTAACACATGACTGTGTATCCAGACACAAGGGGAACCAGATTATTAAGTTTGCAGACAACACCACAGTGGTGGGACTTATTCAGGGGGATGAGGAATCAAGGTACAGGGAAGAAGTGAGAGACCTGGAGGGCTGGTGTAGGGAGAACAATCTGGTGCTCAACGTGGACAAAACAAAGGAGATGATTATCGACTTCCACACAGCCTGAACACGTCCCTCTCAGCATCGGCGGCCGTTTAGTGGAGAGAGTGGAGAACATCAAGTTTCTCGGAGTGCAGATCTCGCAGGACCTGACCTGGAGCAAGAATTCCTTGGGGATAAGGAAGAGGGCCCAGCAGAGACTGCACTTCTTGAGGAAACTAAAACAGGCCTCTCTCCCCATCTGCATCCTTCTACAGAGGTGTGGTGGAGAGTGTTCTGACGTACTGCATTGCAACATGGTACTCCAGCTGCAGTACAGTGGGGTAAAAAAGTATTTAGTCAGCCACCAATTGTGCAAGTTCTCCCACTTAAAAGATGAGAGAGGTCTCCAATTTTCATCATTGGTATACCTCAACTATGAGAGACCAAATGAAAAAAAAAAAATCCAGAAAATCACATTGTCTGATTTTTAAAGAATTTATTTGCAAATTATGGTGGAAAATAAGTACTTAATTAATTAATTAATTCACCCTTATTGTCATTCAACCATACAACCAATCATGTACAGTCGAACGAGATTGTGCTTTACCTATCTACAGTGTTAATCACACACACCCCAAGTGTAGAATCAGAGGGCCGCTGCCATGCAAGGCGCCGCCACAGATTTCCCTCCTCCATTCCATTATTGCTGAGCACCAAGCTGGATGGCAGGAAGTTCCACTTTTATATGGTCTTCGGCATGGTCACTTGGTCAATAACAAAAGTTCATCTCAATACTTTGTTATATACCCTTTGTTGGCAATGACAGAGGTCAAACGTTTTCTGTAAGTTTTCATAAGGTTTTCACACACTGTTGCTGGTATTTTGGCCCATTCCTCCATGCATATCTCCTCTAGAGCAGTGATGTTTTGGGGCTGTCGCTGGGCAACACGGACTTTCAACTCCCTCCAAAGATTTTCTATGGGGTTGAGATCTGGAGACTGGCTAGGCCACTCCAGGACCTTGAAATGCTTCTTACGAAGCCACTGCTTCGTTGCCCGGGCAGTGTGTTTGGGATCATTGTCATGCTGAAAGACCCAGCCATGTTTCATCTTCAATGCCCTTGCTGATGGAAGGAAGTTTTCACTCAAAATCTCACGATACATGGCCCCATTCATTCTTTCCTTTACACGGATCAGTCGTCCTGGTCCCTTTGCAGAAAAACAGCCCCAAACCATGATGTTTCCACCCCCATGCTTCACAGTAGGTATGGTGTTCTTTGGATGCAACTCAGCATTCTTTCTCCTCCAAACACAACAAGTTGAGTTTTTACCAAAAAGTTCTATTTTGGTTTCATCTGACCATATGACATTCTCCCAATCCTCTTCTGGATCATCCAAATGCTCTCTAGCAAACTTCAGACGGGCCTGGACATGTACTGGCTTAAGCAGGGGGACACGCCTGATACTGCAGGATTTGAGTCCCTGGCGGCGTAGTGTGTTACTGATGGTAGCCTTTGTTACTTGGGTCCCAGCTCTCTGCAGGTCATTCACTAGGTCCCCCCATGTGGTTCTGGGATTTTTGCTCACCATTCTCATGATCATTTTGACCCCACGGGGTGAGATCTTGCGTGGAGCTGCAGATCGAGGGAGATTATCAGTGGTCTTGTATGTCTTCCATTTTCTAATAATTGCTCCCACAGTTGATTTCTTCACACCAAGCTGCTTACCTATTGCAGATTCAGTCTTCCCAGCCTGGTGCAGGTCTACAATTTTGTTTCTGGTGTCCTTTGACAGCTCTTTGGTCTTGGCCATAGCGGAGTTTGGAGTCTGACTGTTTGAGGTTGTGGACAGGTGTCTTTTATACTGATAACGAGTTCAAACAGGTGCCATTAATACAGGTAATGAGTGGAGGACAGAGGAGCCTCTTAAAGCCATCCATCAGTGTGTGAATGGGTGGATAGCAGGATCTGTAAAGCGCTTTGGTCATCAAGAGATGAGAATAAAAGCGCTATATAAGTGAATGCCATTTACCATTTACCATTTTAAAGAAGTTGTTACAGGTCTGTGAGAGCCAGAAACCTTGCTTGTTTGTAGGTGACCAAATACTTATTTTCCACCATAATTTGCAAATAAATTCTTTAAAAATCAGACAATGTGATTTTTCTGGATTTTTTTTTTTTCTCATTTTGTCTCTCATAGTTGAGGTATACCTATGATGAAAATTGGAGACCTCTCTCATCTTTTAAGTGGGAGAACTTGCACAATTGGTGGCTGGCTAAATACTTTTTTGCCCCACGGTATGTCACACAAAAAAGCCCTGCAGAGGATAGTTAAGGGAGCTGAGAGGGTAATTGGAGTTTCCCTCCCCTCAGTCCAAGAACTTTTTCAGAACCATTGTAGGAGCAGGGAACTGAACATTGTCAAGGACCATTCTCACCCTCTGCATAAACACTTTGAACTTCTGCCATCTGGCAAATGATTCCGGAGCATCAGAGGCAGAACCACCAGACTGATTAGCAGCTTCCTTCCACAAGCTGTTAGGATGCTGAACAGTTGATCCGGAATCTCTCATACATACTACTGCACCTATGGACATTATGTATATTATTTGTATATTATAGTTCTGGTTAGTTTTCAAGTATGTCTCAGGGAAGTGTGAATGGCTGTGTTGGGGTGGGGGGTGAGGGTGTGTGTGAGTGTGTCTTAAATTATGTTCTTTTTTTTTTACTTTTATGGATGCCGAGAGAAACACAATTTCATCTTGCCTGCAGTACAGTTGTATGTACAGCAATATGACAATAAAGGTTGATTTGAAATGGGCTGCACGGTGGCGCAGTGGTTAGCACCGTGGCAGCACAGTTTACCCTCGGCCGGGGGATCGCGGGGATCATGAGATCGTGGGTTCGATCCCTGCCCCCGGCCAACAGTGATCTGTGTGGAGTTTGCATGTTCTCCCCATGTTTGCGTGGGTTTACTCCAGGATTTCTCCGGTTTCCTCCCACATGCCAAAAACATGCAGGTTAGGGAGTTAAGGGGCGCTTGCGCATGCAGCGACCGGCAGCTGGTGGCTTGTCACCGGACTGCAGAACAAATCTACCTACGGGTACAAAGTAAGTCCAAAAAAAAAAAAAAAAAAAATCCACCGTATTTTTCAAGGACTGACCATCTCCATGTTGGAAACTATTTACAACTCCACAAAGTCAGAAAATTACCTTTTAATTTTGCTATTGGGATCAGATTTTGTAATTATTCTCGAATTCCCTTGGGAGAAGCCACTGACCTGTGAAAGCCTTGATGCAGCTTGCCACTACGCTGCCTGAAGAAAACACCGTCGCCATCTTCACTGCACCTCAGCCCAACAGTCAAAATCTCATCTTGTGACTGTAGACCTTAGAAGCTGCTGTAACTTGTCCGAATATCTGCTGGCAAGATATTCTAGTTTTGGGTGCCATCTACAACTAAAGCTTCAGGAGAAGCCGCTGAAAGGAACACCACGCAAGGATTCACGTGAGCTGCATTCTGTTCCATCTGCTGAAAGTGAAAAAAAAAACCATCTGAGATTTGAGAATAATTCAGCATCTGATCAGATACAAAATAAAAAGAGAAATAATATAATTTTTCTTGTTAAAATTCCATTTTTACTTTCTTAAGAGTAACCCAGAAGTTTCCATATAATTAGTTTAATTTTCCCCATAAATTTGCATTCAGTTTTTCATAATCCGTCAACTTCAAACTGATCTAAATTCAGCTTACATCTTCACCCTGGTTCTGCAAATGCTCACATTGTTACTCTATTCTCAGTTACAAGTTTAATGTGATGGTTAATGCAAATCATTTCAATGTCCTTTAATCATCATTTCATTTAAATAAATCTGTAAAAATGAGAGAAGTTGTTGGGAATTTATTCCATTCTGAGTCTGGTTTCGAAGCCCCAGTATCAAATTCACTAATATTTTGAGACTGATTATACCTGTTTAATCACTCAATAAATTAATTAATAAAGTGAAATTAATGACTAAATTGTTCACCAAAGAGGTGAGCTGGTGCCCCTACGAGTGTTTATTAGCTTTTTCTGTGTGTGTGGACCCAGAGTAAATCTCAGGTCCCGATACATGAATACAAATTAAATAATCTTTATACCTGATCATAATTATAAATCACATATCACTATAAAACCATGACTAAAAAAATCCTGCATGACAAAACATTACACTTATCAAGTGTCATGATTTGTTTTGTGGATTATGGCATGACAGGATCATGACATGACAGGATTCCACAGTTATCAAGCTCCTCTCCTGTGGAATCAGCTGCCAATCTGGATTCGGGAGTCAGACTCAATCTCTGTTTTTAAGAATAGGGCTAAAACCTACCTTTTTGATATAGCCTACAATTAGGGAGGGATCATGTGTTTCTGAACCCTCCCTTAGTTATGCTGCTAATAGGTTTAGTCAGCTGGGGGACCTCCAGTAATGCACTGGGCCTCACTCCTTTCCTCACTCTCTATGAAATATTTTTTTTTTTGCTGGTCATTAACATTTGTTTGTTCTCTCCCATAGATTGAGTCCTCATTGTGCTGTTTGCTCTCTACATGTCTGTTCTTTTCTTCTTCTCTATCCCCTCACCCCCCAGCCAGTCGCAGCAGATGACTGCCCCTCCCTGAGCCTGGTTCTGCTGGAGGTTTCTTCCTGTTAAAAGGGAGTTTTTCCTCTCCACCGTCGCCAAGTGCTTGCTCACAGGGGATCGCCTGATTGCTGGGGTCTTTCTGCAACTGTGGGGGTTCCCCCCTACAGTTGATAGTGCTATGAGATGACTGTTGTTGTGAAATGGCGCTATATAAATAAAGTTAAATTGAATTGAACACTTGATATTTTCTAACCTGTTTGTATACCACCATAGACAGAGAGACAACCTGAATTAGACAGAACTCAGAGAGGGCAAGATGAGGCAGAAGAGAGGAGCCAAGGAGAGGAAAGTGTTCAGGAAGAGGGTCCAGGAGAGGTGAGAGCCGAGGAAGGAGAGAAGGATGATACCACTAAAAAGTCTAAACACAGACTGGGTGGGACCCCAACTGGCCCAATATTCCAATATTCAAGCCTCGGTTGTACAATACTTCAAATGATAAGTTCCATATGCAGAGTTACTGTGCAAAATTTAAAAAAGAAATAAATAGTATAAAATTAACATATTCCGGTAACAATCGTGTCATATGTTTACTGCCCCCCCCTTTCCCCAGAAAAATATGTTGCCACCACGCCAAGGACTTTAAGCCTGAGGAAACAGTGTATTTGCATCTAATTGCATATTCAAATGGAGGCTTGTAAAGGGAGGAGTCCAGTATTTCCTCATGTGTGTTCAATTTCAAGTAGATTGGGATATGCAAAGGAAATGTGTTTGGATTCCTGTGTCCACACTGTTTTATACATCTGGATTTTTTTTTTTTTTTTTTTTGCTTACGGCATTTTCTTGATTTAAACGTACGTTGTGGGAATCCACCTCAGTATGTTTACACTCAGACGGAAGGACAAGGGGAATCGTCATGGGGGTTTGTGTGTTGATGCGGAGGTTGGTGGGTTGATGCGAACAGTGACAAAGAGAATGGGAGTTGCAAAGGCTTTGATGTTAATGCAGCACCACAGAAGGCTGACCGAGTGGTATGCTTTAAGAGCAGAGGTGCCTGTGACCTGTTCCTCTTTTGATGCTCGTGATTCTAGAGAATGTAGGAGAGAGAGATGAATAAAGCCTGTTCTGCGCAGGACCTCTCCACCTGATTATTCCTCTCTCCACAACGCCATTTTTCAGTTGGAAATCCACGCATGTCTTTGTACATGAGGCCCCAGATCACTGTGACCTGGATCATACTGAACAAAAGTGTTGTCCAACACTTAAACCTTTGGATACTTTTAAGAAGGAAGGAAGGGATGCCTTATAGCGGGGTTCCTCAAATGATGGACCCCGGCCCAGATCCAGACCCAATTACAAGTCAGTCCAGACCCAATGTGTGTCACATTATATGTGTTTCTTTGCTGGGATGCCTGGTTGTTGCGTATGCGCATTTCATGACACCGTTCCACAGAGCGCGCCTGTCCATGTGTGCATGCACGCATTCAACCCACTTCCAAACATAACCCGGGTGCCAAACGCTACTACCAGCTTGCTGAGACCTGTGTGAAGTTGGTCCCCCACCTTGCAGAGCTGCCATAGCTCATGTACGATGCTCATCGCTCGTATGTGAACGTGCTTGTTTCTCGTGTATGTGGCTTTGTAACTGCTGCCATGAAGTAAGCTAATAAATACCAACTGACATGTCATTTTCCAAAGTTAGCGCTAACACAAAAAAAGGAAGGACAATCCATAAAACCGAGAATTCAAAGAGGAAGGGATGGAAAAATATACGTTCATTCTGCCAGAGTTCAGCATAAAACCAATGTGCCTGATTTGCAGTGGCACAGTTGCATCATAAACAGTAATGTAAAACATCATTATGAGAACATGCATGGCTATTTTGAACAGCACTATCCACAGAATAATGAGGTGAGGTCATCCAAACTTGCTAAGCTGAAATCTTCATATTAAGCCACAGAATGCCAGATCTATGACCCAGCAAGAAAGAGCAGCTGAGGCCTCACTCAGAGTGGCCTGGGTCTTGGGAAAGCATAAAACGCCTTTTGCTGATGCAGAGGTTGTTAAAGTGTTTGGATGAAGGACTTGAGGCTATTTTTGAGGGCAATGAGAAACAAGAGCTGTCTAGCAAGATTAAACAATACCTTGATCAGACTCCACTGTGACAAGGAGAACTGAGTTACTTGCTGAAGCTCTTGCAAACTAGCTAACTGGTGATATTAAGATGGCACAGTGCATTTAATTAGCTGTGGATGAATCAGAAGATTGTACAGACAATGCAGTTATGTGTCTGTCTGATATTACAGTGAAGCAAAGGGGGAATTTTGTGACCTCTGGAAAAGTGGAAGAAGATGGATGGATGGATGGATTTTAGGCATCAAACCCCTCCAAAGTTACACAAGGGGTGAGGATATTTATGAAGACATCATGCAGATGTTCAGCAACACTTCAGCAACACCAGAGATGCACATTCTCTCTGGCGTGGCACACAGACCCTCACCAACTACAAACATCCACCTCAGACCTGTGCAAGTGACAATCACACTGCTTAACAACTTAAATGACTTCTTCAGTCGCTTTGAAACACAAAACAGCACGTCAGCAAACAAAACCACTCCTCCTTCGGATAAGCAGGCTATAAGTCTGGATCCAGCTTTTTTGATCCCTTTCCAGGATCAACGGTCACATTCTGAAGGACTGTACAGAGGAGCTCCAGAAAGTCCTGGCTGACGTCTTCAGCATCTCCCTGAGTCAAGCTGTTGTCCCCACGTGTTTCAAAACTGCCACCGTAATACCAGTCCCAAGAAGCCCATCCCATCCAGCTACAAAGATTACCGGTCCGTAGCACTGACCTCCATCATAATGAAGTGCTTCGAGCGGCTGGACATACAGAACATCAAGTCCCCCCCCACCACCACGACCAATCTCAGTTTGCATACAGGTCAAACACACCCACAGAAGATTCCATCTCTGCTGCTCTCCATCCAGCCCTCACCCACCTGGACTCAAAGAACTCCTACGTACGAATGCTGTTGTTGGACTTCATTCAACACAATCATCCCGCAGCACCTAATACAAAAACTCAGACACTTGGGACTCCAAACCTCTCTCTGTAACTAGGTGCTGAACTTTCTCACAGGGAGGCCACAGAATGTGCAGGTGGCAGCAACACATCCAAGATCATCACACTGAGCACAGCGCCCCACAAGGGTGTGTGCTCAGCCCACTGCTCTTCACCTTGCTGACTCATGACTGTGTACCAGCCTACAGCACCAATCACATCATCAAGTTTGCGGACGACACAATGGTGGTGGGCCTCATCACCAACAATGAGGAGGCCAACTACAGAAATGAGGTGAGCCAACCGGTCCAGTGGTGTAAAGACAATAAATAATCTCTTCCTGAACGTGGGAAAAACCAAGGAGATCGTGGTCGACTTTAGGAGGGGTCACATACAGCATCCTCGTCTGATCATCGATGGAGCAGCTGTGGAGAGGGTGAGCAGATGGAGGTGCACATCTGTGAGGACCTCTCCTGGTCCAACAACACCACATCACTGGACAAAAAGGCTCAAACTCGCCTCGATTTCCTCCGCAAACTGAGGAGAGCACAAGTCCCACCCCCCACCATGTGCTCATTCTACTGGGATACAATTGAGAGCATCCTCACCAGCTGCATCACGGTGTGGTATGGAAGCTGCACCGCCTATTGCCGGAAGACACTACAACACACAGTGAAAGCAGCCAGCAAGATCATCGGTGCTCCTCTACCCCCACTCTCGGACATCTACCTCACCCGCAAAGCCATCAACATTGCAGGCGACACCTCCCACCCCTCACACTCCCTCTTCAGCCCCCTGACCTCAGGGAAAAGGTACCGGACCTGCTCTACAAGACTGGTAAACAGTTTTGTTCATCAGGCCATCAGGACTCTGAACTCTATCCACCCCCCACCCCCAGACCATAATCACTCACCCACACAATAACTGCCTCAGCTGTTGGCACAGAAAGCCTGACACATCAAAAGTAATACACTTGCTGCTGTATGTTTCTGCACTTTACTGCAACCATTTGCATAAATGCTATATCTGCTGCTGTCTGTTTTGCAATACTGTTCATGTGCAGCCCAATCTGTGACTGTCCGCACCTACACTTCTGCATCGAACTTGTAACTACGAGTATTACTGCTCTACTTTTTCTGTATATAGGATCACTGGGTTTTATCGTTTATCTTTATTTGCACTATGGGATGTCTGCATCTATCTTTTGTTGCCATTTGCACTACGGGGAGCATTACTGTGCATAGACTGCTGTTGTTGTTTTTCCAGCCTTATTCCTTTTGTATTTTATATTGTGCACACCACTGAAGAGAGACAAAAATGCCATTTCAGTTCTCCTGTATGTATGGTAGTACTGACAAATAAAAATCTTGAACCAGATGATGAAGCAGAGAAATTGACCTCAAAATGGTGGTGTCCATTGCAACTGATGGAGCTCTAGCAATGACTGTGAGACAGAAGGGAGCTATCCAGTGCATGAAAAAGCACCATCCAGACCTGCTGTTATATCACTGCATCATTCACCACACTGCTGTGCTGTGTGCCAGTCTTGGAAAGAATATTCAGAAGTGATGGAAACTTATGAAACTTGTGAGCTACCTGAGATCCTCTTCAGCACCACCTTTATGCGCATTTCTGAATGAGGTGTTTTATAAGTGCATCTCATCAAATTAGAATATCATAATTTAATTAAAAAGATTCAAACATTTTATTTGTCAATACTACTACACGTACAAGACATACAGGAGAATTGAAATGTCGTTTCTTTCTCTTCAGTGGTGTGCACAATACAAAAAAGAATACGGCTGGAAAAACAACAGCAGTCTATGTACAGTAATACTACCCGTAGTGCAAATAAAGATAAACAAAAAAACCCCCCAGCAATCCCATATATAGAAAAAGGTAGAGCAGCAGAGCAGGAATACTCGTAGTTGCAAGCTCAACGCAAGCTCAATGCGGTAGTGTAGGTACAGACAGTGACAGATTGGACTGCAAATGATCAATATTGTAATAAAGACAGCCAGCAACAGGTATGGTATTTGTGCAAATTGTTGCAGTAAGGTGCAGAGACATACAGCAGCAGTCCACATATTTTCTTGCTGTACTGTCGTTTTGCCTCCTTCATACCACAGGACAGGTTGACCCTAGCTGTCGCTAGTCCTGCAGTGTCACCGGCCCTGAAGGCTGCGTCCCAAGCCCTCAGGAACCTGTGGACCTCTGCTGTCATCCATGGCTTTTGGTTGGCATGAACAGTGATGGTTCTGCAGTGAGTGACATCATCAACGCATTTAGCTATGTATGCTCCAACAACCTCAGTGCACTCCTCTGTGTTTGTGTGTCCACTGTGAGTGGCTGCATGCTTGAAAGTGTCCCAGTCTGTAGCGATGAAGCAGTCTTTCAGAGCATCCGAGGCCCCCTCTGGCCACACACATTCCTGCTTTTTTGTTGGTCCGATGGCTTTCACTCTGGGTCTGTATGTAGGCCTTAGCAGGATGGTGATGTAATCAGAACCAGGTGGGGGAGCAGGGAGGCTCTGTATGCTCTCTTGTGAGTTGTATAAACCAGGTCCAGCAAATTCTCTCTTGTTGGAAAGTCCACATGTTGGTGTAGTTTTGGTAGGAGGGCCTTTAAATTTGCATGGTTGAAGTCTCCTGCTGTGATGAGGAAACCGTCTGGATGCGCTGTTTGTGTCTCACTTCCAGTATAGCCTAATAGAGATCCTTTAGTCCTTTTTAAAGGGTCGACACTTGATGGTCATAAACTCCACCAATACAGAACAGTGTTTATGCACAACAGTCTCAACATCTCGGCACCAAGCGTCAATGATGTACACATAGACTCCTCCACCTCGGGTCTTTCCTCCTTCCATAAACATCCGACCAGCACAATACCATGTTAGCCCTGCTAATTGAATGGCAGAGTCCAGGATATTAGAGGATTCAAGGATTCAAAGGCTTTATTATCATATGCACAGTTAAGAAATGCAACATTTCCTGAGTAATGAAATTCTTACTCTGCTGTCTGTAACAAATCCCAAGGTAATAAATACACATCAATACTAATACTAATAAAGGTAATAAACACACCTTAATACTAATAATAATAATAATAAATACTGATAAATATGCATTAAAAGCAATTAGGACAGTTAAAATAGTTAAAACTAGAGGAAACAAGAAGAATGAAAATTCACTGGGTGACTATAACTTGTTCCTGAGTAAAAGAAATAAAAATTCACTGAGTATGACTTGTCTCTGATAATACACAATAGACTGTCCAATAGTAATTTTAATATCAGAGATGATATGAACGTGAGATGGCATGAGACTATGTACAATGTGCAAATGAGCAATGTACAAATTAGCATCCAATGTGAGAATCCCTCTGTGTAAAGCCGTGTGCCCTGATAATACCCAGTAGACTGTACAATGAAAATTTAGCAGCAGAGATGATATGGATGTAAGATGGGGTGAGACTATGTACAGTGTGCAAATGAACAATGTGCAAATTTAGCATCAAGTGTGTGAATTCCTATTTGCAAGCTGTGTCCAGAAATGTTTTATTTGTTCAGGAGTCTGATGTCAGTGGGAAAGAAGGAGTTTTTTAGTCTGGATGTCCTGCATTTCACACTTCTGTACCTCCGACCTGAGGGTAGAAGTGTGAACAGTCTGTGCTGGGGGTGAGTGGGGTCCTGGAGGATGGAGGATGGAGGCAGCTCTCCTTTGGACTCTGCAGTGATAGATGCTCTGCAGCTGCAGGCGTTTGCGGTCCAAAGCAGTAGTGTTGCTATACCATGCATTGATGCAGTTGGTCAAGATGCTCTCGATGATGCAGCTGTAGAAGTTGTTGAGGATCTGGGGAGACACACCAAACTTCCTTAGCCTCCTCAGAAAGTACAGCCACTGTTGAGTTCTCTTAACCAGCTCTGTGGTGTCAAGTGCCCATGTAAGGTCCTCGCTGATGTGGATGCCCAGGTATTAAAGCTGCTCATCCTCTCTACCTCAAGCTCCTGGATGAACAGCGGCCGATGAGGTCTCCTCCCCTTCCTCATGTCCACTATCATTTCCTTCGTCATGATATCATCATTTAACCACATTTCCGTAAAGAATAAAAAATATATAATATACATAAATATATAATATAACCAACAAAAATATAATTATTAAAATTAAATCAAAAAGGCTAGAAATATTTCCATGTTCATGTAATTAATATTAAATATAAAACTCTTTTTGAATTATATTGTAAAAAAGTTAACTTTTTCACAATATTCCAATTCATTGAAATGTACCTCTATTGTAATCTGGTCAGGTTTATGTTAAATAAATGTGGATATTGTTTAAAAACATTTGAGTATCCCTGATTTATAGTGTTCCCTCAATATTTACTCCGGAGAAAATTTTCTATTTATTGTCCTTCCCACCATCAAAATGAAATATCCACCAATGCACCATATTAGCACTGCTCTGGACCACAGGCCTACTGGAAAAAACAAATGTGGACCCCTGGCAAAAACATTTGAGGACCCCTGCCTTATAGGAAGGCCTCTTAAAACCACACCTGATATGGTCCTACTTTACCACATGACATTACAGTAAAATATACTATATTTATGAATACCAGAACAAATATGTTAAAACATGTCAAATATACCACAGCAGAACTTGTAGTTGTAAATCAGAGGTTGTCAGCCTGTAAAATAAATGTGTGTCCGTAGAAAAGATTTGGATTTTCAGAAAGGATTTGTGAAGTTAAAAAGAGACTGAAAATAAGAGAGCTTTAGGCTGTGTTCGGAATGTTCACTCACTCACTCCCTCCCTACTCTTTATATAGTGAATTTAGATATAGTGGACTATATAGTAAACTCAATTTAACAATAAAATTAACAACTTTTGGACACTACTGGCTTGCTTTTGCAGCACAGTTAATGACGTCATCACAGTGAAACCTAACAGATTAACGGTGGTTAAAAAAAAAAAAAAGAATACCTGCATGTAATTTGTAGTAAATATATATTAAATCAAATCGCTTTTGCTGAACTAATAAATATAAATACCTTAAGGTAGTTTATGTTGTGATGTGAAGCTCTCACTGCTCTGTTGGCTGCGCATTGCATTATGGGATATATTGGCTAATGTAGTGACTATCCGTTGTACACTACTTTTCAAAATGCATTGTGGTGTGGCGTAACATTATGTAGCTCACATATTCCTTGGCAGAGAACCAAACATAAAAGAACTTTGAACTCGCAGTGTGTATTGACATCACGCCTCAAATGGACATTGAGTCTGGACCACCTGCGAACTGGGGAAGAAGTGAGAAGATCTGGAGAGGGAACCTGAAAGGACTGTCTGACCTCCTGGGGTCAGACAGGGGAGCCGAGAGGACAATGGGGGGATTAGATGTGAATGTGATTCTTTGTTTGATGTGGAGGTATAAAGGTATGTGGTTTACCGCAGCTCGGGTCTCTTATTCCCTGACTGAGAGAGGAGCTGTAGGACGTGAGATGGAATAAACCAATACTGAGAAATCATTCAGTCTCTTCATTTCATGACTCCTACATTGGTGACCCACACGTGAGAGATATGGAAAGGCTTGGAGATCGTCTCTCCGACCCGGATTCACCGGAGACCGCCCGCACGGGCGTAAACTCAATTAAACTCCCTTAGTTCTGGCAAGATGACCCGCACTCATGGTTCCAACACGTGGAGTCGCGGTTCGTGCTCAACGGGGTATCAGCAGATGACATTAAGTTCCATAATGTCATCGCAAGACTCGACAGCCGCACAGCCTGGTGTGTGCTGAGCCTGGCGCAGCAGCCGCCCGCTGCTGGCAAATACGACGCCCTGAAAGCCGCCCTCATTCGGAGTTTTGTGCCATCAGCCGAGGTGAGGGCCAGAACACTTCTGGACCTGCGCGACAGAGGAGGACGCAGGCCGACCGTCCTCATGGAGGACATGCTGCAGATGATCGGGATAGACAACGATGCGTTTCTATTTAAACACATCTTCTTAAGGACCCTTCCAGCACACATGAGGGGTTCCCTGTCCAACATGAGGTGTGTGAACCAGCAGGATTTCCGCGCGCTGGCCGTGGAAGCGGAGCGGCTCCTCGACGCCTGCGGCGAGCAGGAGACTTCAGTGGCAGCAGCAGACCTTGGCGCGGCAGCCGAGGGCGATGGAGAACCAGTGGCAGCAGAAGTGACCCCAGCAACAACAGCAGCGGCGCGGTCCCGAAGCAGAGGAGGGGACGAGCTCTGTTTCTACCATCGACGCTTCGCGCACAAGGCACACAGATGCATCCCACCATGCAATTTCAAGAAGCAGGGAAACGTACGAGCCGGGGGTCGTTAGCAGCTTCGACCCTCGGTGAACAGAACAAGCTGCTGTACCTGACAGACGCGAGCTCCGGACGGCAATTCCTCGTTGACACCGGAGCACAGAGGAGTTTCATCACCGCAACCTACGCGGACCAGGTGGCCGGCCCCCGCGGAGACGGGGCAACGGCCGCAAACGGCTCGTCGATCAAGACTTTTGGCGAAAGGACTCTGCGCCTGTCCTTGCACGGCCGCATCTATGAATGGACCTTCATAGTAGCGGCGGTGAGTTTCAACATGTTAGGCGCTGACTTTTTGTGCTCACATGGCTTGTTGGTAGATCTGGTTAAGAGACGCTTGGTTAATGCACTCTCTTTTTGTTCCATCCCTTGTGCAGCGCGAGTGTCCCCGCCGCCAGTACAGACCAACGTCGCCACAGCAGGAGGTAAGTTTCACACTCTCCTAAACCAGTTTCCAGCACTCACAGTTCCCACGTTTTCAGCTAAGGTGGCGAAGCACGGGGTGGAGCACTTTATAACCACAAGTGGCCCACCTGTTTTTGCTAAGGCTCGGCGCTTGGATGCAACTAAGCTCTCCATTGCGCGGGAGGAGTTCGCCAACCTGGAAAGGTTGGGCATAATTCGCTGCTCGAAGAGCGCCTGGGCTTCGCCCGTCCATATGGTGCCTAAGGCTGACGGCTCGTGGAGACCTTGCGGTGATTATCGCAGGTTAAACAATGCCACAGCGCAGGACCGCTACCCAATCCGGCATATCCAAGATTTTTCGGTGCATTTGGCCAAGGCGCGCATTTTTTCTAAAATAGACCTGGTCCGCGGTTACCATCAGGTCCCGGTCCGACCAGAGGACATTCCCAAGACAGCGGTAATAACCCCTTTCGGGCTTTTTGAGTTTTTACGCATGCCTTTTGGCCTTAAAGGCGCAGCGCAAACCTTCCAACGCATGATGGATGCCGTGTTGCGCGACCTCCCTTTTGTTTTTGTCTACTTAGACGATATTTTGGTCGCCAGCGCCTCTGAGGAGGAACACGAAAGTCACCTCATGACAGTTTTTCAGAGGTTGGGAGCGCATGGGTTGATAATCAACCCAGCCAAGTGCCATTTTGGCGCAGCGCAGATCGATTTTTTAGGGCACCGCGTCTCCCCAGAGGGTGCAGTCCTGCTGCCGTCCAAAGTACGCGCAGTGGCTGAGTTTCCCCAGCCACAAACGGTAAAAGCGTTGCAAGAATTTTTAGGTATGGTAAATTTTTACAACCGTTTCATACCCAACGCGGAGCAGCTCATGCAACCGTTGTACGCCGTGCTAAAAAACAGAAGCCCTCCAATATGATTGAGTGGTCCCCAGAGCGGGAGCGCGCATTTACTGAGGTTAAAAAAGCACTGGCAGACGCAGCACTGCTGGCTCACCCAGACCCAGCAGCCCGAATAGCGTTAACCACAGACGCGTCAGATGTGGCCATAGGAGCCGTTGTAGAACAGCAAGTCGCCAGGGTTTGGCAGCCACTCGCTTTTTTCAGCAGATCCCTACGCGATGCGGAGCGAAAATATAGCGCGTTTGACAGGGAACTGCTAGCGCTGCACCTGGCCATTCGCCATTTTCAGTTCTGGTTGGAAGGGCGGCGTTTCACCGCGTTTGTCGACCACAAACCGCTCACTTTTGCAATGTCCAAAATCTCAGAACCGTGGTCAGGCCGACAGCAGAGGCAGCTAGCCGCAATTTCAGAATTCACCACCGATATACAGCACGTAGCCGGTAAATTTAATGTGGTAGCAGACTGCCTCTCGCGAGCGGTAACAGCGCCTGTCCGCGCGAATGGGGACTGTAATGCCGCAGACGCGGAGCGAGGTAACAGCGCGGACGCGCACGCGGCTCCGGTGCACGTGGGGATAGATTACGCGGCCATGGCAGCGGAGCAGAGCGAAGACACAGACGTGCGCGCGCTCCTGTCTGGACCAACAGGGTTAAGTCTGGAGAGCATAAGTTTACAAACCGGTTCATCCCCGCTAATCTGCGATGTATCCACCGGGCGACCGCGCCCAGTGGTACCGGCCACGTGGCGCCGTCGCGTTTTTGACACGGTGCACTCCCTAGCGCACCCGGGAGTATGCGCTTCGGTGAAAATGGTAGCGGAGAAGTTTGTTTGGCCGAGCCTGCGCAAGCACGTGAAGGAGTGGGCGAAAGCCTGCATGTCTTGCCAGCGGGCCAAAGTTCACAGGCACACGAAAGCTCCTTTAGAACATTTCCACATTCCGGCTAAGAGGTTTGATCATGTGCACGTAGATCTAGTGGGACCCCTGCCGCCGTCGCAAGGGTTCACACATCTCCTGACAATGGTGGACCGGACCACGCGTTGGCCGGAAGTAGTCCCACTGCAATCGCCACAGCAGCAGAGGTGGCTCGCGCTTTTTTAACAGCCTGGGTAGCGCGGTTCGGAGTCCCGTCAGACATTACGTCCGATAGGGGTCCGCAGTTCGTGTCAGAGCTGTGGTCAGCAATGGCCAGCGGCTTAGGAGCGACAGCCCATCGCACCACCGCTTATCACCCACAGGCCAACGGATTATGCGAGCGCTTTCACAGGTCGTTGAAGGCAGCCCTCAGAGTGTTGCTCACGGATACAGATTGGGTAAACAAACTACCATGGGTTTTATTGGGGTTGCGTTCGGCACCCAAAGAGGATTTAGATGCCTCACCTGCTGAATTAGTTTTTACTCAACCTCTCAGGCTGCCAGGAGAATTCCTGCCAGCCCATGCGGCACCAGAGCGCCCCCCGGTGCGGGGACCTCTAAGTGGCACGGGAGCAGAAATGCTCCCGGGCCCCGCTTATCACACTTTTCCGCGGGTTTTTGTTCCCAAGGCTTTGCAAAACGCAGAGTTTGTTTTTGTCAGGCACGACGCCCAGCGTCACAGCCTCCGCCCACCTTACGACGGTCCATTTCGAGTGCTGGAAACTGGGGAGAAATATTTTGTGCTAGATTTGGGGGGCAGGAAAGAAACAATCAGTGTTGACAGATTAAAGCCTGCTTTTGTGTTACGTGACGAACCTGTACGACGGGCGGGGGCGCCTCGACGCGGCAGACCTCCCAGGGAACGGCCCCTTTTTCCCCCGCAGGGGACAAATAACCCTTCTCCCCCTCATTCCACAGGTGCGCTGCAGGACGGCACAACACGGGCTGCGAAGCCTGCGTACAGCAGATTCGGGAGGAGATTGAAGCCTAGGCAACGGGCAGAGTGATGTGTATTTTGATCAACCTGTGCAGATTGTGCTGTAGATCCTGCAAAGGTGGGGGTGATACAATGGTACAGCTCTTAGAGTGAGGTTGGTGTGTGTGTCCATTCTTGACATAAGGTGTATGACTGTTAGAGTAATGTTGGTGTATGTCCATTCTTGGGCGTTTCGGGGGGAGTGATGAGGCGTAACATTATGTAGCTCACATATTCCTTGGCAGAGAACCAAACATAAAAGAACTTTGAACTCGCAGTGTGTATTGACATCACGCCTCAAATGGACATTGAGTCTGGACCACCTGCGAACTGGGGAAGAAGTGAGAAGATCTGGAGAGGGAACCTGAAAGGACTGTCTGACCTCCTGGGGTCAGACAGAGGAGCCGAGAGGACAATGGGGGGATTAGATGTGAATGTGATTCTTTGTTTGATGTGGAGGTATAAAGGTATGTGGTTTACCGCAGCTCGGGTCTCTTATTCCCTGACTGAGAGAGGAGCTGTAGGACGTGAGATGGAATAAACCAATACTGAGAAATCATTCAGTCTCTTCATTTCATGACTCCTACAGTGGGATATTTTGAGTGGACTATATAGTGAATGAAATTTTCAGTTAAGATTTCGAACAGTACTACAAGATGGCCGATTCATTATATAGTACACTATATGGGGAAGGAGTGAGGATTTCCAACACAGAAACAGTGTCTGTTTACAGACACAAAACAGGAAGTTACAGGTAGGGATTGTTGTCTCACCCAGTTTGAACCTGGACTTACAAATTATGAATTATGGAAACCATTTCACCAGTCTGAATGGGTGGTGACAACTTGGCTCATATTTTGCTGTCCAATCAACATACACCTCCTAACAGACTCTCTCATCAGTGTTGCCAGATGTACGATAATTATCGTATTTGTACGATAGTTTTGCCCTATGTACGATGTACGATCAATAATTACAAAAATCCTATAATGTACAATAATCTGACCCCTTCATTAGGTGGCTAAGTTAATATATTAGCAAACACAATCAGAATATGGATCCTATGCATACATACTAAGCTTGTTTTTACGCATCGTCTCAGGTGCGAGGGCTGCATGGAAAAGAAGACGTGTTGCGGTAGCAGAGCAGAGAGGCAGCCTCGGATCGAGGCTAGTGATGGGATCCACAGTTCACTGAAACGTACTGAATCAAGCTAAAAAGATTTGTGGTACACCAAATCATTCAGTGCTGTACTGGAGCTCTGTCTACCACTCACTGAACTGAAAGTCAAATGAACCAAGCGGGCAGGGCTCATTTGCTGCTCAGGCGGGTGATTCAGCTGGTGATTCCTAGCTTCCAATCGAGGGGTTGCACGTAAATTCAGTGATCATGTGCCACATTGTTTATCTGCCATAATGGATGGCTTCTGGGACGGCACATAATGTGGGTCCTGTGTTGAGAATCATATTATAATTCAAGAAATCTGTGAGTGTGAGTGTGTGTGTGTGTGTGTGTGTGTGATGATCATAGGACTTTGTGTTGCCATGGTAACCATGTCAAAGATCAAAGGCAGGCATCACCATGGTTACTGTTGCCATGGTAACCATGTCAAAGATCAAAGGCAGGAAGGGGTTATACGGGCATGCACAGGTACCATGTCAACATCCCTGAATTTCA
Source organism: Pholidichthys leucotaenia (assembly GCA_020510985.1). Taxonomy (NCBI): domain Eukaryota; kingdom Metazoa; phylum Chordata; class Actinopteri; order Cichliformes; family Pholidichthyidae; genus Pholidichthys; species Pholidichthys leucotaenia. Next base: position 409,839,178 of record CM035838.1, read on the forward strand.
GCCTCCCCGGATATGCAGAAGTTTGGGAGGGAAAATCTTTAATGAACGCCCATAGGGGATCCATAGGGGAGCTGTGGGCATTCATAGTATGACATCACAGGCACACACTGTGTTCCTATGATGTCACTGATGTCACATGACCATATAAGGAGTTCTGAACAACTCCTTTGAACAACTCCTTCTATGATGTCATACAGACATCATAGGCACCCTGTGAGGTCAGAACACTTTCTACAGGCATGCAGGAATGCTTGCTTACACTTGTTTTTTACAGGCATGCAGAAATACTTGCTAAACCATGTCAAAGATCAAAGGCAGGGATCACCATGGCACTGTTGCCATGGTAACAGTAACTTTCTACAGGCATGCAGAAATGCTTGCTTAGACCTGCTTTCTACGTGCATGCAGAAATGCTTATACTTGGTTTCTACGGGCATGCACGGGTATGCACTAGTCTATCATTCAAGAAATCTGTGTGTGTGTGTCTGTCTGTATGTGTGTGTCACAATCATAGGATTTTGTGTGTGTCACGATATGTCTGTCTGTGTTTGTCATGATCATAGGACTTTGTGTCTGCGTCTCGCTATGACATCATCAAAGATCAAAGGCAGGTTTCACCATGGTTACTGTTACCATGGTAACCATGTCAAAGATCAAAGGCAGGCATGCAGAAATGCTTGCTTGCACTTGCTTTCTATGGGCATGCAGAAATACTTGCTTATACTTGGTTTCTTCGGGCATGCATGGGTATGCACTAGTAATAATAATTCCACTAGCACCTACTCAGCCCGACTCCCCTCGACTCAGCATGGTGATGTTCGTTTTCCATTACGACTTGTTCATCTTTTGTGATCTTTAATCCTTTAAAATAATTCTTTGCTGACTGTCCAATGTGAACATTTTACAGTAGACTACATACCACCTCAAGTGGGTGAGATCTTTACAGCAAGGCGGCCCGACACTCCCATGACATCATTTGTATGTAACAAGCAAAACACAAGATGGATATTGAGGTGAGCCTGCTGCTCACTGGTTTTTTGTCAGAGTAAAGGCAAAAAAGGAAAGCCAGAGAAGGCTACAAGCGGTAAGACGAAAAACTCTGGAAATGTACTTGAGAGTTTACGAAGCCATGGAGCAGCGAAAGATGTGAGGATACAAACTAGATCACATGTGAGAGTAAACTAATGATTGCTAATTCTACTTTAATACAGTCATTAGTATGTCTCCCGTACTACATTGTAATCACGGCAAGTTATCGCCGTACTAAAATATATATGCTTTGTGTGTGTGTTTCTGATGGCTCTCTTGTGGAAAAAAATATTGCTTCAAACTGTCAGTCTAGGCCTTCAACAGAGCCTCCCTGTGGTGGGATATCACCCTAGCTTCACAAGCACGCAGTGGTTGCAGAACTTCAGAATGTCTGAAGAAACGTTTAGCTTCCTGTGCTACAAATTACTCTGATCAATGTGAAAATCATGGAGAGACTTGAGGCATCATGGGATGCACCTGCTCCAGCAGCACTCCAGCCTTATGTCATGCCAAAAACTGATCAGCTGCCAAAAATTGATTGCCAGATGCCATATTATAGTTATGGAGATATATTAGCCATAAAATATATATTTCAACAGGTAAACAGTACTGAGTTAGGTATAATAAAATATATTTAACAATTACGATATATTTTAACCCAAAACAAACTTCATCTAGGATTAAAAGCAATTAAAATAATGCAGTCACAAGGTTACGAGGAAAATACATGGATTTACTGGATATATACAGTATCTCACAAAAGTGAGTACACCCCTCACATTTTTGTAAATATCTTATTATATCTTTTCATGGGACAACACTGAAGATATGACACTTTGATACAATGTAGTCAGTATACAGCTTGTATAACAGTGTAAATTTACGGTCCCCTCAATATAGCTCAACACACAGCCATTAATGTCTAAACCGCTGGCAACAAAAGTGAATACACCCCTAAGTGAAAATGTCCAAATTGTGCCCAATTATCCATTTTCCCTGCCCGGTGTCATGTGACTCGTTAGTGTTACAAGGTCTCAGGTGTGAATGGGGAGCAGGTGTGTTAAATTTGATGTTATCACTCTCACACTCTCTCATACTGGTCACTGGAAGTTCAACATGGCACCTCATGGCAAAGAACTCTCTGAGGATCTGAAAAAAAAAAGAAGAATTGTTGCTCTACATAAAGATGGCCTAGGCTATAAGAAGATTGAAAACACCCTGAAACTGAGATGCAGCACGGTGGTCAAGACCATACAGCGGTTTAACAGGACAGGTTCCATTCAGAACAGGCCTCGCCATGGTCGCCCAAAGAAGTTGAGTGCATGTGCTCAGCGTCATATCCAGAGATTGTTTCTTGAAAACAGATGTATGAGTGCTGCCAGCATTGCTGCAGAGGTTGAAGGGGTGGGGGGTCAGCCTGTCAGTGCTCAGACCATACGCCACACACTGCATCAAATTAGTCTGCATGGCTGTCGTCCCAGAAGGAAACCCCTTTTAAAGATAATGCTGACATAATTTCTGGACCCAGGGGACAGAAGACAAACTCGAGGAGATACAATTATCCTTTTATTTTCACCCAGTGATTGTGTGTGAGTGCGTGTATGTTCAGTGAGGTGTGTAGTGCCGGTCTCGTGCTGGAGCTGCGCAGGTCTCCGTTCTGCCTGGCAACCCTAAGGAGACAAAGCAGAGATGTTAGCGCTGCACCAGTGTGGGGAGTGTAATAAAGTCTGCCGCTTACTTTGCAGATGGCGATGCTAAGCTTCAGTTTGCCTTGCGGGTGGCTGCCAGAGGGAGAGCGTCCTGCTCTGTGCCGGGAAGCGGAGAAGTTACTCTGATGCCGGGGAGGTGCTGCGCCGCCGCCGGGAAGAGAGGATCCGCCGCCTGGGAGGTCCACCTGTGCACAGGGGAAAGGAGCTTGACAAGGTGAGTGCAAGAAACGCTTACGTGCACCGGCGTGTTGCTCTTGGTCAGGCGTAGAGCCAAGTCGAGGCTGAGGACGGGCGACGTGCCTTCCTTAGTTTGACAGACGGCTCCGCGCTGAGTCGCTGGCAGGGTTGGCTCTTAAAGCCCGTTGGCAATTGACAACAGGTGCGCACGCAGCTGAGACAGATGATGGTCCTGCGGGCGCCATGACAGTACTCCCCCCTCTAGAGGTGCCTCCTGGCACCTGTCCTATCTTACCTGGGTGCGTCCGGTGAAAGTCACGGATGAGCTGTTTATCGAGGACCAGAGACGGACGTACCCAGGACCTGTGCTCAGGGCCGAATCCCTCCCAGTCCACCAGGTACTGCAGACCACGACCCCGCCGATGGACATCCAAGATGGTAGTGACTCCCCATGCCGGGGTGGCCATCAATCATCCTCGGGGGGGGGGAGCCACTGGGGGCAGGCAGAGGGGACTGGCAACGACGGGCTTCACCTGTGAAACATGGAAAGTGGGACAGATGCGGAGGGAGGGGGGAGGGCTAGGCGGACAGCCACAGGGTTGATCACACGAACAATATGATAAGGCCCGATGAAACGCTTGGTCAGCTTGCATTTCTCCGCCTTCAAATTGATATTGCGAGTTGAAAGCCATACCTGCTGACCCACCTTGTACTCGGGGGCTGGTCTCCTGCAGCGATTGGCCGTCCTGATGTTGCGCTCCATGGTTTGAAGGAGGACTCTGCGGATGGTGGTCCAGAGCCGGCAGCAGCGCCTGACATGGGCGTGGACAGAAGGCACCGCCACCTCCTTCTCCTCCTCCGGAAACAATGGGGGGTCATATCCCAACGATGCCCTGAAGGGGGACATCCCAATCGCTGAAGAAACCGTGGAATTGTGGGCATACTCAATCCACGGCAGGTGGCTGCTCCATGAAGAGGGGCTGGAGGCAATGACGCAGCGTAGGGTGGCCTCCAGTTCCTGATTCGCTCATTCACACTGCCCACTGCTCTGAGGGTGGTAACCAGATGACAGGCTCACTGTTGACCCCAACGCCTGACAGAACGCCCTCCAAACCTGTGAGACAAACTGGGGCCCACGATCCGAGACGACATCCGTGGAGATCCCATGGAGGTGAACGACGTGCTGAACCAGCAGGTCCGCTGTCTCCCGCGCCGTCGGCAACCCCCGGAGGGGGACGAAGTGGGCCGCCTTGGAGAAGCGATCGATAATGGTCAGGATCTTTGTAAAATGATTAGATGGTGGGAGGCCTGTCACGAAATCCAGAGCAATGTGCAACCAGGGACGACTAGGAACCGGCAGGGGGTGGAGTAGTCCGGCCGGGGGGGAGGAGGATGACTTCCCAGTGGCGCACTGAGCGCAGGCCTGGATGTAGGTATTGACGTCCTTCCGCAGCCCCGGCCACCAAAACGCCCTTTGAAGGAGCACAATTGTGCGAGACACCCCAGGGTGGCATACCAACTTCGAGGCATGAGCCCACTGAATGACCTCACCCCGGACCGGCGTGGGAATGAACAACCGCCCCGGGGGGCCGCCTCCTGGATCGGGCTCAGCCTCCTGCACCTTCACAACCTTCTCCCGAATGTCCCACACGAGGGCGCCCACGATGCAGGATGGGGGGAGGATCGTCTGTTCTTGGTCCTCGGACGCCTCCACCGAGAACTGCCTGGAGAGGGCGTCCGGCTTAGCATTCTTCTCCCCGGGGCGGTAGGTGACAGTAAAGTCGAACCGACCGAAGAAGAGGGACCAGCAGGCCTGACAAGAATTCAACCGCTTAGCTGTCCTCAGATATTCCAAGTTCTTATGGTCGGTCAAAACTACAAAAGGCAGGGCAGCACCCTCCAGCCAGTGATGCCACTCCTCCAATGCGAGCTTCACCGCCAACAGCTCCCTATCGCCAATGCTGTAATTCCTCTCCGCTGGAGACAGGCCACCGCCTGAAGAAGGCGCAGGGGCAGATCACCCCATCTGTTGGAGAGCGCTGGGAGAGTACTTCCCCCACCCCAGAGTCCGATGCGTCCACCTCAACCAGGCACTGGAGAGCTGGGTCCACCTGCATTAGGACGCGGGACGAAGAAAACTCCTTCTTGAGTGTGCTGAACACTGCCGCAGCCTCCTCCGTCCAGTGGAAGAGGACCTTCAGGGACGTGAGACAGGTCAGCGGGTGGGCCACCATGCTATATTTGGGCACGAAGCGGCGGTAAAAATTGGCAAATCCCAAGAACTGCTGAAGTTGCTTCCTGGACGAGGGGGGAGGCCAATCCAACACCGCCTTGACCTTGGCCGGGTCAGGGAGAACCTGGTTATGTGAGATCACGAAGCCAAGAAAGGACGTCTTCTCAGCATGGAACTCACACTTCTCGGCCTTCACGAACAGTTGGCAGCACGGTGGTGCAGTGGTTAGCACTGTTGCCTTACAGCTAGAAGGTTCCTGGTTTGAATCCCCAGGTTGGCAGGGGTTGGAACCTTTCTGTGTGGAGTTTGCATGTTCTCCCTGTGCTGCGTGGGTTTACTCCGGGGGCTCCGGTTTCCTCCCACAATCCAAAGACATGCATGTTAGGTTAATTGGCTGTTCTAAATAGTTCCTAGATATCTGTTTCCTATAGGCCCTTAGAATAGAGGGTTAGTATTAGTGAAAGCGCTTTGAGTGGTCTTTGTGACTAGAAAAGCGCTATATAAGTGCAGGTTAGTTAGTTAGTTAGTTGGTTCTCCAGGAGCCGCTGGAGGACCCGCCTCGCGTGCACCCGGTGCTCCTCAAGCGATCGGGAGAAGATGAGGATGTTGTCCAGGTATACAAAGACAAAAGCGCCCAGGAAATCCCGGAGGACATCGTTGATTAGGCGCTGGAAGACGGCCGGAGCGTTGGTCAGCCCAAACAGCATCACCAGGTATTCGAAGTGGTCGCTTGGGGTCCAGAAGCCCAACTTCCACTCATCTCTCTCCTTGATCCGCACGAGATGGTACACGTTGCGGAGATCCAATTTGGTAAACCACGAGGCCCTCTGGAGAGAATCAAAGGCCGTGTCCATGAGGGGCGGGTATACTTGTCCTTCACCTTAATGTCGTTAAGCCCCCTGAAGTCAATGCATGGTCGCAGGGAGCCGTCCTTCTTTCCTACGAAGAAGAATCCCACCCCCACTGCCGAGGAAGACGGGCGGATGATCTCAGAGCTGAGCGACTCCTTGATATACGCATCCATCGCCTCCCGTTCTGGAGCAGACAGGCTGTACAAATGGCTCGACGGTAGCGGGGCACCAGCCCGGAGATTAACAGCGCAGTCATAAGGGCGGTGGGGGCAAGGGACAGCGCCCGCGACTTACTGAAGACCGCCCCCAGATCGTGATACTCAACTGGCACCTTGGACAGATCCGGGGGAGGAGACACACGTGGGGCCACAGACACAGACGGGGCACATGCCGCGGACTGCAGGCACGTGCTGAGGAAGAACGAACTCCATGAAGAGATGCTCCCTGTCTGCCAGTCGAATGAAGAGTTATGCAGCCGCAGCCAGGGGTAACCCAGGATGATCGGGGAAGTGGAACAGGGCAGCACCAGAAAACGTAGATCCTCCCGGTGGTTCCCAGAAAAATCACCGACACCGGGGCAGTCTGCTGAGAAATGGTCGTTAGGGGGGCTTTAGATAAGGCAATGAGCTTGAGCGGTGGCTGAAGAGTTTGACATGGGAGCCCTAACCGGGTTGCCAGGTCTCCTGATATAAAACTCTGCTCAGCCCCCGAGTCAATCAGTGTGTGAGTGGAGTGTTCAGTATGTTTGTAAATGAGTAGGATGGGCACGAGGCAGCAGGTGAGGGGTTTTGACTGGGACGCGTCCGTGAGTCCCCCTACTGTGACCCACGGACCTCCTCTTTTAACCGACTCATACAATCTACCAATTCATGTGAACTGCTACCATAATAATAGCACAGCCCTAGCTCCGTACAGCACTGTCTCTCAGCAGGTGGAATCTTAGAGCGCCCGATTACCATATCCTCCTGCCCCGGAAGTTCCTCCGAGGAGGGCAGGGCCAACTGAGGTGACTGTGAGGAACGAAAAAACTGCGCACTCGAGCGGCTGGAAGCTCTTCCCTCGGCTGCCCATTCCCTCAGCCTGTTATCTAAGCTAATAGTGAGTGAGATTAGCTCATGTAGTCATTCTGGCTTATCCCACGTAGCTAGTTCATCCCTTAGACCAGGGCTTAGGCTATGGATAAATATGCTACACAACGAAGCGTCCTCCCACCCGACTTCAGCGGCTACCACCCAGAAATCGACCGCGTAGTCCGCAGTGGACCTACCGCCCTGCCGAAGGTTTAACAACCGGGTGGTAAGCACAGTATCCCGGTTGGTGTGGTCAAACACTTCATGAAATTCGGCCAGAAACTGCTGGTAAGTTAAACTGGCATAGCTGGGCTTAGCCATAATGGCGTAGGCCCAGGCTAGCGCCCTACCTTCTAGCAGGTTAGCAATGTAGCCTATCTTGCTGTGGTCCGTAGGGAAGTCCCCCGGTACTCGTTGGAAAACCGTCTCGCATTGCAGGATAAACCCCCGGGCCTCCCCGAGCTTCCCACTGAAGCGAGCGGGCGTAGGCACCGGTGTGAGACGCGTCAAAGGAGTCTGACTAACCTGGCTAGGCGGGGAGCTAGTGGGACCCGGTGGAGCCCCGGAAACCGGTGGGAATGCCCGCTGTCCTTCCAGGCGATCCAACCGGCTGTTTATTTGGGTTAACTGGGCCAGGATAACGTTCTGTTGGTAAATTAGTTGCTCAACTCGAGTATCTAAGGTGTTTAAGATGGCGTGCTAGCACGCTGTCCGCTGGGTCGCCCTGATGGAGCCGTACTGACATAATTTCTGGACCCAGGGGACAGAAGACAAACTCGAGGAGATACAATTATCCTTTTATTTTCACCCAGTGTATTGTGTGTGAGTGCGTGTATGTTCAGTGAGGTGTGTAGTGCCGGTCTCGTGCTGGAGCTGAGCAGGTTTCCGTTCTGCCTGGCAACCCTAAGGAGACAAAGCAGAGATGTTAGCACTGCACCAGTGTGGGGAGTGTAATAAAGTCTGCCGCTTACTTTGCAGATGGAGATGCTAAGCTTCAGTTTGCCTTGCGGGTGGCTGCCAGAGGGAGAGCGTCCTGCTCTGTGCCGGGAAGCGGGGAAGTTACTCTGATGCCGGGGAGGTGCTGCGCCGCCGCCGGGGAGAGAGGATCCGCCGCCTGGGAGGTCCACCTGTGCACAGGGGAAAGGAGCTTGACAAGGTGAGTGCAAGAAATGCTTACGTGCATCGGCGTGTTGCTCTTGGTCAGGCGTAGAGCCAAGTTGAGGCTGAGGACGGGCGACGTGCCTTCCTAAGTTTGACAGACGGCTCCATGCTGAGTCGCTGGCAGGGTTGGCTCTTAAAGCCCGTTGGCGATTGGCAATGGGTGTGCACGCAGCTGAGACAGATGATGGCCCTGTGGGTGCCATGACAGATGCACAAGAAAGCCCACAAACAGTTTGCTGAAGACAAAACAGACTAAGGACATGGATTACTGGAACCATGTCCTGTAGTCTGATGAGACCAAGATAAACTTATTTGGTTCAGATGGTGTCACGCATGTGTGGTGGCAACCAGGTGAGGAGTACAAAGACAAGTTTGTCTTGCCTACAGTCAAGCATGGTGGTGGGAGTCTTATGGTTTGGGGCTGCATGAGTGCTGTTGGCACTGGGGAGCTACAGTTCATTGAGGGAACCATGAATGCCAACATGTACTGGAATATACTGAAGCAGAGCATGATCCCCTCCTTTCAGAAACTGGGCCACAGGGCAGTATTCCAACATGATAACGGCCCCAAACACACCTCCAAGATGACCACTGTCTTGCTAAAAAAAAACTGAGGGTAAAGGTGATGGACTGGCCAAGCATGTCTCCACACCTAAACCCTATTGAGCATCTGTGGGGCATCCTCAAATGGAAGGTGGAGAAGCGCAAAGTCTCCAACATCCAACAGCTCCGTGATGTCGTCGTGGAGGAGTGGAAGAGGATTCCAGTAGCAAACTGTGAAGCTCTAGTGAACTCCATGCCCAAGAGAGTTAAGGCAGTGCTGGAAAATAATGGTGGCCACACAAAATATTGACACTGGGTACAATTTGGATATCTTCACTTAAGGGTGTACTCACTTTTGTTGCCAGCGGTTTAGACATTAATGGCTGTTGAGTTATTTTGAGGGGACAGCAAATTTACACTGTTATACAAGCTGTACACTGACTACTTTATATTGTATCACAGTGTCATATCTTCAGTGTTGTCCCATGAAAAGACATAATAAAATATATATAAAAATGTTAAGGGGTGTACTCACTTTTGTGAGAAACTGTACATGTAGACACTGTATAAATATACTGTATATTCTCTGTGTGAATAATATACTATATACTGTAATGATAGGTGATTAATAATTATGATCAGGTATAAAAATTAATTAATTTATATTAATGTATTGGAACCTGAGATGAATTCTCGGTTCATACGCACAGGAAAAATTAATATACACTCGTAAAGGGGCACCAGCTCCTTTCTGAAGGAGCAATTTTAATCTTTATAACTTCACTTTATACCTGTTTAATCACTCAATAAATTAATTAACAATCAGTTTCAAAATTTTAGTGAATTCGATACTGGGAACTTAAACCAGACTCACAATGAAATAAATTCCCAACAACTTCTCTCATTTTCACATATTTATTAAATGAAATGATGATTAAAAGACATTGCAGTGATTTCATTAATCATTAAATTATACTTGTAAATGATAGATTAACCATGTAAACATTTGCAGAACCAGGGTGAAACTTTAAAATGAATTTAGATCAGTTTGAGTTAACATATTATGGAAAACATCGCAAATATATGGGGAAAATTGTACTAATTATATGAAAAGTTCTGGATTACTCTTAAGGAAATGAAAATGGGATTTTAATGAAAATAAAGGTTATGTTAATGGATCTTTAATTTGCATGTGATTTTGATATCCAATTATTCTCAAATCTCAAACGTTTAACTCAGCAGATGAATCAGAATATGGCTCACATGACTGGTGTGACGGTTGAAGTTGAAGAGTTCTTCCGTCGTCCTCGTGAAGCTTTCGTGGATGTTAAGGGGAAATATCTGCCCGCAGATATTTCATGCTCCACAGTTCAACCTTTATAGTCAAGTGGGCAGCAAGGCTGGATTTTGACTGTATGACTCACAGTTGGAGCTTAGGTTGAACAAAGATGGTGATGATGGTTTCTTCAGCGCTGGGTAATGAGGCTGCATGTCTTCTTCGCAGTGAATTCTTCAGGCAGCTGTGATGGCAGGCGTCTTCCCATGGTGAATTTCAGAATAATTAAAAATATCCAATCCGATAGCAAATCAAAAGAGTTTCGGACTTTAGATGAAAGAACTTCTGCTGTGGGAACGGTCAATAAAAATTTATAAAAATAAAATCAAGATTAACACTTAAATTAAAATTAAAACAGTGGTTTTACAGAAAGTTTAACAGGTGAAAATTATAGAAATAGGGACGTCTAGGATTGGAGTTTTTAACTCCTAATTAGAATTGAGCTCAAGAAAGAATGAATTAATTCCTAGGCGTTTAAAGAAAAAAAAACATTAAAGATACAAAGAGGTTACAAAAAAAGAAACAAGATACTTCAGGCTCTGTGACCATAGAAAAGAAACACGTGGGAGAAGGCTTCTTTGTTCGGCAGTCTTTTTGTTCTCCCGAAAAGATCTCTGCTGTGTAGACAGACGTGAAGTGACAATAAGACAAAGGAGAAAGACAGCGAGGTGATGACGCAGTTCCTTTTTATCTGTGGAGAATTTTCGCGGGCTTTTCTGGATTGACAGGAGCCCAGCCAATAGGCTTCCTTCGTGGGCGGTGTTGGTAAAATGACATGATTGCTCTGTCTTTCTCACACTTCTTTATCTGCTTGCTTCACACGCTACACTGCAGAGTTTAGTTTACATCCTATAATTCATTTGCTGGAATCAGTTCTGCACACAGCCGAGCTGCCACATAAGCGGAAGTGTATTGATACAATGAGGTAAAACTCCTCCCTCTTGCACGAGGGAGTGGTTAAGCTTTATAAAAACTATAGGGCCTGTGGGTGACCCCCCACAGCCTACAGACTAGCAGAGCGCACAGCTGGAGCAATTAGCAGAACAATGACTGATATCAATAGGCAGCCTCTCTTTTGTCTAGCTTCTTCCTGCCAGTAATCTGCTTTGATATGTGTGACTCAAATGCAGGTGTTCATGCTTCCTGTTCTGTGATGCTAGTGTGCCTTTCATGTATTGTCTGTAACTGGGTATATAAGCTGACTGAAATTCATGTTCATTATCTCTCATCACCTGCTTGCTGACTAGAGGCACAGGGCTCGCTCCTGCGCGCGCTCACAGCACAGGGGCGAGATTCGCCGTGCCGCTCGGGGTCCCTTATTATTTCATTCCGCCACATTGGTGACCCCGAGAAAGCACACGCTTTGTGCAACGCAACCTTCTGGTCTGGACAGCTACATTGGTGACCCCGAGAAAGAACACGCTGACGCCAACAAACGCAGCACCCGGCGGTGACTCCAACGACAAGTGAACGCAGCAGCCTGACGCAAATAGACTGCCCTCCCTTCTGCTACAGGGAGATCTCGACGCAGAGCCACCACCAGGCGAACTCTCCGGAGCTCATCCACGACCGGGAAAGCTGCAGAAAGCGTCATTGTGCGATCCCCGCCTGAGATCTGCACATCCACGCTGGAACCGGCCGAGGGACACAAAACGTCTCCTCCCTCTCACTGCTCCAACGCATCTGCACAAGCCCGAGGAACAAAGATCGTCTCCTTCCTCTCACCGCTCCAACGCATCTGCACGAGCCCGAGGAACAAAGATCGTCTCCTTCCTCTCACCGCTCCAACGCATCTGCACAAGCCTGAGGGACAAAGATTGCCTCCTCCCTCTCACCGCTCCAACACATCTGCACGAGCCCGAGGAACAAAGATCGCCTCCTCCCTCTCACCGCTCCAACGCACGCAGCTCGCTCATAGGATTTTGTACGGGTCTCAGCCATGGCGCACAAGGGAATTCAGCCATCAGCTGTCCCCGAGGGCTTTAGGGCTTGTGCCCACGCACCTAAAGCCAACACGCCAAGTCCCTCACACAGCTGCAGCTCCTTTTTTTCTCACAGCCGCTACGCAGCCTTGCAGCTCCTGTTTTTTCTTCATAGCCGCGAGAAGAGTCAGAGACAAATTTGTCTTCACACAGCCGCTGTGGACCTCCGCCACGTTCAACGGGACATCCCCTCAACATCGCGGATCCACAGGCAATTTTTGCGCGGCCCAAACAATTTCGCCGTCCTGGGCCGGCACTTGCTACCCCCACCCTCCTCCGGCACAGACTTTCCCAGCAGCTCGCTCCCAAAGTCGGACGATCGAGGCCTCAGCCCCCTGCTGAGCCCTCTGGGGGGGAGTAGTGTGGGTGACCCCCCACAGCCTACAGACTAGCAGAGCGCACAGCTGGAGCAATTAGCAGAACAATGACTGATATCAATAGGCAGCCTCTCTTTTGTCTAGCTTCTTCCTGCCAGTAATCTGCTTTGATATGTGTGACTCAAATGCAGGTGCTCATGCTTCCTGTTCTGTGATGCTAGTGTGTCTTTCATGTATTGTCTGTAACTGGGTATATAAGCTGACTGAAATTCATGTTCATTATCTCTCATCACCTGCTTGCTGACTAGAGGCACAGGGCTCGCTCCTGCGCGCGCTCACAGTGCAGGGGCGAGTTTCGCCGTGCCGCTTGGGGTCCCTTATTATTTCATGCCGCCACAGGGCCCACTTTTTGGGTAACACTCTCTTCTCAGGCTATTTTCCTAAAGAGTTGTGTTCCAGCGCTGCTTATAACCCATATCTCACTTTCAGTAAAATAAGTGAAAGTATACTTCATCTCTCAGTCTGGTTATTTGGCCTTCGTATAAAAGGACTGGGGATTAAGGCATTTTAGACGTAACAATATGGTGTTTCTGCCCAGTTACGAGGCTAAATTTTAGTTTTAGTTTTGTAAACGGCGTGAGGATTTTTTTCTCTACAGACTGGCGGCCGCATGATAAGAGGTGACCAGAAAACCTTTTTCAATAAATTTCTGCATGTCCCTTTGGGGACAGCCCTTTCTGTAGAGATGAAATATTCATGCACGTGTGATTTTATTTGTGAAATGAAACTGAGATATGGTCTTGAATTTATGATATGTTGTTTTAAGAAATATATTTACTGAGTTTGATGAGGAAATCTCCAAACGGTTTTGACCCTGAGGGATGAGTCAGACGCGTTAATGCTGTCCCTGAAAGTCCAGTGGACATATAAAAAAAGACAAAAAAAAATCCTATAGGGCCACCGGAAAGGTTGGAGAGAGCCTGGGCAAGAGGTTTAAACCCCGAGGTGGACGTATAAAAAAGGCAAAAAAAAAATCCTGTAGGGCCACCGAAAAAGAAGTGTTTCCCCATTGAGCATTGTATAGTCTGGGTATAATTAAATTAAATTAAATTAAATTAAATTAAATCACCCTTATTGTCATTCAACCGTACAACCAATCATGTACGGTAGAACGAGATTGTGCTTTACCTATCTACTGTGTTAATCACACACATGCCAGTGCAGATTCAGAGGGCCACTGCCATGCAAGGCGCCGCCACAGATTTCCCTCCTCCATTCCATTATTGCTGAGCACCAAGCTGGATGGCAGGAAGTTCCACTTTTATATGGTCTTCGGCATGACCCGGCTGGGATTTGAACCCCTGCCTCCCGGGTGTGGGGCGGGTGCTCTACCAACTGAGCCACCACTCCGGTAAAAAAAGGTTTAAATCCCAAGGTGGACATCAGAAAAAGACAAAAAAAATCCTATAGGGCCACCTAAAAAGGTCGAGCGGACATAAGAAAAAGACAAAAAAAATCCTATAGGGCCGCCGACAAAAGAAGTGTTACCTGGCTGATGCATAGCTTGGCCAAAAGGTTATAACCCCTTGAAATCATTGCTTGATTTCAAAAAGGAGAAGGTTGGCACCCCTAGCGTATTTAGCTCAGACCAAAAGGTTGTAACTCCCAGAGAAACTGCAACAAGCACGTTTCTAAAATATAGTTGATCTTACCACATTAGATAGGGACCTACTGTGTGTGAAATAAACGCATTGTAGCACCTTGGGGGAGCCAGATTATCTAGCATCTCAGACAGGAGACAGTGGATGGGAGAACAAAGAGCAGGAGGTTCCTGGTGAGATAGCAGAAAGGAGTCAAGGATGAAGGGGGTTGAATGCAGTGTGATGCAAATGCCATGTTGTGTGTGACATAAATGCCATGAAACTTAAGAGGAGAGTATCTGCTTAAATGTTCAGTCTGTTCTTTGCTTGAGAAGTGTGAGTGTGTAATAAATCGTCTGAAATGAATCTGCCTCTTCATTTACACGCTCCACACTGGTGACCCAAGACGTATTATGGAACACGAGGCAAGATCCCCGGAGCCGGCCCGGTCAGGAAGCTACAGCGAGGCGGCAGCCATCCCACAGACAGCCCGGACTGGAACCTCCAGCCACGCGTGTGCAATTTCAGTCAAGCTACCAGATTTCTGGCAGCACAACCCGCGCTCTTGGTTCCACCTCACCGAGGCTCAGTTCGCCCTCCGAGGAGTAACGGCAGACGACACCAGATTCTACCATGTGGTCGCAGCGCTCGACGCCGCACAGCTCAACAGGTAGCGAGCCTGCTCGATCAGCCACCAGCCAGCAACAGATACGAGGCGCTCAAGGCTGCGCTCACCCAGCGCTACATGCTCTCGGACTGTGAGAGAGCAGAGAGGCTCCTGACGTGGACCGAGTTAGGAGATGGTTCGGCCGTAGACCTGATGGAGAAGATGCTGGCGTTAATGGGCACGGACGACGGGCACTTTCTGTTTGCCCACCTCTTCCTCCGGAACCTTCCAACAGTGGCGAGAGCGGCTCTGGCCAATTCGCTGTTGCTAGTTGCGCGAGACTACCGTGCGCTAGCCCAGGAGGCAGACCGGATCATCATCACCACCAGGGCGATCACGGTCAACGCGGCAGTGGCGGAGCCCAGCGAGATGACCAGAGTAGGCGAGGAGCCACTCACGGTAGCAGCAGCGGGGGCCAAGGAGCGCCAGAGAGACATGCTCTGTTTCTACCACCGCCGCTTTGGAGAAAAGGCACGCAGATGTGCGCCACCGTGCCAATTCAAGCGCTCAAGAAACGCCAAGGCCGGGGGTCGGTAGCAGCTGCGACCCTCGGTGAAGAGAACAAGCTGCTCTACTTGACGGATGCACGCTCGGGGAGGTGTTTGCTCGTGGAGACGGAAGCCCAAGCAGCATGTGGACTGATGTTCTATTGTTCTATCACAGCATGTGGACTGTTATTCTATTGTTCTAGGATTGTTCAGGATCGCCTGATTGCTGGGGTCTTTCTGCAACTGTGGGGGTTCCCCCCTTCAGTTGATAGTGCTATGAGATGACTGTTGTTGTGAAATGGCGCTATATAAATAAAGTTGAATTGAATTGAATTGAATTGAATTCTATCTAAGATGCTGGGGGGGTAGTGTAGCACCTTGGGGGAGCCAGATTATCTAGCATCTCAGACAGGAGACAGTGGATAAGCATGGGAGAACAAAGAGTAGGAGGTTCTTGGTGAGATAGCAGGAAGGAGTCAAGGATGAAGGGGGTTGAATGCAGTGTGATGCAAATGTCATGTTGTGTGTGATGTAAATGCCATGGAACTTAAGAGGAGAGTTTCTGCTTAAATGTTCAGTCTGTTCTTTGCTTGAGAAGTGTGAGTGTGTAATAAATTGTCTGAAATGAATCTGCCTCTTCATTTACACGCTCCACAGCATAAGTTTTAAGTAACCCGATCAGGACGATCGGTTCATAGGTAATATATAATAATATAATTAAATTAATTATCGTAAAAAACACGGTGATGTGTGAGGCATTATTGTCGTGAGGAAGTGGAAATAAATAAGATCATAATAATAATTTAATTCTATGCTATAAGATATTGATATTAGACTATAACATTTAAAGACGGATTAAAATGGCAACGAAAACTGGATAACGATAAAAGACAATGGTAAAATGGATAATGATAAACGCAGCTCTGAATATCCATTGGGTAGTCTGGGTTATGCTACAAATAAAATGGAGGGAGTGCTGAAAACCACTTTGCCTCGAGAGAAACTAAATGGAAGAGCGAAAACAGCTTAAACCATGGATAAAAAGGTTACAAAGAGATGGCTTGTTTGGCAATATGGGGGCCCCCTACCAAATAAATCAGACAAAGCCGTTTATGTGTGGGTTGTTTTGTCTTTGTGCAGAAAAAATGGCAGGTTGCTGCTTCAACCTTGTGGAGATAGGAGAGAGAAGCAATTCCGTGTTTGTGTGTGTGTGTGTGTGTGTGTGTGTGGTTGCTTGAGTGTGGGAGCTGATCTGTGACAGGGGAGTGAAAGAGAAGTAATCTAAATACGGGTATTTTTACAAAGTTTGGGGGTTTTACTTTTTCAATCTAACTTTGTGGGTTTTTAACTAATGTTGCGTACGTGATAAATTATTTACATATTTTTAAAGCAATTTTTTGACGTATCACTAACCTTTTTTTCTTTGACTTAAGCATAACAGTGCATTTTACAGGGAAAAAGGACACATGACTTGTCCGAGCCTCCCTCGACGTGATCACAGGCACATAGAGAACACCAAGTTAAGTATAAATGCTTACATCTTAATCAATGTTACCAGCATGACAATGATGAAATTAATTGAATATTGCAATATCATGCTGTCACTTAATAATGCCTAATCACTGAAGGCTTTATGTATACCCTATATTATATGATTCAAAGCATAGAGGTTCAAAAGAGATTGATAATTAATGTGTTTGTGCATATGATTTGCGAGAGACTATGGATTATCAAACAGAGGTCTTGGTAATTGTATGTTATATTGTTGCTTTGTTTAAATAATACTATACTCACCTTTTAATAAATGACATATGCAATCTTATTTACATTTCGACCCTAGGCCCAACCATGTAAAATAAAGGAGGGGGAAAACACGAGAGCAGGATCTGAGACAGTTCATGCTGTGATTTTTCCCTCCTAAAAGAAAAAAACAAGATGATGATGAAGTTTTTATTATTGGGAGATGGTAAATTTATGAACAGAAAAGATAGAAATAGCACAACAATTCTGATAAAATGGAGAAAGGGAATTTAATTTCAGTGGTAAACTGAGACTGATTAGTGAGTTGTGTCAGTCTGACCTAGATAAGAATAGACAGAATCAGCCTTCAAAGAAAAAAAAAACAAAACACACAGGCCACAGATTGTGGTCCTGTGTCATAAATTCCTGAAAACAGAGATTAGGTTTACATCTGCAGTTACTAATTCTAAATGCTGCACTGGTCTAAGGTTTTTAATATATGACATTGTTTTGTTTGAATATAATTTTAAACTAAGTGATTATCCATGTCAATAGGTAAAACCTTAACTGATTCACAGAATATTTAGTGAATACTTGTTGTGAGTAGCAAACTCACATTTAAAATGTGGAAGCTTTAGGTGTGATTTAAAGGTTTTTCTGCTATTCCTTATTCTTTAATTTTCAGAAGGAAAGGGAAAAGCAGTCACAATTTTTTTTTTTTTTTAGCTTTCACCAGAAATTAGATTTGCCAAATTAACAAGGAATCATAACATCATCATTACCTTTTAATTTAATAAATCTTTGGTGACATATGCAATATGTAATAAAAAAAAAAAAATTGACATTCATTGACTGGAAGGGGCGACAATGACATTGACATTGACTGACCACAGGAGAAAGGACCTCTAAATTGATAAGCATTTTTTGAAGCTAAGCATGACTTCGCATAACATTGTAAATGACATAAAGTATAATGATTTAAATGACTCTGACTTTACAAATGTAATGTTTATATGATTTTGCACCGCAGGATACATCTGATGTTATTCACCAAATAATGGTGTGACAACATCATATTTACCTCCGCCAGGCCGAAAAGGCCAGGAGGAGGTTATGTTTTTGCCAGGGTTTGTGTGTTTGTCTGTCTGTCTGTCTGTCTGTTGGTTAGCAAGATAACTCAAAAAGTCTTGGACGGATTTGCATGAAACTTTCAGGCGTTGTTGGAAATGGTACAAGGCAGAACTGATTAAATTTTGGGGGTGATCCGGTTCACCGTCTGGATACAGGAATTTTTTTAAAGCATTTTTCCACACTGTGACATAGGGCCATTTTCAACATGTGCGCAGGCGCAATGGAGGCCGCTGGGCGTCGTGTCTGACCAACACAAACTCCGCCTTCTTCAACGTTTTAGCCACAAAAGCATGCGGAAAACACTACTGGCCTCGGACCCCCAGCGTGCCTCTGCCAGCCATAGGCGCTGCGCACATTGCGCTGGTTGTCGTGTCTGACCAACACAAACTCCGCGTTCTTCAACGTTTTAGGCACAAAAGCACGCGGAAAACACTGCTGCCCTGGGCACGCCAGCGTGGCTGCTTTTGCGCCACGCTGCAAAACCTGACACGGACACCTGTCCGCCGCCCCATTATTTGCCACAAATTCCCCGCCCAGCTATAGGCGCTGCGTAAAAACGACCTCTCTGCCGGGGAAGATTCTAAATTCTGTTTTGCTGCGGAGCGCAACCCCAATATAATATAAAAACCCACGGCAACCTGTCTAACCAATCTGCATCCGTCAGTGGAGGAGATGGACACACCAACACTTCAGTTTATTACCTCCGCCAAGGAGGCAATGCTTTTACTACCGTAAAACGGGGCTATAAGGGACGGCGGGGTAATATGGGACACTTTTCTAAATGTAATTCTGCTTTTTTAATTTTGCTTCTGCCTACATTTGATGAAGGATTCATGGATATTTAACAACACAACTCAGCGTCCTGCTCAAAATAAAAAAAAGTACAATTACATTTAAAACATTTCCCACAAAAGTGTCCCTTATTAACCCGCCGTCCCTTATAGCCCCATTTTACACTACTGAACCACTAATCCTATCACTATCACATTGATTGTCATTCATTAATTGTCTGTTTATTGCACTGTTTATGTCAAATAAACAAATACTCATTGTGAATCCAATTGCTACTCATATCTTTTCATGCTCAGGGAATCTGAAAACGTACACACAAACACTGTATGGGGGGAACTGTGCCGCTTGGCGGAGGTCTGCGCTCTCAGAGTGCTTTTCTAGTTCAGAAATGTGACAGTAAAAAGGAATGTGTTTTCCCGATGCTCAGCTGTGGCCAAGGTGGGCCTCAGGACTACATTCCACCCTATAATTTACCAAGGAATGTATAAAATGGGGCATTCCTTGTACAAAATTAAGCCAAATTCTAATTAGGCAAAATGTCCACTTTTCCATTGACTGAAAGAGTGTGACACAATCTTAATTCATTTATACAAATTCAACCTATCTGTGTTCAATTGGACAAACTGACCTTACAATGCTAAATCATATTAAATCTGCACAGACAGCTATTTTGTTTTTCTTAAATGGAATTTGTAAACTGGTTCAAGAGATGTCACAAAACAAGCCATGATTATTGAAATCTCATTTTGAAGGAGGTGTACTACCCACAAATTTTCATCTAAATTAACTGTGTATAACACATAAAAGTGGTAACACGTTTCCTTCCAGTAAAAGATACTACCCATCAAGCAAATACCCTGTAACTTTGCTGCATGTGCGTCTCCATGCATCAAAAAGGGGGTATCAAAGAAATTAATTAGCAAAAATAATTAGCAATCCTCAGAAAAATAGATAGTACATAAAAATTATCAATACATGATCAATAATGAAGAGAAAAATATAAATGAAACCGCTTGGTAATGAAATCACAACATTCAACAGGAGAAGTTAAAAGTTACATCAATAAATTTCCAGATATTTAAGGAAATATTTGTAGATTATTGTAAAGGAAATATGTCTATAAGGAACAAAGTAAACTGATAAGGAAGAAAACCATGCAAATCTATGAGAAAAGTTTCAAATGTTTAAGGAAAGTCCAACTTGTGCTGAATTTATGTTTACTGTGGGACTTGATTTAGAATCTACTACGTACACAATACAGATTTTTACATTTATTAAAATTGCTTTACAAAAAATTAAGTGGGTACTGGCACAAGTCCCACTGTATCAAGTGCACAGTGCCTCCAGGAACTCGGACATTGGCAGAAGTCCGTGATTCATTACCTTTGTAATGCTAAAATTCTAATCAGATGCAAAAAGATGCAAAAAGACATATGATAACATAAATATATACTTCATAAAATTTTTGAAATTTAAATATAATTATTATAACAATGATTAGAGAAAGGGAGGAATTAGACAAAATTAAACCTTAGTTTTGACATACAAATAATAGTGCAGTAAGATTATGAGTGGAGATTTTTGTGTTCTTTTTTCCTTTGTATTTCTTTTCTCTTTTTTCTTTTGGTGTACATTGTTGACATAACTTATGATTAGTATTTTGACCAATCATCCTTTATTTAATATTGGAGGTGTATTAGGGCAAATTTAAGCTGAAACCTTTGTCAGTGCTAAGCAGCAACCGTGAGACATTTTGGGAGATGTTGACAATAACAATTTTAATTATATTAACAATAAGAGTGCTTATTATGATCAACAATTAAATGGAACTATGAATTCAGATCAGACATAGACAATAATACATATTAATAGTAGAAGTCTCTATGCAAACTTGGAGACATCATAAGATAAAGCCACAGGGCTTCAAGGCCATCAAGCAGTTTACTCCCAGGACAGGAGAAAAGGGAGGAGGGAGTGAGAGCATGAAACCCTTTAGCCGGTCAGTGTGACATAAAACTTCATCTTGGAACACAAAATATAATAGACATATCAAACAGCTTGTTAATATAGCATATTAAAACAGTTCATATATGGATAAAAGTTACAGTCATATGTCGTAACACACCCACACCCACACACTTATAAAACATGTGATCTCAACAGATAAATGCATAATTAGTGAATTTCTATTTCAAGGTAATATTAGATGATAAAAGTAGTTGGAAATCACATGTCAGATAAATACAAAACAAAGTTGCAAAAAATATTGCAATCATAAATAAAATTAAGACAAATCACTTTATATCTTGTATTGCTCATTGATACTTCCATACTTGACCTATTGTATAGAGGCCTGGGGAAACAATTATAAAACTACACTTAATTCATTGCTAACATTACAGAAAGGGCTGTCCATGTTATACACAAAGTCGGGTATCTTGAACATACTAATTTATTGTTTACACATTTAAAGTTATTGAAATTGCGGGGTCTGGTTGATTATATAGCACAATTAATGTTTAGAAAAAAGAAAAAGAGAAACCTTTTGCATAATTAATCAATCAACTTACTAAAATAGTTATAAAATCCATAAGTTGCATATTTTTAACTAGAAAAGCACTCGGAGAGCGCAGACCTCCGCCAAGCGCCACAGTTCCCCCCATACAGTGTTTGTGTGTACGTTTTCAGATTCCTTGACCATGAAAACATATGACTAGCAATTGGATTCACAATGATAGGATTAGTGGTTCAGTAGTTATTGACGAAAATGGCATTTTCCGTAATGGCGGTTTAGCGCCACAGTTCCCCCCATACAGTGTTTGTGTGTACGTTTTCAGATTCCTTGACCATGAAAACATATGACTAGCAACTGGATTCACAATGATAGGATTAGTGGTTCAGTAGTTATTGACGAAAATGGCATTTTCCGTAATGGCGGTTTAGCGCCACAGTTCCCCCCATACAGTGTTTGTGTGTACGTTTTCAGATTCCTTGACCATGAAAACATATGACAAGCAATTGGATTGACAATGATAGGATTAGTGGTTTAGTAGTTATTCATGAAAATGGCATTTTGCGTAATGGCGGTTTTCTTGTGGACAGTGATCCGGATCACCACCAAAATCTAATCATCAGTAGGATACCCCATTTCTGACAATCTGTGAAAATTTCATGAAAATCTGTCTATAACTTTTTGCGTTATCTTGCTAACAAACAAACAAACAAACAGACAGACAGACAGACAAACCAGCGCCGATGATCACATAACCTCCTTGGCGGAGGTAATAAAATTATAAAGTATAGCTTAAATTTTAGAAAAATGAAAATCTTTATAAGAGCTAAAGGCTCAATAAAGCTTAATCTGGCATTGATAATCTTGTAGGTAGTTGGTTTGATAATATATTTGGCAAATGGGGAAAAATAATTTAAGGAGCCCTTATACAGTAAGTATCATTATTAGTTTATTGACCTTTGTTTTTTGTGGATGTTGTTGTATTCCCATGATTAAAGAATAAAAATAAAAAGAATAAAAATAAAAAATAAAAGAAAGATCTATTTTAGTGGCCTTCTCTTCCAAGGGTCCAGGAAGCTTCCCACCTGCACTCCTATTGCCAGGACGAAGACGAGGTTGTGCCACGACTGAAACTAGATGGGGATCTAAAAGACGCCGAGGAGATAGTTTAGGGTCTGCAATAGGGTCTACAATGCACATTCACATGGTGTTAGATTTTGCTCTGCTGTGCTTCTGCCCTACAGGTTTCCTTTGTAATAAATGATTAATGAAAGAATAGATGCATGTATATGAATGTATTCATATATGTATATATTTATATATGCATATATTCATATACTGTATGCATATATGCATCTTCACATATATTCATGTATATGCATAGATGAAGATAGCTTAGTTTTGAATATATTTTACACATATTTTACACATGGTTGGCGGTTCGAATCCCGCTCTCCCCAGTATCCTGCCATTGTGTCCCTGGGCGAGACACTTCACCCACAATTGCTCCTGGTGGGTCTGGAAGTGCCACGTTAGGCAGCATGCCGCCATCAGTGTGTGAATGTGTGCGTGAATGGGTGAATGGCAGGATCTGTAAAGCGCTTTGGTCATCAAGAGATGAGAATAAAAGCGCTATATAAGTGAACACCATTTACCATTTACCATATAGGATTGTTAGCTATATTGACTCATAATGTCTGCACCACACCCGATGTCCTCTGGAGAAATGGCAACCTAAGGGGAGGCAGGTCTAAATGACTGCCGGAAAGGGGGCGTCACCCACATATAGAACTTTAGAAACACTACACACAGGGGATAGGATAGGGTTATGAGATGGGTTTAGACCCATCTCAACAGGGACAGATGCAAAAACGTAAGTTTAGGATACTAGGTTACAGATAGATAGATAGCTAGTGAGGTGCCCTAATAGGACACCTCAACAGGGGGTATTGTCGGTAAAATGACATGATTGCGCTGTCTTTCTCACACTTCTTTATCTGCTTGCTTCACACGCTACACTGCAGAGTTTAGTTTACACCCTATAATTCATTTGCTGAAATCAGAATCAGTTCTGCATACAGCCAAGCTGCCACATAAGCGGAAGTGTATTGATACAATGAGGTAAAACCCCTCCCTCTTGCACGAGGGAGTGGTTAAGCTTTATAAAAACTATAGGGCCCACTTTTTGGGTAACACTCTCTCGGGGTATTTTCCTAAAGAGTTGTGTTCCAGCACTGTTTGTAATCCATATCTCACTTTCAGAAAGTATACTTCATCTCTCAGTCTGGTTATTTGGCCTTCGTATAAAAGAACTGGGGGTTAAGGCATTTTAGACGTAACAGCGGGCTTTATGAACTTTAGTCCAATGAACAAACAGTCTTTTGTCTGAACCTAGAGAGAGCTGTTGTCAAGCACAGATTGGCTGCTGGCCGTCACATGATTGGAGATACGTTTTACAAGTCTAATGCACAAGTTTTAATACTGGACTATTCCTCTATACACTTATGTATAATCTAAACTAGCCTTTAGTGATTCATGCAACTTATAACCAGTGCTTATAAACTAACATGCAAGAATAAACATTCATTCAAACATTTTAGCATGCACATATTTAAAATCAAGGATTAATATGTTTCAAACCCATTACTGATTGTCCAGATTAAACATCAGAGTCCATTTGCTTTTCCTGGTGTCCTGGAAAAAGAGGAAGATGTTGAGAAATGAGTTAACAATAATGTGATCAAAAGGTTTCACTGGTTAACTCCAGCATGTCCCAGAGTTGCCAGTAGAGGGCAATGTTGAGCTGTGGATATTTTGTAGTGACCATATGAGGGGCTCCAGAGGTCTGTCTCTTGTCCACCGTTTTTTGGGCCATAAGAGGTGTTCAAAGGAAGTGCATTAGAGTGAATTCCTGAGACTGGTTTTAGCAAAGGAATGTGAGTTCAACTGTGGCCTGGGGATGAAAGAACAGTTCTTGACTGTCCTTTTCCTTAGTGAAACAGTGTCTGTAGCTGAAGAATACTTTTTATTGATGAGCCAAAGTGAGATGATGCTACAGTATTCCTTTTATATTGCACAAGGAATTTTGACAATAAACTTTTGTGCCTTTTGCAGATATGTCTCCACTTTTGTTTATGTTTTATTTGTGAAGGTTACCAAGATTTAGTGACATAAATGCTAAAAGATTGGAAAAGCTATTTAAATAATCTGGCAGTTTGAGAAATCCCTTTTGGTTTGGTGTAAGTCTGTCAACAGAATTATAAACCATAAAGTAGTTTGTGTTAAAACGTGTTAAATCCCATTAAACCCTAACTCGTTAATAGGAAATACAGATGCTAATATGGCCCAGAATTCCTCGATATACTGGTACTATCACTAAAGTGTGTCTTCTGCACTGTTTAATCCAACACAGTCTTAAGTAAATAAAATAATTGTTTTTGGCTACTTTTTCTTAAAAATGAGCCATTATTTTCAACATCACTGATAAATGGTTTGTTCTGTTGTCTCTTTTCCTACCGGTGTCTTAACAGACAAAATAGAAAATCATGAGGCAAACACATGCAGTGGTGTGAAAAAGTGTTAGTCCCCTTCCTGATTTCTAATTTTTTTTATACATTTGTCACACTTAAACGTTTCAGATCATCAAACAAATTTAAATATTAGACAAAGACAACATAAGTAAACACAAAATGCAGTTTTAAATGGTGTTAATTATTAAGAGTAAAAAAAACCAAACTTACATGGCCCTGTGTGAAAAAAGGGATTGCCCTCCCTGTTAAAATATAAATTAACTGTGGTTTATCACATCTTTGGAAAGCTGAGTTCAATTTCTCTAGCCACACCCAGGCCTGATTATTACCACACCTGTTCCCAATCAAGAAATCACTGAAACAGGGCCTGCCTGACAAAGTGAAGTAGACCAAAACGAAAAAGCTAGACATCATGCTGCGATCCAAAGAAATTAAGGAACAAATGAAAAATAAAGTAAGTGAGATCTATCAGTCTGGGAAAGGTTATTAAGCCATTTCTAAAGCTATGGGACTCCAGCAAACCACAGTGAGAGCCGTTATCCACAAATGATGAAAACATGGAACAGTGGTGAACCTTCCCAGGAGTGGCCAGCCGACAAAAATTACTCCAAGAGTGCAGCGAAGACTCATCCAAGAGGTCACAAAAGACCCCACAACAACATCTAAAGAACTGCAGACCTCATTTGCCTCAGTTAAGGTCAGTGTTCATGACTCCACCATAAGAAAGAGACTGGGCAGAAATGGCCTGCATGGCAGAGTTCCAAGACGGAAACCACTGCTGAGCAAAAAGAACATAAAGGCTCATCTCAGTTTTACCAGAAAACATCTTGATGATCACCAAGACTTTGGGGAAAATACTCTGTGGACTGACAAGACAAAAGTTGAACTTTCTGGAGGGTGTGTGTCCCATTACATCCAGCCTAAAAGTAACACAGCATTTCAGAAAACGAACATGATACCAACAGTAAAATATGGTAGTGGTAGTATGATGGCCTGGAGCTGTTTTGCTGCTTCAGGACCTGGAAGACTTGCTGTGGTAAATGGAACCATGAATTCTGCTGTCTACCAAAAAATCCTGAAGGAGAATGTCAGGCCATCAGTTTGTGACCTCAAGCTGAAGCACACTTGGGTTCTGCAGCAGGACAATGATCCAAAACATACCAGCAAGTCCACCTCTGAATGGCTTAAGAAAAACAAAATGAAGACTGTGGAGTGGCCCAGTCAAATTCCTCACCTGAATCCGAGTGAGATGCTGTGGCATGACCTTAAAAAGGCGGTTCATGTTTGAAAACCCTCTAATGTGGCTGAATTACAACAATTCTGCAAAAGATGAGTGGGCCAAAATTCCTCCACAGCACTGTAAAAGACTCATTGCCAGTTATCGCAAACGCTTGATTGCAGTTGTTGCTGCTAAGGGTGGCCCAACCAGTTATTAGATTTAGTGGGCAATCACTTTTTATGGAATTAATGTTTGCGCCAGCAGGAACTGAATTTGAATTTTAATTATTTGAATTTGAATAACTGAATTTGAACCTGAATTAATTAGTTTGAATAATTGCTTTTAAAATTTGAATCTGAATTGCCTAAATTGAATCCATTGGTTTGAATGTGTATTACAATAAAATTGAAACTGTATTTCATTTACTTGAAAATTTCGGCTCCCTAATTCATTATCAGAGTTCAGTTTCACTCCTTGTCATACAAATTCAGTTTTTTATTTCAGGTTTTTGTGCCACACATCAGGGACATAGCCTCAGTCAAAACTAGTTGAGCACAGATAGAAAGAACTCTGTTTTACGTCCGCAATTCTCACTTTACGTGCTGTTTACCTGTTAACGCCTGCACGGACTTGAGTGGTTAATTCAAAGTGATGTCCAGCAGCCACACACCAGGTTTGTAAAAATCATAATAATGATATCATGTATGAGAAGAGGTGTCATGTATGCATACAAAACATTATTAGCCAGGGCAGCAGATTAGCAGAGATTAATAGCAGAGCCTCCATTCAGGTGTTGGAGGTGTAGCAGCCCAGGAGGAGGTGATTCTGCTGTCAGGACACTGCTCTTTCAAAAACCAGAGGCCTTCCGTCAGACATGTTTCTTCTACACAAACTTCAGTGGAGTCAGAAAGTGGATAAAGGTCAGTAACTTGTGCCAATATTGGCTATTTAGCATCACAGAAGACATAACTATGAAATGATAAGAATGAAACATTCTGCCTTCTCTGAGTTACTAAGAGGATGGAGACTGTAGTTACAGTGGTTGTCTGTCCTTTAAAATTAGATTTCAAACTAATAAAGCTGTTAGCAGGTTGGCAAGTAAATTGTGTCATTAGCTTGATAACTAGCCACAGTCAGCTGGTAAGATACTAACGTCAGAAATCAGCACTTAAAAATGACTTTTGATATAATCTATAGATTATCCATCAAAAGTGCCACACTAGATTTGTAACAGCCTAATATTACATTTAATGTATTGATAAAAACCATTGCCATAAAACTTAGTCATATTTGCCATGTGACAGCAGATGATCAATAACTGTCCAGTTTTTTTTTTTTTTTTTTTTTTTTTTTTTTTTTTGTTACTTATTTGTACCCGTAGGTAGACTTGGTTTGCAGTCTGGTGACAAACCACCGGCTGCTGGTCGCTGCGTGCGCGAGCGCCCTAAACCTACATGTTTTTGGTATGCGGGAGGAAACCGGAGAAATCCCGGAGTAAACCCACGCAACACGGGGAGAACATGCAAACTCCACACAGCTCACTGTTGGTCGGGGGCTGGGATCGAACCCACGACCTCATGATCCCCGCGATCCCCCGGCCAAGGGTAAAACTGTGCTGCCACAGTGCTAAACCACTGCGCCACCGTGCAGCCCACTACACAGAACTCGTCCACAATATTAGTGCAATATTGATTGCATGATAATTTATAATCTGTAACATATCACGTGATGTACAGAAACATGATTAACATGATGAGCATATTCAGAGCATACTTAGAGCTTAATGAGAATAAATTATTCTATATTTTCATGTCAGGTGAGTAAATCTCTCTAAACATAAGCAAAAATCTGACATGTATACTGCATTTTATTTTTTCAACAAATGTGTAGTACATGTGTAAACTGTTGTGGTAAAGTTTCAATCATAAATACATTGAACTTTATTTTTTAAATATACATTTCTGAAAAGAGAAGAACCAGGTTTATGAGTCTTTAAATGAATTTATAATTGTATCTAATATAAATCAGTGTTCACATTGTCAACTCAGGCTCAGGAAATATGCATTTCCTTTTACCAGGCTCAGGAGGTAGAGCAGGCTGTCCAATAACCAGATGGTTGGTGGTTCGAATCCCGCTCTCCCCAGATATCCTGCCGTTGTGTCCCTGGGCAAGACACTTCACCCACCATACCTCCAATATCCATAACACTGGGTATGAATGTGTATAAATGTTCGGTGGTGGCCGGAGAGACCATTGGCATGGATTGGCAGCCCCGTTTCCGTCAGCCTGTCCTAGGGCAGCTGTGGTTACAGTAGTAGCTTTGCACTACCATTGTTTGTCTGGAGTGAATGAATAATGTATCTATTTGTAAAAGTGTCTTTGAGTGTCTATAATAAAGCGCTATATAAATCTGATGCATTATTATTATTATTTCCTATACTAGTGTATACCTGTGCATGCCCGTAGAAACCAAGTATAAGCAAGTATTTCTGCATGCCCATGGAAAGCAGATGTAAGCAAGGGTGTAAGCAAGCACGTCAGCACTCATTCAGTGATGCCTGCCTTTGATCTTTGATGGTGTCATAGTGCGTCCTATGATCTTTGAGGATGGCATAGCAAGTCCTGTGATCGTGAGTGATTCCTGCCTTTGACCTTTGATGTCAAAGCGAGTCCTATGATCGTGAGTGAAGCCTACCTTTGATCACATACAGACACACACACAGATTTTCTTGAATCACTCTATACTACAGTGTCTATATAACATCATATAGACCTCATGTAGACATCATAGGTGATCCTATGATCTTTTAGAGAGTCCTATGGTCGTGACAGACATCGTCACATCGTGACAAAGATTTCTTTGACTGTGCCATTGTCACATCATGACAGAGATTTCTTGAATTATATATAGAGTGATGACAGGGGTCACCAAATAAAACTGCAAAAGGTCCGATAAGTCGGTCCTCCTCCCCAGCTGAGGTCCGAACTAGGTGTGGGAATCTTTAGGCACCTCATGGTTCAATTATGGTTCAGAACTCCGACTTGATTCTAAAACAATTCTCAATGCATCCTGACACATCGTTTTTCTATTCATGATTTTCCCTCCCACTGTGTGACAAGTTGGCCCTTTTAAAGCAAAGTATTTACTTCCGACTCTTTTATCTTTTATTAAAACAAATAGAAGAGAAACCTGACATATGGGCAGTGGTGGCCTAATGGTTAGGAATGTGGACTGGTGACTGGAGGGTCGCAGGTTTGATCCCTGGACCGGCAGGATTAGATCTGGGTGGGACAGATAACATAGCAGTGTTTGCCCCACCCTCATTAACCCCACTGTGGTACCCTTGAGTAAGGCCCTTAACCCCAACTGGAGCTGTCCAATGGTCAAAGGTCAGTATGTGGTTGTACTGGGCAGCTTCCTGGTGTGAATGTATGAGTGTGAATAGACCATCCTTGAAAAAGAGTGGTTGTCTCTCAGTGGAACTACCCTGTATAAAGGTTAAATAAAATAAACATGGACAAATTTATCTCAAAATGTGCTTTTAAAAACTATCATCCTTTCATGGACATTCTTTCAGAAGACCACAGCCGCTACAGACGTAGACAAAATTGTTGGTACCCCTCTGTTAATGAAAGAAAAACCCATAATGGTCACAGAAATAACTTGAATCTGACAAAAGTGGTAATAAATAAAAATTCTATGAAAATTAGCCAATGAAAATCAGACAGTGCTTCTGAATTGTGGTTCAACAGAATTAATTTAAAGCAAACTCATGAAACAGGCCTGGACAAAAATGATGGTACCCCTAGAAAAGACTGAAAATAATGGTGTAGCCACACATGTGACTTACTTAATGCCTTACATAATGCCTCACATCTTAGATAAGAACAAAGTGCAGAGTTTCCTTGGAGATAACAGGAAGCTGTGAAAGTGTAATCTTTGGTATGCAAGAGACTGCTTGGAGGATCCTTTGTGGGCCAAAGACTGTGAGGGAGATGCTAAGGGATTAAAGAGGAAATGCATTGTTACTTGTGATTTGAATGCAATGTGACTTGTGAGCTGTGGGGAGACCTGGGTATATAAGGGACGAGTTTTTTTCTGAGATGTCCTCTTTCTACTTTGCTCATGTTGGAGACGTGTAATAAACTGCCTTGAGACAAACCTGCCTCGTCAGTTACACACACACACTGGTGACCCAAGACGTAGCATGCAGCAAGAAGAGAATTCCCCGGGGCCTGCCTTGTTGGGAGCCCCCAGCCAAGCGTATGCCGTTACGGTCCAGCTACCGGACTTTTGGCAGCACAACCCGCGCTCCTGGTTCCACCTGGTTGAGGCACAGTTCGCCCTCCGGGGAATATCGGTAGATGACATGAAATTCTACCATGTGATCGCAAAGCTCGATAACCACACGGCTCAGCATGTGGAGAGCCTTCTGGAGCAGCCACCAGCCAGCGACAAATACGGCGCGTTGAAGGCTGCACTCATCCAGCACTACACTCTCTCGGTTGAGGAGAGAGCAGAGAGACTCCTGGCGCTGACCGAGTTGGGAGATGGCACGCCCATTGACCTGATGGAGAAGATGCTGAGGTTGAAAGGTTCGGGCGATGACCACTTCATCTTTACCCACCTCTTCCTCAGGACCCTGCCGTCAGCGACGAGAGCGGCCCTGGCCAGTTCGCCGTTGTTGGACCAGCGGGACTACCGTGCGCTGGCCCGGGAGGCGCATCGGATTGTCAATGCCAGCAGAGAGCGCGCGGCCACGGCGGCAGCGACGGAGCTTGGCGCAACGGCCGGAGATGGCGGGGAGCCAGGGACAGCAGTAGCAGAACCACCGACGACGGCAGCGGCGGGGGCCAAGGAACGCGGAGGAGACACCCTTTGTTTCTACCACCGCCGTTTTGCAGAGAAGGCACACAAATGTATACCACCGTGCCAGTTCAAGCACTCGGGAAATGCCAAGACCGGGGGTCGGTAGCAGCTGTGACCCTCGGGGAGGAGAACAAGCTGCTCTACTTGACGGACGCACGCTCGGGGAGGCATTTCCTCGTGGACACAGGCGCCCAGTTGAGTTTCATCACGCCTTCCTACGCTGACCGGCTGGCAGGTTCCAGCGGCCCCGAGATGGCAGCAGCGAACGGCTCGGAGATTAAGACCTTTGGTGAGAGGACTCTGCTTCTGTCTCTGCACGGTCGTACATTTGAGTGAACTTTTGTCATAGCAGCATTGAATTTCAATATATTGGGGGCTGATTTTTTGTGCTCACATGGTTTGTTGGTTGATGTCGCTAACAGGCGCCTGGTTAATGCACTTCTTTTGATTCTATTCCCTGTACAGCTCGAGCGGCCCGGCCAACAGCACAAGCCAACGCCACAGCTGCACACTGCTCACTCAGTTCCCAGCACTCACGGTCCCCACATTTTCGGCAGCCGTCGCTAAACACGGGGTGGAACATTTTATTACCACCACCGGGCCGCCCATTTTTAAAAAACCTCGGCGCTTGGACGCAGCTAAACTGGCCATAGCACGCGAGGAGTTCGCCAACCTGGAGAGGTTGGGCATCATCAGGCGTTCCAACAGCCCATGGGCTTCCCTGCTACACATGGTCCCGAAAGCTGACGGCTCGTGACGACCTTGCGGGGATTTCTGCAGGTTGAACAACGCCACAGAGCATGACCGCTACCCAATCCCTCATATCCAAGATTTTTCCGTTCATTTGGCAGGGGCGCACGTTTTTTCTAAAATAGACTTGGTCCGTGGTTACCACCAAGTCCCAGTGCGCGCTGAGGACATACCCAAAACAGCGGTGATAACTCCATTTGGCCTATTCGAGTTTTTGCGCATGCCATTCGGGCTTAAAGAGGCTGCATAGACGTTCCAACGCATGATGGACGTGGTGCTGCACGATCTCCCTTTCGTGTTCATCTACTTGGACGATATCTTGGTAGCCAGCGCGTCCGAAGACGAACACGAAAACCACCTCGCGGCAGTTTTCCGGAGGTTGGGAGAGCACGGGTTAATAATCAACCCAGCGAAGTGTCAGTTCGGGGTGAAGCAGATCGATTTTTTAGGACACCGCGTCTCCCCCGAAGGAGCGGTTCCGCTACCTGACAAAGTGCGCGCGGTAGCAGACTTCCCCCGGCTGCAGACGGTCAGGGCGTTACAGGAGTTTTTGGGAATGGTGAATTTTTATAACCGTTTCCTCCCCCGCGCAGCGCAGCTCATGCAACCGCTGTATGCCGCGCTCAAAAAAACAGAAACCCGCGAATAAGATCGAGTGGTCCCCGGAGCGGGAGTGAGCGTTCTCGGAAGTCAAAGCAGCCCTGGCAAATGCTGCGTTGTTGGCACATCCAGACCCAACGGCCCGCATAGCGCTCACCACTGACGCATCAGATGTGGCCATAGGGGCGGTCGTGGAGCAGCATGTAGCCGGGGCTTGGCAGCCGCTCGCCTTTTTCAGCAGGACCTTGCGCGATAGTGAACGTAAACACAGCGCGTTTGACAGGGAGTTGCTGGCTCTCCCTTTGGCCATTCGCCACTTCCAGTTCTGGCTAGAAGGGCGCTGTTTCACCGCGTTCATTGACCACAAGCCACTAACATTCGCGATGACCAAAGTTTCAGAACCGTGGTCGGGCCGGCAGCAGAGGCAGCTAGCCGCAATCTCAGAGTTTACTACCGATATTCAGCACGTGTCGGGTAAACTGAATGTAGTGGCAGACTGCCTCTCGCGCGCCGTGGCTGCCCCCGTCCGCGTGGGGATAGATTGCGCAGCCATGGCCGCGGAGCAGGTTAGTGATGCAGATGTGCGCGCGCTCCAGTCTGGACCAACAAGGTTAAGGCTGGAGAGCAGGGTGCTGCACGACGGTATGCCCCCTCTAATCTGTGATGTCTCCACGGGGCGACCACGTCCCGTGGTACCGGCAATGTGGCGCCGCCGCATTTTTGACTTGATTCATTCTTTGGAGCACCCGGGGGTGCGCGCGCCGGTCAAAATGGTAGCAGAAAAATTTGTGTGGCCGGGCCTCCGCAAACAAGTGAAAGAGTGGGCGGCAGCCTGCATGGCGTGCCAACGAGCCAAGGTACACAGACACACGAGGGCTCCCTTGGAGCCATTTCACATTCCAGCTAAGAGGTTTGACCACGTTCACGTGGACCTCGTGGGTCCCCTCCCACCATCACAGGGGTGCACGCACCTTCTGACAATGGTGGACCGCACCACGCGCTGGCCGGAGGTGGTTCCTTTGGCGTCAACCACAGCCGAGGAGGTGGCGCGCGCGTTTGTAACAGCATGGGTGGCGCGTTTTGGAGTCCCGTCGGACGACAGAGGCCCTCAATTTGTTTCCGAACTTTGGTCAACAATGGCCCGCAGCCTAGGTGTCACAATTCACCGTACAACCGCGTACAAGCCACAGGCTAATGGGTTATGCGAACGTTTTCACAGGTCATTGAAAGCAGCTCTCAGAGCGTCACTGACAGATGCAAATTGGGTAGACAAGCTACCGTGGGTTTTATTGGGGTTACGTTCTGCGCCTAAAGAGGACTTGGAGGCTTCCCCAGCCGAACTCGTTTTTGCACAGCCACTTCGGTTGCCCGGGGAGTTTCTCCCAGATAATCCTGCGCCGGGTAGCTCCCCGTCTCTGCTGTTGCAGCGTAGCATCAACACAGGCACGCTGCCGGGCCCTGTCCACCACAGTTTTCCGCGCGTTTTTGTACCTAAAACTTTGAAAAACGCGGAGTTTGTTTTTGTCAGACACGATGCGCATCGCCCCCCACTGCGACCCCCTTATGATGGACCGTTCAGAGTGCTGGGAACAGGGGACAAGCATTTTTTGCTAGATTTGGGGGGTAGGAGGTAAAAGGTTGGCTTAAACAGACTCAAACCCGCTTTTGTGGTGGCGGTCGAGCAAGTGCTGTTGGCGAGGGCCCCTCGGCGTGGAAGACCCCCACGAGGAGCTTCCCAGAGTAATATTTCCCCAGAACACCCGCAGGGACTGACAAAAGGTTTTCACCCCCACACAGCAGCTCCCCAGCATGACAGCGCTGCTGAGGCGGTGAATCCTGGTTACAGCAGATACGGGAGAAGACTGAAGCCCAAGCAGCATGTGGATTGATGCATAATGATTCTATCACAGCATGCAGACTGTTATTCTTTTGTTCGATCTAAAATGTTTGGGGGGGGGGGGGGTGTAGCCACACGTGACTTACTTAATGCCTTACATAATGCCTCACATCTTAGATAAGAACAAAGTGCAGAGTTTCCTTGGAGATAACAGGAAGCTGTGAAAGTGTAATCTTTGGTATGCAAGAGACTGCTTGGAGGATCCTTTGTGGGCCAAAGACTGTGAGGGGGATGCTAAGGGATTAAAGAGGAAATGCATTGTTACTTTTGATTTGAATGCAATGTGACTTGTGAGCTGTGGGGAGACCTGGGTATATAAGGGACGAGTTTTTTCTGAGATGTCCTCTTTCTACTTTGCTCATGTTGGAGACATGTAATAAACTGCCTTGAGACAAACCTGCCTCGTCAGTTACACACTCCACAATGTGACCATAGGGACATGCTCAACCAAGATGTGTCCTGTAATTAACATCACAGGTGTCTACAAACTTGTAATCAGTCAGTTGGCCTATTTAAAGGGTGACAAGTAGTCACTGTGCTGTTTGGTGGCATGGTGTGTACCACACTAAACATGGACCAGAGGAAGCAAAGGAGAGAGTTGTCTCAGGAGATTAGAAAGAAAATTATAGACAAGCATGTTAAAGGTAAAGGTTATAAGACCATCTCCAAGCAGCTTGATGTTCCTGTGACTACAGTCGCACACATTATTCAGAAATTTAAGATCCACGGGACTGTAGCCAACCTCCCTGGACGTGGCTGCAGGAGGAGATGGATAATACGAATGGTAACAAAAGAGCCCAGGACAACCTCTAAACACATTCATGGTGAACTCCAAGGTCAAGGTACATCAGTGTCAGATCGCACCATCCGTCGTCGTTTGAGCCAAAGTGGACTTCATGGGAGACGACCAAGGAGGACACCACTGTTGAAAACAAATCATAAAAAAGCCAGACTGGAATTTGCCAAACTGCATGTTGACAAGCCACAAAGCTTCTGGGAGAATGTCCCATGGACAGACGAGACAAAACTGGAACTTTTTGGCAAGGCGCATCAGCTCTATGTTCACAGACGCAAAAATGAAATATACCAAGAAAAGAATACTGTGAAACATGGAGGAGGTTCTGTTATGTTCTGGGGCTGCTTTGCTGCATCTGGCACAGGATGTCCTGAATCTGTGCAGGGTACAATGAAATCTCAAGACTATCAAGGTATTCTAGAGAGAAATGTGCTGCCCAGTGTCAGACAGCTTGGTCTCAGTCGCTGGTCATGGGTCTTGCAACAGGATAATGACCCAAAACACACAGCTAAAAACATCCAAGAATGGCTCGAGCAAAACATTGGACTATTCTAAAGTGGCCTTCTATGAGCCCTGATCTAAATCCTATTGAACATCTGTGGAAGGAGATGAAACAACTTCTGGAGAAGGCACCCTTCAAACCTGAGACAACTGGAGCAGTTTGCTCATGAGGAGTGGGCCAAAATACCTGCTGAGAGGTGTAGAAGTCTCACTGACAGTTACAGAAATTGGTTGATTGTAGTGATTGCCTCAAAAGGTTGTGCAACAAAATATTAAGTTAAGGGTACCATCATTTTTGTCCAGGCCTGTTTCATGAGTTTGTTTTTTAAAATAATTCTGTTGAACCACAATTCAAAAGCACTGTTTGATTTTCATTGGTTAATTTTCATAGAATTTTTATTTATTCCCACTTTTATCAGATTCAAGTTATTTATGTGACCATTGTGGGTTTTTCTTTCATTAACAGAGGGGTACCAACAATTTTGCCCACGTCTGTATCTCAAGACAGGCCAGGATCATTTAACTGGCTTTCATACGTTACACTGGTAAACACCAAATTTATTGTCTACGTTTTTTTAGCTGATATAGGACAATTTTGATGTGCTGAATCCAAAAATCACATTGGTTTTGCTCAATCAGAATCAGAAACAACTTTATTGCCAAGTATGCTTGCACATACCAGGAATTCCACTTATCACTAAGGTGCGCTCATGTTAAGCGCTCCCTTATGACGCGGCAGCCATACAAGGCGCCTCATATCAGGTCAACTTTTTGAACTATGGCCACATGGTTTCTTATGTTTTTGTTTACATGTACGGGTATTTTCGCTTTATATGATGCAAAATTCTTTTTTTATTTCTTGAAATTCTCTGAATTTTGAACAACGATGACATAACATTCAATTTACATGTACTTACCTTTATCAGTGTCTACTATTCAATTTACAGTACAACTGTACAACCGCTGTACAACTGCTTATAACTTAACATAAAAACCTGACCTGATCAAGAGAAACAGATGTCATTTTTGGATTCAGCGGTGCAAAATTGTCTTAAATCGGATGAAAAAACACAGACAACTTACAAAAATTTTTTTTTTGTTATGTAGTATTATTTTATTAAGCTCATGTTTTAGCTGGTTTTACCTCTATATTAATTTTTAAACAAAAAAAATATTAAAATGAGTTCTTTGTTCAATATCAAACAAAACGTAATAAAATTTTACAATACAGGAGAACACTAAATGTGTTTGTTGACTTCAAATAAATAGGTCTAAAATTCTAAAATCTACAACTAAAAGCCTAAAAATGTTTGACAGGAGAACACAAACTAAACTGTATTGCATTTTATAAAAAGATTAATATCTAAAAAATGAAATTTCACAAAAAAGTTCACCTCTATGCAATATTTTCATTGCAGAAAAAACTTTCAAACTAAAACAAAACAAAACAAAAAAAAAAAAACCTGACACAAAACACAGGACAGAATTCCTCGACATTTCTTTTTTACATCTCAACAGTAAACTCTGTTACAGCATGGATGGAGCTGTAACTCCATGGTTACAGGGAGAGGGAAGGTGGAACTTTTAATGTTCAGTAACACATGGAGCTTTAACAGAGTTTTTCCATGTCGGCCTTGTGTGTGTGTGTGTGTGGGGGGGGGCAGCAGCAAACCTGCCTGCCTTTTACAACCCGCTACATACTCTCTGGGGTGGTTGGAGCCGCAGAGTCTCTGCAGAGAGTGGCATTCATGGGACAGCAAAGAGGGCAGTCTGTAGCAGGAGGAGAGCGCCCAAGGGCCCATGCCATAATCTGTCAGGTGGTCGCTGATGCAGCAGTTCAGTTCCACTTTTTTCCCACCAAAATAAAATGGTCTTCCTTTTCCCCCAAATTGTATCAAAAGGCTTTGGGGTCTAGACAGAGGATTCTCGGGGTCTGGATGTGGACCGGAGTCCACCAGTTGGTGACCCCTGGTATATGATTTTATTAGAAGTCAACAAGTCCTCCACCAGTAAGACAACTGAGGTTGTTTGTTCCAATACATTTCTTCTTCTTCTTTTAGATTTGATTGGCGGTTAGCAACCAGCTTACAGGTGCATTACCGCCACTGACTTGATTATCATCACTCTATATCTTTGTTCTTATACTGAGTTCATAAGGAGTTCTGAACAACTCCCCATGTGCGAAAAAACCATCCACCACTCCAAATCCATAAACCATCTAGATCAGACCCTGGAACATAAGGCACTTTTCCACAAGTATCACCTTAGCTTTACTTACTTTTACTTTACTCAGTTTCTCGCTCTTTCCACAGTACCCTACACGCTTTAACTGATACGATTTTCGTGCCAGGTTAGGGGCAGGGGACAAGCGAGAAAAATCGAGGTGTGATTTGACGTCAATCAACTGCTAGCCACTGATTGGTCAGCGCGTAACGTCACAAAAAAGAGTCCTTTTTCTGTTTTCTGTTGAAGCTACACGACCGCCATTTGTAATTTCAGCGAGTAACCACGGAGAGCGGCTTCACAAATGTGTTAACGATGTCCAAAAAAAAAAATTAAGAGCGATTATCGGGCCATAAAGGACCATAACGGACGCAGTGGTGCGAGTGGATATGGTACGAGCAGATGGACGGACATCGGCCTGCTAGCAATGGCAGAGACAATGAGACAACGTGCTCAACATGGCCACGCAATTGGAAAACGTTGACGGTGAGTGTTGTTTTAATATTGTCTGTCTTTTCGCCAATCGGTCCTTTCGGTCAAAAGCTCACTTCTTTTAAGCAATAAAGACATTTTTTCGATTGTGGGCAATGGTTAGTGATGATGGTTAGCCAGCTAATATCCGGCTACCTCCACAGCTTGCTGTGAGGTAGCAGCTTCACGCTTTTATTTCAGTATTCACTTAAACCAAACGCTGAAAGAAGCTTATTATTGTATTCTGGTTAAAAAGTTTGGTGTTTTCTGTACATGTTGCACTTTGTTGGTGAGCTTTATTGTGTGCATTTTCCTTCTAGAATCACTCTGGCGTCTGTCTGGGGGCCAGAATCGGTGTCGAGACCATTGTCCGCAATATCTGCAGCTCCATCAGTAACCGTCATGTCCCGGGCAAGTTCTGGTAAGGCACAACTGAAAATGACCACCCGGTTTTTTAATGTGATTGTTGTTATTTTCTTTAGACGCATAATAAGGAATTTAAAATGTCTTTGTACGTTTAAAAAAAAACTAGATGCAGGGGTGTGATATAAAATGATATAAAATGATGATATAAAATCATGTAAATTCTTGTTCAACTTGAGTTTAAAAATGAGGAACTTTTGGAAAATGCAACCATATTTATTTCATTTAATTCTGAGATGGTCTGATGTGTGATGTACTGTAAGTCATATAGTGTAACTAAACCCCTTAAAGTCCATCCATCCATCTTCTAACACTTTTCCTGCTGCGAAGGCAGCAGTTCAAGTAGAGAAGCCCAGACTTCCCTCTCCCCAGCCACCTGTTCCAGCTCTTCAGAGAGGATGCCAAGGCGTTCCCAGACCAGCTGGGAGACATAGCCTCTCCAGCGAGTCCTGGGTCTGCCCTGGGGTCTCCTCACAGTGGGACGTGCCCTAAACACCTCAAGTGGGAGGCGTCCAGGAAGCATCCTGATCAGAAGCCCAAACCACCTAAACTGGCTCCTTTCGATGTGGAGGAGCAGCGATTCTACTCTGAGCCTCTCCCGGATGACTGAGCTCCTCGCCCTATCTCTAAGGGTAAGTCCAGCAATCTAACGAAAAAAGCTCATTTTTGCTTGTATCCGCAATCTCATTTTTTCAGTCATTACCCAAAGCCCATGATCATAGGTGACGGTAGGAACATACAGTAGATTGACCGGTAAATCGACAGCTTTGCCTTAGAACTCAGCTCCCTCTTCACTACAACAGACCGGTACAACGTCCGCATCACTGCAATGCTGCTGCGATCAGTCTGTCAATCTCTCACTCCATTCTCCCCTCACTCATGAATAAGACCCTGAGATACTTAAACTCCTACACTTGGGGACAGGAGCTTGTCCCAAACCCAGAGAGGACAATCCACCTTTTTCCGGCTGAGGACCATGGACTCGGACTTGGAGGTGCTGATTTTCATCCCAGCCGATTCACACTCAGTAGCAAACCGTCCCAGTAAGACATGTAGGTCATTGCTGGATGAAGCTGTCGGTAAAATGACATGATTGGCCTGTCTTTCTCACACTTCTTTATCTGCTTGCTTCACATGCTACACTGCAGAGTTTAGGCTACACCCTATGATACACTCGCTGAAACCAGATAGAATCAGCTCGGCCCTCAGCTGAGTTGGCACATAGCGGAAAATTACTGTTACTGATACAATGAGGCAACCAACCCCCTTGCACGGTGGGTGGGGGAAGTTATATAAAAACTATAGGGCCCACTTTTCGAGTAGCACTCCCTTGGGGAATTGCCTAAAGAACTGTGTTCCAGCGCTGCCTGAATCCATATCTCAATTTCAGTAAAATACAGTGGGGCAAAAAAGTATTTAGTCAGCCACCAATTGTGCAAGTTCTCCCACTTAAAAGATGAGAGAGGTCTCCAATTTTCATCATAGGTATACCTCGACTATGAGCGACAAAATGAAAAAAAAAATCCAGAAAAATCACATTGTCTGATTTTTAAAGAATTTATTTGCAAATTATGGTGGAAAATAAGTATTTAGTCACCTACAAACAAGCAAGATTTCTGGCTTTCACAGACCTGTAACAACTTCTTTAAGAGGCTCCTCTGTCCTCCACTCGTTACCTGTATTAATGGCACCTGTTTGAACTCGTTATCAGTATAAAAGACACCTGTCCACAACCTCAAACAGTCAGACTCCAAACTCCACTATGGCCAAGACCAAAGAGCTGTCAAAGGACACCAGAAACAAAATTGTAGACCCGCACCAGGCTGGGAAGACTGAATCTGCAATAGGTAAGCAGCTTGGTGTGAAGAAATCAACTGTGGGAGCAATTATTAGAAAATGGAAGACATTCAAGACCACTGATAATCTCCCTCGATCTGGGGCTCCACGCAAGATCTCACCCCGTGGGGTCAAAATGATCATGAGAATGGTGAGCAAAAATCCCAGAACCACACGGGGGGACCTAGTGAATGACCTGCAGAGAGCTGGGACCAAAGTAACAAAGGCTACTATCAGTAACACACTACCCCGCCAGGGACTCAAATCCTGCAGTGCCAGACGTGTCCCCCTGCTTAAGCCAGTACATGTCCAGGCCCATCTGAAGTTTGCTAGAGAGCATTTGGATGATCCAGAAGAGGATTGGGAGAATGTCATATGGTCAGATGAAACCAAAATAGAACTTTTTGGTAAAAACTCAACTTGCTGTGTTTGGAGGAGAAAGAACATCCTACCTACTGTGAAGAATGGGGGTGGAAACATCATGCATTGGGGCTGTTTTTCTGCAAAGGGACCAGGACGACTGATCCGTATCAAGGAAAGAATGAATGGGGCCATGTATCGGGAGATTTTGAGTCAAAACCTCCTTCCATCAGAAAGGGCATTGAAGGTGAAACATGGCTAGGTCTTTCAGCATGACAATGATCCCAAACACACCGCCCGGGCAACGAAGGAGTGGCTTTGTAAGAAGCATTTCAAGGTCCTGGAGTGGCCTAACCAGTCTCCAGATCTCAACCCCATAGAAAATCTTCGGAGGGAGTTGAAAGTCCGTGTTGCCCAGCGACAGCCCCAAAACATCACTGCTCTAGAGGAGATCTGCATGGAGGAATGGGCCAAAATACCAGCAACAATGTGTGAAAACCTTGTGAAGACTTGCAGAAAACGTTTGACCTCTGTCATTGCCAACAAAGGGTATATAACCAAGTACTGAAATGAACTTTTGTTATTGAACAAATACTTATTTTCCACCATAATTTGCAAATAAATTCTTTAAAAATCAGACAATGTGATTTTCTGGATTTTTTTTTTTTTTCTCATTTTGTCTCTCATAGTTGAGGTATACCTATGATGAAAATTGGAGACCTCTCTCATCTTTTAAGTGGGAGAACTTGCACAATTGGTGGCTGACTAAATACTTTTTTACCCCACTGTAAGTGAAAGTATACTTCATCTCTCAGTCTGGTTATTTGGCCTTTGTATAAAAGAACTGGGGGTTAAGGCATTTTAGACGCAACAAAGCCAATAGGACAACGTCATCTGCAAACAACAGAGATGAGATCCTGTGGTCACCAAGCATGACACCCTCCGTTCCCTGGCTGTGCCTAGAAATCCTGTCCATAAAAATTATGAACAAGATCGGTGACAAAGGGCAGCCCTGGTGGAGTCCAACTCTCACTGTGAATGAGTCCGACCGAGTGTTGGCAATATGAACCAAACTCCCACAACGGTCGTATAGAGACCAGATAGCTCATAACAACAAGCCTGATACTCCATACTCCGGAAGCATCCCCCACAAAAAAAAAAAAAACAAACCACAAAGGACGTGGTTGAATGCCTTCTCCAAGTCCACAAAATGCATGTTTAGTGGTTGGGTAAACACCCACGAACCCTTGAGGATTCTCGAGAGGGTAAAGAGTTGGTCCGATGTACCACGGCCAGGACGAAAACCACACTGCTCCTCCTAAATGTGAGGTTCGACCAACGGCTGGACCAACCCTTAAAATGTGTGATTAAATTTTTCTTAATATTAATGTAAACTTATTTTGGGATCATGTCTAACCATACTAACTATCCATATTCAAGTTTGATCCAACTCAAGAAGTTATTTAAAGAAAATGGAGTAAGCAAGTGATCCCTCAAAATTACTTGATATACTTAAATTAATTAAATAACGGTAATACCATCTTGAACTTAAACCAGCCAAAACGGTGGAGATGACTGTGGATTACAGGTGACACCCTCCTTCATTCCCCCCACTCACCATCCTCAACAGCACAGTGTCCACTGTGGACTCCTTCAAGTTTCTGAGTACCACAATCTCCCGGAACCTGAAGTGGTCCTCCCATTTAGACACTGTCCAGAAAAAGGCCCAGCAGAGGTTGTTTTTTCTGCATCAGCTCAAGAAGTTTGATTTGCCTCAGGAGCTGCTGGTTGTCTTCTACACCGCCATCATCCAATCTGTCCTCTGCTTTTCCATCACTGTCTGGTTTGGATCTGCCACTAAACAGAACAAGACCAGACTGCAGCGGATCATTAAGTCTGCGGAAAGGATCATTGGTACCGACCTACCCTCCATTGAGAACTTATATCGGTCCATAACCAGGAAACGGGCAGGAAACATCTGTGCTGACCCGTCACACCCCGGCCACAAACTGTTTGAACTTCTATCTTCTGGTCGTCATTACAGATCACTGAAGGTCAAAACCACCCGTTACAGGAACAGTTTCTTTCCTCAAGCCATCACTCTGATGAACTCCTAACATTCACCTAGTCTTACCTGTTGCTGTACTCATGACTTTTCATCCATTCTTACATTGCACATAACTCTCACACTGCTTTTTACTTCATTCACATTATATCACTGAATCTGAGTTCACATTGAAATACTGTGTGACTGTATATTTTTTCATATATTTCTGCAAAGTGTGGATAGTCTGAGTAAATAACTGCATATATTCCTGTATATATTCGCATCCTTTTATAGAAATGTGGACAGACTGTAATTTACTGTACATACTCTGTTGTCATTGAATCCTTATTTAAATCTTATTTAAATCCTCCACCTGAACAACGAGAGCAAGTTTTTAGCCAAAGTCAAATTCCTTGTATGTGTTGTGCATACTTGGCCAATAAAGCTGATTTTGATTCTGATAAGTATTCACTGAGCCAAAAAAGAAAAACAATTAGAAAAAAATCCTGATGATTTTACTCAAGAGCACGTGACTGTACTCTTTAAAATTAAAAGAAATTATTTTCTAATTGTTTTCATATTCTGGCTTAGTGAATACTTACTGTTTCTACATATGATTTTATTATATTGGAGGGCAAATGTCCGTAGTTTATATTTTAGTCTTTAGAAACAAAAAACACTTGTAAAATTGCAAAGCTAAAAGTTTAAAGCATGAGTGTGCAAACTTATTAACACAGCTGAAAATGCAGATGAAAAAAGTTAAGCAAGAGTGAAGGTGTTACACACATACTTTCTTATTAACATAATTTTTTAGGGGACTACTCTTGTATGTATGCAAGCAAGACATATAAGGTAATGCTACTTTTACTTGA
Organism: Pholidichthys leucotaenia; assembly: GCA_020510985.1. Lineage (NCBI taxonomy): Eukaryota > Metazoa > Chordata > Actinopteri > Cichliformes > Pholidichthyidae > Pholidichthys > Pholidichthys leucotaenia. Next base: position 409,882,951 of record CM035838.1, read on the forward strand.
GTACATGTGAGCTATTCTACCCACCTCTGTAAACAAGGAGATGTTTCTGGAGTCACATGGTTCACATGTTTTAGCACCCTTAATACCATCACATCTCCTTAGTAGTTAAAGAGCTTAGTGTCCTTCTTCTAGTGAAAAGTAATAATTTCAACATGAACTTGTAACGTCTATGCAGATAAATGGATTAGATAATTTTAAATATTTGAATCCAATCCATTGTTGTACAGGTGAATAATTCTCATCGTACAAAGTTTGTTGCTCCTTTTAATAAAGGACTTTTACAGATATTACACTCTCCATTTTCTTCCATACAGACATTTTTCAAAGGTAATAATAATGCATCAGATTTAAAAAGTGCTTTTCATAGACACATTATTCATTCACGCCAGACAATGGTAGTGGTAAGCTACTACTGTAGCCACAGCTGCCCTGGGGCAGACTGACGGAAACGTCACTGCCAATCCACATCGATGGTCTCACCAACCACTACCAAACATTTATACACGTTCATGCCCAGTGTCATGGACGCTGGAGGCAAGGTGGGTAAAGTGTCTTGCTCAGGGACACAACAGCAGAATGGCTGAGGAGAGTGGGATTTGAACGACCAACCCTCTGGTTATTGGATGACCTGCTCTACCTCCTGAGCCACTGCTGAGATATATCGCTACTTTCAACTGCAACTCCCACAGTCCACTGGCAAATCCTATATAGGGGGGATTGGAACAGAATTCTTGGCAGTTACAGGACAGTTACCATAGCAACACAGCACTGAGTGGCAATCATATGTGACAGCTTTATTTTGTATAGAATAGAATAGGCTTTATTGTCATTGTACAGTTGTACAGTACAACAAAATTGTTTGTGCTCCACCAGGCTACTGCACAAAAAAAAAAAAAATGCAGCAAAACAAAAAAGAAAAACACAAAATATTTAGTCACAGCAGCGCACAGAGTACCTTTTTTTCAAACTTTAGATGTTAATACCACACCATTTACTTGACTGTAGTGATGTGTGGGTAAAACCAAGGAGCACATGGTAAGTGAAGAACCGATTCCGAGCCTTTATTTATTTAATGTTTTGCCAATTAATACAAGATGGAATGATAAGATTAGCTCTCCACAATGCAAGCAGGTACTCTGTGTACTGCTGTGATTGAATACTGTGTGTATTTATTGTGCTGTATTCCATACACCCTATTTCTGCCACTCATTTTTGCCACTCATGTTTGTATTTATAGATAAGAACTTCATTATTATCTGCTGAACAAATAAGATGCCAAAACAAATTAAAAAAAAAATATTGTGGGGTGTCTCATTTAAAGCAACATACAGTCCCTCACAGCAGTTCTTCTTCTTCTTTTTTTAGATTTAACTGGCGGTTGGCAACCAGCTTACAGGTGTATTACTGCCACGTACTTCCCTCTATATCATCACTATATATCTCCTGGCCTGGTCTATGCTCCCCTCACAGCAGTTTACCAGAAAAAAAGTCTGAGCCAGTTTCTGTGATACTATCACTGTATAGACCAGTGAAGCTGTATTTAAACAGTACTTTTCAGAACAAATCTCTTTGATTCAAAAAAGTTTTAAAAAAAATAAATTCAAAGACTGATTGGACTAAATAAGATTAAAGGTCTGATGACACGTTTTTGACGTCATCTAATTTTTCAACACACAATACAATACGACGAAATAGGTTGATCCGTGCAGCTCTAAGTCAAACAGGCTTTTTTTTCACGCGAATATCCAACGTTTTCATGAGTGCCACATCACCAATTGCGTCAGTGGCTGGAAACCCCCCCGGCCATGTTGTAACGTCATCGACAGAACACAGCGCTTGGCTGCCCATTGTACACACAGGATGGAAGCGGTAGAAAACATCGACGATGGTTCCAGCACATGTAGTCTGGAATTGGTTTTTGTTGTCCAATCTTCAGACGATTATAGTTCCAAAGAATGGGATGACAATGAAGAATGTGGGGATAGGCAGATCTGCGGATAGACAGACCGTGTAGGTTTGAGCCATGCCAAGTGGGCATCATGGGCGAGTCAGACTAAAAGAGTGACGGTGGAGAGGCACACATGCCCGCCGCAGCAGCAGCAACAAACACACGACAGGGGAACACCGAGTGTTATGCTTTTATTACAGATATTGTAACAAATTATTTGTTCATAATGTGGTCTATATTTTTTTTTCCACAATATCTTTATTGAACCTTTTTTTTTTTTTTTAACAAACATGATACAAACAATCAAACACTAACACTAAAGTACTACAAAAAAAAAATGCACTAAAAACACCAACAACCACCAACAAAATCAAGTCTTCAACAATGCTCCTCTGTTTAGTCTAGACAATCCAATACATAAGTATACATATTATGTTCACCAGTTTGGAATTTACAAGGTCCACACACATCATTCACCTTCTTCTTCAAGAGTTATGTTTAAATTTTTTACATAATCAATAAAAGGTCTCCATATATTCTCAAACACAATTTCCTTTGATTTCAGTATATATGTTATTCTTTCTAATGGAAGGTTTGTTAACATCTGTCTTAACCACTGAGTCACATCTGGTCTATGAGTCTTTTTCCATAATAGTGCAATACATTTTTTGGCATTAAGCAAACTGAGGTCTATGAATGTTCTTTCACTTTTATTAAAATTATGCTTTTCTGGGTACAGACCCAACAAAAACAGTTTAGGATTCAATATGATTTGTTTTGAGATTATTTTTTCAATTGTTACCCTCACCTCTTCCCAAAACATTCTTATTAATCTACATTCCCATAAACAATGAAATAGGGTTCCTTTACTTTCCATGCATTTTGTGTATGTATCTGGTATATTTTTGCTATATCTATTTAACTCCTCCGGTGTAACATACATCCGCATTAACCATTTGAAATGTATCAATTTAAGGCGTGCATTTATTGATTTGGTTTGAGCTTCTGTACAAGCCAATTCCCATTGTTCCTCTGAAATTTCAATTTGCAGATCTTCTTTCCAGTAGTTTAATCTTTTCAGTGAATTTTCACTTGAAGATAGTGTCAATGAGTTATAAAACTCTGAAATAATACCCTTTCTTTTACTATCTTTCATCATCATTTTTTCCAAGGATGAATAAATAGGTCGAGTGAGAGCTTTATTTTGATTTGATCGAATAAAGTTTCTAAGTTGAAGATATTTAAAAAAATGTGTTCTATTGAGATTAAATTTGATCCTCAGCTCTTCAAAAGACATTATGTTGTCTGCACATGGCAAATATAAATCCTGAATCTTTTGTATCCCTTTTAAATTCCATACTTTAAATACAGCGTCCGCTCTCCCTGGTTTAAAATATTGATTACCCCATATTGGACTAAATTGTGACAATAACTGTGGTTCTTTTAAATAGTTTTTAGCTTCACACCATATTTTGATCATATGCTTTACAAATGGATTTTTAACTTGTTTTTGTAATTTTTTTGCCGAATCTGAGTATATGAATATGGGAAGAGGTAAAGGTAAATTGTATGATTCCATTTCAGTCCAGTGAGGGAGATCATTTGATGAAAAATAATATGTCATAGACCTCAGTTGTGCCGACCAATAATACAACATAAAATTTGGACATTTCAGACCTCCACGATCAAATGGTAAATATAATAAAGACAAACGTAATCTAGCCCTCCTGTTGTTCCATATAAATTCCACTAACTTTTTTTTTATTCTTGAGAATAGATCTAAAGGTGGTGATAAGGGAATGTATTGAAATAAATAAAGTATTTTAGGTAAAATATTACTTTTAAGTATATTGATTCTCCCGATCATCGACATTGGCAGTGACATCCATCTCTGAGTTAACTCATTGATATCTGACATTAAGGCTTCATAGTTGACACTGGCGACTGATTCTAGCTTAGGCATAATTTGGATTCCTAAATATTTAAACTGATTTACAACATTGAATTGATTTACCTCAGGGGCTGGGTAATTTCTCTGGGTCTCATTTAGCATTAATATTGAAGATTTAGTTTTATTTATTTTATATCCTGATATTTCCCCAAAATTCTTTATTAAATTCAACAAGGTTGGAATTGATTTTTTTAAATTCGACATAAACAAAATTATATCATCGGCGTACAGGGAGATTTTATGTTCTGTTGGTCCAACTTTAATTCCATATATTTGTGAATGTAAACGTATCGCTATCGCTAAAGGTTCAATTGCCATAGTAAACAGTAAAGGTGAAAGTGGACAGCCTTGTCGACATCCTCTATTGATTTTTATTGGTTTTGAAATATTGTTATTTGTTAGGATTTCTGCTGTAGCATTATTGTATATTATTTGAACCCATTTTATGAAATTATTTCCAAGTCCAAACCTTTGTAGGACTTCAAAAAGAAAGGGCCATTCAACTCTATCAAAGGCCTTTTCGGCGTCCAATGATAGGAGAGCTGTATCCGGTGCTTCTTTATTAAAATAAATAATATTAAATAGTCTTCTTACATTATGGAAGCCTTGTCTACCCTTTATAAAGCCATTCTGATCTCGATTAATAATATTTGGTAAAATTTCTTGTATTCGTCTTGCTAAAATTTTACAGATTATCTTAAGGTCGGCGTTTAATAGGCTTATTGGTCTCATATTTTCACATTTATTAGAGGGCTTACCTGGTTTTGGCAGCAGTATAATTAAGGCATTATTTATGTATGATGGTAAATTATTATTTTGAAATGCTTCTAAAACCATTTCCAAAAAAGGTTTTATTAATTTATTCTTAAATTTTTTATAAAGGTCAACTGGAAGACCATCTGGTCCTGCACTTTTTCCTGATTTCATATTATCAATGGCTAGCCCAACTTCTTCTTGACTAATTTTAGACTCCAATATCTCCCTGTTTTCATTTGGAATACACGGTATAGATAGTTCGTTCAAAAACCCATTTAGTTTTGTTAAATCAGGTTCATTTTTGGTATCATATAATTTTTCATAGTAATCTCTAAAGGCTCTATTAATTTCTAAAGGATCTATAACTACCTGTCCGTTACTTATAATACTGGTAATTGGTGTTTTAATTTCCAATTGTTTAATCTGCCATGCTAATAATTTTCCTGATTTTTCACCTTGTTCATAAAAAGATTGTTTCAATCTTAGAAGACTCGAGGCAGCTCTATTCGCTGATTTTTTGTCGTATTCAGCTCTCAAAATCAGTAATTCATTCTCCAACCTTGGGTCACTTCCTGCATACACTTTTTCCTGAAGACTTTTTATTTTATGTTCCAATTTAGCTCTCTCCTCTCGAGTCTTCTTAGATTTTGATCCTGTATAACTAATAATATGTCCCCTAATAAAAGCTTTGAAAGCCTCCCACTTTACACATGCTGATGTTTGTGTAGTATTGATGTCAAAGAACTCGTCTATCTGTTTTTCTATATACTTGACAAATTCCTCATCCTGAAGCCATTTATGCTGAAATTGCCATCTACCTGATTCCTTTGTCAATTTTTTATCTACATATATTAGACAACAGGGTGCATGATCAGAGATCACGATGTTATCATAAAAGCAGTTTTGAATCTTGGACCTTAATTCTGTGGAAATCAAAAAATAATCAATACGTGAGAATGTCTTGTAGGTACTGGAATAACAAGAATAGGCTTTAACTTGTGGTTTCATTTCTCTCCATATATCTAACAATCTCAATTCTTTCATAAAATGATTAATAGTCATCCTACATCCAATGTGCGTACAATCCAGTCCTGTTGATCTATCCACACCTGGATTCAATGTACAATTAAAATCCCCTGCTATTATATGTTGCCCTGTAAGTGATGATAAGATGAGAAATAAATTAGCAAAGAACTTCTGATCATCTATATTGGGACCATATAAGTTCACAAGATTTATATTTTCTAATAGCAAAGAACCTTGAATGATTACATATCTTCCAAATTTGTCTCCAATTACATTTTTCACTTGAAAAGGAACTGATTTATGTATGAGAGTCATAACTCCCCTGGCTCGGGATGAAAATGAAGAGGTGAATACACTTCCCTGCCATCTACTCCTAATTCTTTTAACATCCTCCTCTATCAGATGAGTTTCTTGTAAAAATACAATTCTTGAACCCATGTCCTTTATTTTATTCATAACTTGTTTAAGTTTTTTAAATTTTGTAGACCTCTGCAATTCCATGAAGTTAAATTAAGATTAACACTTTGGTCCATGATCAATAGAGAGTTTGGGATTACCTTGCAGTGTAAACACGCTCATACAGAGAAGCAAAAACATGAGTGGTTGAACATTCATCCTACAAACTACACACAAACAAATTTCCCCTTCCCACACTTGTGGCAAACCCCCCAAAATCAAAAGAAAAATTCTGTCTCCCGATATAGCCATCGACCGTTCCACACCCACGGGGAACAGCCTAAGCCACTCCTTCTTCATCCTCCCAATCACCCTAACTCTACTGCTTTTAATGACGTAACATTAACTCTCCTCTGTAGTTTTCCAACTTAACTCCAAAATTTTTAACAACTTTGTACATCATAGTTTTTTTTTTTGTTTGTTTTGTTTTTGTTTTGTTTTTTTTAATATATAATACAATCTATATTTTGTAAACTTACTATTTACTTCAAGTCAGTCAGATGCCTGTGCAAATGCTTAATTATTCTACCTTATATTTTGTTCATGCTTAGCTCCCACCAGTCTCTTCTTCTTCTTTGATCTTCTTGATGAACTCCTGTGCCTCCTCTGGGGTCTTGAAGATGTGGGTTCTGCCCTCATACGTGGTCAGCAGTCTCGCAGGATAGATTACACCATGACGAATCCCAAGGTTGCGCAGCTCCTTACGTACGGGATCAAACTGCTTCCTCAATTGCTGGATTCCTGTGGCCAAATCTGGGTAGAACCGCACCTGCTGGTCCTGGTGTTTAATCTCTCCTTTAGCACGTGCAGCGTTGAAGATCTTCATCCTGTCTCTGTTGATAAGAAACTTCATAATTAAGGTCCTCGGCGGTCCCTTATCTCTCCGTGGGCCAATACGATGTGCTTTTTCCAGAACCACTGCTGATTGCAACTCCTCGCTGCCCAGCACCTCCGGAATCCACTTTTCCAGAAAGGAACATACGTCCCGACCTTCTGATTCCTCTGGAAGACCCACCAGCCTCAAATTATTCTGTCTCGACCGAGATTCCAAATCCAAAATATTATCTTCCAGAGATTTATTTTTTTTTTCCAAAGTGCGCACCTTTAATTGAAGACGGGTGACGTCATCTTCAGCACTAGCGAGACGGAGCTCCATCTGCGCCGTTCGTTCTACACAGTCACCCAATTCCTTTCTTATTCCTTCCAACGCTGTCATAATCCCATCAAATCTAGAGGAAAAGTCTGCTCTCATTGAACTCATGGCAGCCATCAGCGCATCTGCGCCATTCCCCGCAGATATCGCACCGTTGCAAGCCTCCTCCGCCATATATGGAGTTTTGTTTGCTGCGTCACAGACCTGAAAGTCCGTTAATTTGGACTGTTTCGGCGGCTCGCTTTTTCCTTTTCCTGGTTTTCCAGCCTTAGGCTTCGCCGACATATCCTCGCCCAAATGCTGGGATACGTTCTGTCCCAAATGAGAGAGTTATTTGCCGATTTTTTTTCTCCAGGAGCAGAGCAGAGCGAGACACGTCCGTCCTACGTGGCAGCCATAACCGGAAGCGATATAATGTGGTCTATATTAATCATATATTCCATAACCTACATATGCTGAAGCATGTGGAAATGTTTAGTAATTACATATGTAAAGGACTTCACACCTCTGAAAGGACAAAGGCTCTCAACCGCCGAGTGAAGAACAAAGACGTTCCCAGACGAGGCGGAGGAGACCGGAGGAGCCACCCTCACCCCCTAAGGCGAGGAGAGGAAATACCAAGACAATGGGGGGATTAAGATAATGAGGGATGTCAGCCTTTGTTATGCATGTCTTTTGTTGTGTGCACGTATAAAGCCAGTGAGCCGGAGAGATTCTCTCTCTTTTCTCCTTCTGCCACTCTGCACAAGATGAGACTTGTTAGAAGAGCTGATTAATAAACTTTGTTTATAAATCACATCGCCTCTTCCTTTCCAAGCTCTTCTACACTGGTGACCCTGACGCGAGTATGGACCTGAGGCGTTCCCCCGCAATCGACTCATCCGTGGTGACCCACGCAGATGAGGGAACAGATGGACAACTGTTCCCCCCGGCAGAAGAGATTGAGAGGGCTCAACCGAGCACCAGCACCGCCGTGAGAGCCGAGGCAAGGCACTCTCACCCGGCGGGCACAGCAGTGATGGTATGCACGAATGCCGTCGCTGTCAAGCTGCCAGACTTCTGGCAAGAAGACCCCGCCTCTTGGTTTCAGCAGGCTGAAGCCCAGTTTACACTGGTGGGCATCACGGCTGACGATACCAAATTTTACCATATCGTCTCCAAACTCGACGCCGCCACTTCGAAGTGTGTGCGGAGCATGATCCGGCGACCACCGGCCCGGGACAAATATGAGACGCTCAAAGCAACCATCGTGGCGAACTACGCCCCATCAGCGGAAGAGAGAGCCGAGAAGATCCTGGCGGTCTACGGCCACAGAGGGTGCAAACCGAAGGCCCTCATGGAGGATTTGCTACAGCTCAAAGAAGAGGACAATGACAACTTCCTCTTCCAGTTTATATTCCTCAGCACGCTGCTGCCACACATCAGAGGGACACTCGCCAGCATGAAATGCAACAACCACCAAGACTTCCGCGCACTGGCCCACGAAGCTCATCGGCTTGTCAACGCCTGCAAGGAGCTGACACCCACAGCAGCATCCGCAGACCTCAAAGCTGACGCCCCGAGCCACGAGGAGCCACAACCCACTGAGCAGACCCAGCCCACGGTGACAGCGACACGGCCAAAACTTAGCAGACAGAGTGACGCCTGTTATTATCACCACCGCTTCACCGAGAAGGCCCACAAATGCGTTCCCCCCTGCAAATTTGCGATTTCGGGAAAACGCCAAAGCCGAGAGCCGTTAACAGCAGCGGTTCTCGGCGAGAAGAATAAGCTGTTGTACGTGACGGATGGACACACAGGCAAGCAGTTCCTCATCGACACAGGAGCCCAGCTGAGTTTCGTCATGCCCTCCCACGCAGATCGAGCCACGGGCACCCGGGGCAACGGAGCCATGGCAGCCAACGGCTCTAGCATCGACACGTTCGGCGAAAAGAGCCTGCACCTCCTCATCCACGGCCGCAGCTACAGATGGACATTTGTTGTAGCGGCGGTGAGTTTTAACTTATTAGGCGCGGATTTTTTGTGTGCACATGGGTTATTAGTAGATCTAGTAAATAGGCGCCTGGTTAATGCACTGTCCTTTGCTTCTATCCCATGCTCAGCCCGAGTTTCTCCACCACCTGTGCAGGCCAACGTCACCACGGCAGGAGGTAAGTTTGAGCAACTCCTCACCCAATTTCCAGCACTCACAATTCCCAAATTCTCAGCCACTGTAGCTAAACACGGGGTTGAACACTTCATTCCCACAACGGGACCTCCCGTTTTTGCCAAAGCGCGCCGCTTAGACGCGGCCAAGCTCAACATAGCACGGGACGAGTTTACAACTCTTGAAAAATTGGGCATTGTTAGACGCTCGAAGAGCCCCTGGGCCTCACCACTTCACATGGTTCCGAAATCCGACGGTTCTTGGAGACCGTGCGGAGATTACCGCAGATTAAACAACGCTACAGCGCATGACCGTTACCCAATTCCTCACATTCAAGATTTTTCACTACATCTGGCGGGTGCGCGCATTTTTTCAAAAATAGACTTAGTCCGCGGTTATCACCAAGTCCCAGTCCGAGCAGAAGACATTCCTAAAACAGCGGTAATAACCCCTTTCGGCCTTTTTGAATTTCTGCGAATGCCTTTCGGCCTCAAAGGCGCTGCTCAAACTTTTCAACGAATGATGGACGCGGTCCTACACGACCTTCCTTTTGTCTTCGTCTACCTCGACGACATGCTGGTAGCCAGCTCGTCTGAGGAAGAACACGAGCAGCACCTCACTACGGTTTTTCAGAGGCTAGAAGAGCACGGGCTAATAATCAATCCAGCCAAATGCAAATTCGGCGTGTCACAAATTGATTTTTTAGGACACAAAGTCTCTCCGAAGGGGGCAGTTCCACTTCCAGACAAAGTTCACGCGATAGAAAGTTTCCCACGGCCACAAACGGTCAAATCGCTACAGGAATTTTTAGGGATGGTTAATTTTTACAACCGCTTCCTCCCCCACGCAGCTCAGCTCATGCAGCCACTATATGACGCGCTCAAAAAAAAGAAAGCTTCCAACGCGGTCGAATGGACCCCGGAGCGCGAACGCGCTTTCGCGGAAGTAAAAAGCGCCCTAGCTAACGCCACATTGTTAGTTCACCCAGATCCCTTGGCCCGCATCGCGCTAACCACAGACGCTTCAGCCCTAGCTATAGGGGCAGTTGTAGAACAACTTGTCAGCGGGGTCTGGCAACCTTTAGCATTCTTCAGTAAATCGCTAAATCAAATTGAGCATAAATACAGCACTTTTGACAGAGAGCTGCTGGCGCTTCATTTATCCATCCGCCACTTCCAGTTCTGGTTAGAAGGGCGGAGTTTCACGGCTTTTGTAGACTATAAACCGCTCACCTTTGCTATGGCTAAAATTTCAGAACCACGGTCAGGCAGGCAACAAAGACAGCTAGCTGCGATTTCAGAGTTCACCACAGACATTCGACACGTGGCAGGCAAACTTAACGTAGTAGCAGACTGTCTCTCTCGCGCTGTGACACCTCCAGAGCGTGAGGAGACAGATTATACTGCCTCAGCAGCAGAGCTCTTCACTAACGCAGACACATACGCAGCACCTGTCCATGCAGGGATAGATTATGCAGCCATGGCGGAGGAACAAAGCGGCGACTCGTCTGTCTTGATGAGTTTACTCCAATCGACCTTTGTGAGTTAGACAAAATAGTTTCCTCATCCAAACCTTCAACTTGTCTTTTAGACCCTATTCCTACTAGGTTATTTAAAGAAGTCTTCCCACTTATTGGTAGCTTTATTCTTCATATAATCAATTCTTCATTAACTTTAGGCCATGTACCGCAGGCTTTTAAAACAGCTGTAATTAAACCCTTACTCAAAAAGCCAACGCTAGATCCAGGAGCTTTAGCTAACTATAGACCAATCTCTAATCTCCCTTTCATTTCAAAAATCTTAGAAAGAGTTGTTGCTACGCAATTATTCGACCACCTGCAGGGAAATGGTTTACTTGAAGAGTTTCAATCTGGGTTTACAATCCATCATAGTACTGAAACAGCCTTAGCGAAGGTCACTAACGACCTCCTCATTGCATCTGATAATGGACTAGTTTCTGTACTTGTCCTTTTAGACCTTAGTGCAGCTTTTGATACTATCGATCATAATATTCTACTTGATAGATTAGAACACTATGTTGGACTTAATGGAACTTCGTTACAGTGGTTTAGATCTTATTTATCTGATAGGTTCCAGTTTGTTCATGTAAATAATGAGTTTTCTTTCAACTCAAAGCTTAGTCATGGAGTTCCACAGGGATCTGTGCTAGGCCCTACTCTTTTTAGTTTATATATGCTTCCGTTAGGCAACATTATTAGAAAGCACTGTATACATTTTCATTGTTATGCAGATGACACACAATTATACCTGTCAATGAAGCCAGATGATACTAATCAATTAGCCAAGTTAGAAGCCTGTCTTAAGGAAATCAAAGCTTGGATGACTTGTAATTTCCTGCTATTAAATTCAGATAAGACTGAAGTCATTCTTGTTGGTCCAAAAAACCTTAGAAATTCCTTTCCAAATCAAACTTTCAGTTTGGATGCAGTTACTCTTTCTCTTAATAGCTCTGTGAGGAACCTTGGAGTTATTTTTGATCAGGATTTGTCCTTCAATTCACATATTAAATTTGTTTCTAAGACTGCCTTCTATCATTTGCGTAATATTGCCAAGATTAGGAGCATCTTGTCTCAGAGTGATGCTGAGAAACTGATCCACGCTTTTGTTAGCTCGAGATTATCCATCCATCCATCCATCTTCTACCGCTTTTCCGGAGGTCCGGGTCGCGGAGGCAGCAGTTCAAGCAGAGAAGCCCAGACTTCCCTCTCCCCAGCCACCTGCTCCAGCTCTTCAGAGGGGATACCAAGGCGTTCCCAGACTAGCTGGGAGACATAGTCTCTCCACCGAGTCCTGGGTCTGCCCCGGGGTCTCCTCCCAGTGGGACGTGCCTGAAACACCTCAAGTGGGAGGCGTCCAGGAGGCATCCTAATCAGATGCCCATACCACCTCAACTGACTCCTTTCAATGTGGAGGAGCAGCGGTGGCAATTTGCCTCTGATAGGGTCTCCCAAGACAAACTGGTCCTGGGTGAAGGGCCAGACGAAGAACGATCCAACAGACTCTCATGATAAATTGTATATCAAGGATTCAGTGTACCCCGCCCGGTATGGGGTTACCAAGAGATTAGATTATTGTAATTCTTTATTATCAGGTTGTCCTAAAACATCTTTAAAAAGTCTTCAGCTGATCCAAAATGCTGCAGCAAGAGTTTTAACAGGTACTAGAAAGAGAGATCATATCTCTCCGGTTCTGGCCTCCCTTCATTGGCTTCCCATAGAGTTTAGAATTAAGTTTAAAATCCTTCTTCTTACTTACAAAGCTCTAAACAATCAGGCTCCTTTTTATTTAAAAGATCTGATACTACCGTATTATCCTAACAGAGCACTACGCTCCCAAAATGCAGGACTACTTGTAATACCTAGAATCTCCAAAAGTACAATGGGAGGCAGAGCCTTCAGTTATCAAGCTCCTCTCCTGTGGAATCAGCTGCCAATCTGGATTCGGGAGTCAGACTCGATCTCTGTTTTTAAGATTAGGGTTAAAACCTACCTTTTTGATATAGCCTACAATTAGGGAGGGATCATGTGTTTCTGAACCCTCCCTTAGTTATGCTGCTAATAGGTTTAGTCAGCCAGGGGACCTCCAGTAATGCACTGGGCCTCACTCCTTTCCTCACTCTCTATGAAATATTTTTTTTTGCTGGTCATTAACATTTGTTTGTTCTCTCCCATAGATTGAGTCCCCATCGTGCTGTTTGCTCTCTACATGTCTGTTCTTTTCATCTTCTCTGTCCCCTCACCCCCCAGCCAGTCGCAGCAGTTGACTGACCCTCCCTGAGCCTGGTTCTGCTGGAGGTTTCTTCCTGTTAAAAGGGAGTTTTTCCTCTCCACCGTCGCCAAGTGCTTGCTCACAGGGGATCACCTGATTGCTGGGGTCTTTCTGCAACTGTGGGGGTTCCCCCCTACAGTTGATAGTGCTATGAGATGACTGTTGTTGTGAAATGGTGCTATATAAATAAAGTTGAATTGAATTGAATTGAATTGAATTGAATTGACGCGGACGTGCGCGCACTCCTGTCTGGACCCACAGGGTTAAGGCTGGAGAAAAAGGGTTTACGCGACGGCGTACCCCCCCCCCCCAATATGCGATGTTTCAACCGGCCGACCTCGCCCGTTAGTACCAGCTACATGGCGCCGCCGTATTTTCGACACAATTCACTCCCTCGCGCACCCAGATGTGCGCGCCTCGGTTAAAATGGTTGCCGAAAAGTTTGTGTGGCCTGGCCTGCGCAAAAACGTAAAAGAATGGGCGAAAACTTGCATTTCTTGTCAACGCGCCAAAATACACAGACACACAAAAGCCCCTCTGGAGCCTTTTCCAATCCCTGCTAGAAGGTTCGACCACATTCATGTCGACCTCGTGGGGCCACTACCTTCCTCCCAAGGTTTCACACACCTGTTAACAATGATAGACTGCACCACACGCTGGCCAGAGGCAGTCCCTCTAGCGGCAACCACAGCGGAGGAAGTCGCTCGCGCTTTTTTGACAAACTGGGTGGCACGTTTCGGCGTCCCATCGGACATCACGTCCGATAGGGGGCCTCAATTCGTCTCAGAGCTCTGGTCAGCCATGTCCAACAGCTTAGGGGCAACAATTCATCGCACCACCGCTTATCACCCTCAGGCTAATGGGTTATGCGAGCGTTTTCACAGGTCTTTAAAGGCTGCCCTCAGAGCCTCACTAACGGACACAAATTGGGTAAATAAACTTCCCTGGGTTTTATTGGGGTTGCGTGCTGCACCTAAAGAGGACCTAGACGCCTCTCCCGCAGAATTAGTCTTTGCACAACCTCTCAGGCTTCCAGGTGAATTTTTACCAGAGAACCCAGAGCCAGGGCACCTTCCAGTCCCAAGGTTTTTAGGCAGCAACGGACCGGGCTCTCTCCCCGGTCCAGCTCATCACTCCTTCCCACGGGTTTTTGTCCCTCAAGCTTTAAAAAATGCTGAATTCGTTTTCGTTAAGCATGAAGCTTTAAAACCAACTTTCCGACCAGCATACGATGGGCCATTCAGAGTGCTGGAACATGGTGATAAACACTTTGTGCTTGATTTTGGGGATAGAAAAGAAACAGTCAGCATTGACAGACTTAAACCTGCCTTCCTGTTGAAAGACGAGCCTGCACAGTTGGCGAGAGCACCTCGGCGGGGTAGACCCCCCAAGAGAAAAAACTCAACCCCCCGGCAGGGAACAGTTAACCTCTCTCCTTCCCACACTGCAGATTCCTCACAAGAAGGTCCCAGCAGGGCGCCTAAACCAACCTACAGCAGTTTTGGGAGAAGATTGAAACCCAGACAGCACAGGGACTGATACCAACCACTCCACAATTGTTCACTAATTGTGCTGCAACAGTTTAGGACTGACTTATGATTTTACTATGCTGTTATGATTACCACTGAACTCTCTTAGAAGCATGGCTGCTAGAAAGTTTCTTCTGTGGCAAGAGATGTAACATTTAGTATGTCATAGTAACTGTCCTAGACTGTGAACCATTCTATTGTCCTTTCTTAGTTGTTTGGGGGGCCTGTGGTCTATATTAATCATATATTCCATAACCTACATATATTGAAGCATGTGGAAATGTTTAGTAATTACATATGTAAAGGACTTCACACCTCTGAAAGGACAAAGGCTCTCAACCGCCGAGTGAAGAACAAAGACGTTCCCAGACGAGGCGGAGGAGACCGGAGGAGCCACCCTCACCCCCTAAGGCAAGGAGAGGAAATACCAAGACAATGGGGGGATTAAGATAATGAGGGATGTCAGCCTTTGTTATGCATGTCTTTTGTTGTGTGCACGTATAAAGCCAGTGAGCCGGAGAGATTCTCTCTCTTTTCTCCTTCTGCCACTCTGCACAAGATGAGACTTGTTAGAAGAGCTGATTAATAAACTTTGTTTATAAATCACATCGCCTCTTCATTTCCAAGCTCTTCTACACTAAATATAATTTATTTAAACCCGATTTTTCAATAAAATCATTGCAGTGATTC
Organism: Pholidichthys leucotaenia; assembly: GCA_020510985.1. Lineage (NCBI taxonomy): Eukaryota > Metazoa > Chordata > Actinopteri > Cichliformes > Pholidichthyidae > Pholidichthys > Pholidichthys leucotaenia. The sequence continues at coordinate 409,898,394 of CM035838.1, forward strand.
ACTCTGTGGCTCAGGCATCGGGTTTATTATGGATTATATTTTGAGTTCTTGTTGTTTTTGTCTTGTACATGTGTTTTATGTGCATTTTCACCCACTTTCAGGTGGGCACTGTCCAAGGTTCACCGGTCCGACCACATGCCCTCTCTCTTTGACAGTCAGCTGTTCATGTTTTGTGTGAATCATCTGCCGTGTTGTCAGCCAGCCAATATTGCCAACACTATCACAATGTGTTAGCCACTCCACACAGGCATGGTTCTGTTGCACCCCTTAAAGCGATGTCGGCCCTGGGGCGCAACCGTGGTTAATGCGTCTCCTCTCCATGTTCATGGGCGATGTCAGCCACAAACGCCAACTGTAAGTGCTTCTGTTTATTTTTGTAAGTCCTCACCTTTTCGGGAACTGTTGTCATAATTCTTATGTTCAATACATGTGCTGTGGTGAATTCTGCGCGTAAATCCATTCATCATGACCCTCCGTGCGCTCTTACACAGGGCACAAAGAGGGAGGATGAAATAAGGTCAGGCCCTGACTAATTGAACCCTGATTTACGTGCAGGGTTCACCACAGCACATTTAATACAGAAAGACAGACAATTACCAAAAAGGTGAAGACGTACAAAAAACACAAACACACTTACTGATGGCGTTCGGGGGCCGGCATCGCCCAGAGAACGAATGAGAGGAGACATGTTAGCCACAGTTGTGCCCCAGCGCCGACATCGCTTCAAGGACACACGAGAACCACAGCAACCATGGAGTGACGAACATGTCATGAGAGTGCTGAAAATACTGGCAGACTAACAGCACAGATGACAATACTATGGACCAGCAGTGTGTGACTGGCAAACGGATGCTAAGTACACGCACTGCTGGTGATGGTGTGCTAGAAGCACCTGGGCGAGGACCGGGAAACATGATCAGCAGGAGTTTGAATCAGCTGGTGATAATGAGAGAGGGGATGTGGCCGGACTGGCGAGCGTCAGCATGCGATCACAGAAAGTAGGTCAAAGGTGCGCATAAATCCATTCATCCTTCCCCTCCTCGTGCGCCCCTCCTGCGTAAAAGCGCACGAGGAGGCTTTTGACAGTTGGAGCTGAAGCATGTGATGTGGTCTTTCACGGCCTGCTGTTTATCTAAGCCTGCGACACAACACGAAGGCACAGCTGTAAAATTAAAACAAGAAACCAGTGAAACTGTGAGCTACAAAGCTGCTGTCATTCGAGTCAACAACACCGGCGTCCGTTCTGTCACTTATGTCATGGTGGTGCCGCCCTTCATTCGGTGGGTGGCACCACAGTCCAGTCAGCAGATGTGGTTTTTTGATGATAACTAGTTTATGCAGGCGCGGTTGTAAATATTATATTGATCATCGACAATAACTTTTGGGTTTACACAACATGCTAAAAAATGTCAAAATCGTGTCATCAGACCTTTAAATGGATAGCTTAAAAAAATTACAAATATTTGAAATATAAAATCATAGTAAAATATGCTAAAAGTGTTCAAATGTGTAAAAAAATGAATGATGCTATGAGATTTAGAAAAAAGGACCCCCATAAGAATTTATTAGCCATCTAATATTTCCAATTCCCAGGCTGCTTATAGGTCATAGTGCTCAAATCATTAATAATAACACTGAACTTCTCCAGGAGCCGATGCTGTCCTCTCCTTGTTACTTCATCACCAGTTCTTCTGAAAACCAGGATGTTAAAACACGAGATCACGCTCACCTTTGGACCTATCCTGTTTAAAAATAGACATAAGTAAATATAAGACATAATACAAATATGGTATTTACTAAACTAAATACATGGAACACAATGAAAGTTGTTTCATTTCTTTTCCTGTTTTACAAACTTGAATATTCCTGATCTACTAACACTGACTCTGCTCCTGCACCTGGAAATCAGTGCTAGGTTAAAAAAAAAAATCTCACAAATAAGTTGACTGAAGTTATCTTTTAAAAATAATAAAGTTTAATGTATTTATGACTGAAACTTTACCACAACAGTCTACTCTACACATGTACTACACATTTGTTGATAAAATAAAATGCAGTATACAAGTCACAGATTTTTGCTTATATTTAGTGAGATTTACTCACCTGACATCAAAATATAGAATAATTTATTCTCATTAAGCTCTAAGTATGCTCTGAATATACTCATCATATTAATACAATCGTGTTTCTGTACATCATGTGATATGTTACAAATTATAAATGATCATGCAAACAATATTGCACTAATATTGTGGATGAGCTCTGTGTAGTTAATAAAACAGACAAAACTGGACAGTTATTGATCACCTGCTGTCACATGGCAAATATGACAATACGTTTTATGGCAATGGTTTTTATCAATACATTAAAATGTAATATAAGGCTGTTACAAATCTAAAGTGTGGCACTTTTGATGGATAATCTATAGATTATATCTAAAGTAATTTTTAAGTGCTAATTTCTGACATTAGCATCTTACCAGCTGACTGCAGCTAGTTATCAAGCTAACGATACTAATTTACTTGCCAACCTACTAACAGCTTTATTAGTTTGAAACCTAATTTTAAAGGACAGACAACCACAGTACCTGCAGTCTCCATCCTCTTAGTAACTCAGAGAAGGCAGAATGTTTCATTCTTATTAATATTCCATAATTATGTCTTCTATGATGCTAAATAGCCAATATTGGCACAGCTTCAGGAAGAAGATGGAGGACAAGCTGCAACAGAGCGACATCAGCGGGGTCTGGAGAAACCTCAAAACCATCTCGGGGCTCCAGAATACCTCCCCCCAGGCCACGGGGGGCAGGGAGTGGGCGAACAACCTGAATCTGTTTTTCAATAGATTTGACCAACCGCCCTCCCCCCTGTCTGCACAACAACCACTGCTGCCTCTAAGAAATCAAGTCCTGCTACCCACTCCCCACTCCACTGACACCCCCCCCCACTCCCAACACACAGCCCCCCATCCTGACCCTGACCAAGACCCAGGTGAGGACGGAGCTGAGGAAGATCAAGGCGAGGAAGGCGTCGGGACCGGACGGCATCAGCGCAAAGCTCCTCAAGTCCTGTGCAGACCAGCTGTGTGGGATTGTGACATATATCTTCAACATGAGCCTGAAACTGGGGAGGGTACCACAGCTGTGGAAAACATCTTGTGTGGTACCTGTACCAAAAACTTCCCACCCCAAAGACCTGAACAGCTTCAGACCGGTGGCCTTGACGTCCCACTTGATGAAGACCCTGGAGAGACTGCTCCTTGCTCATCTCCGCCCCCTGGTGGAACCAGCGATGGATCCACTCCAGTTCGCCTACCAGCATGGCATTGGGGTGGAGGATGCGGTGATCTTCCTCCTTCACCGTTCTCTGCCCCACCTGGAGAAGCCCGGGAATATGGTGAGGATCATGTTCTTTGACTTCTCCAGTGCTTTCAACACCATCCAACTGATGATCCTGAAGGACAAGCTGCTGCGCGCAGGGGTGGACCAGCACCTGTCATCATGGATCCTGGACTACCTCACGAACCGGCCTCAGTTTGTGAGAACCCGGGACTGTGTTTCCGACACGATCATCAGTAGCACGGGGGCCCCCCAGGGAACGGTGCTGGCTCCCTTCCTGTTCACTCTTTATACTGCGGACTTCTCACACAACACAACACATTGCCATCTACAGAAGTTCTCTGATGACTCTGCGATCGTTGGTCTCATCTCCAGCGGAGATGAAGCTGAGTACAGAGGGCTTATCCAGGACTTTGTGGACTGGTGCCATCGGAACTGCCTCCAGATCAACGCGAGGAAAACTAAGGAGCTGGTGGTGGACTGCCGCAGGCATGGGCAGCCCCTCACAGCACCAGTAAATATACAGGGAACAGACATCGAGATGGTGACATCCTACAAGTACCTGGGTATTCATCTGAACAATAAACTAGACTGGTCACACAATACTGACGCACTCTACAAGAAGGGACAGCGCAGGCTGTTCCTGCTGAGGAGACTCAGGTCTTTTGGTGTACAAGGGGCGCTGCTGAAGTCATTCTATGACACGGTGGTGGCATCAGCCATCACTTTTGGAGTGGTCTGCTGGGGCAGTGGCATTACTGCAGCCGATAGGAAGAGACTGAACAAACTGATTAAGGAAGCTAGCTCTGTCCTGGGGCAACGCCTTGATCCGATGGAGGAGATAGGAGAGAGAAGGACGGTGGCTAAACTGTCATCTCTGCTGGAGTCCGAGTTCCACCCTATGCAGGACATACTGGATGCACTGAGGAGCTCATTTAGCAGCAGACTACATCATCCCAGGTGCACAACCGAGAGGTTTCGTAGGTCCTTCCTACCAACGGCTGTCAGACTGTACAACCTAAGCAGGGCTGCTCGCAGAGATAGCAAAAAGACGTAACAAACTAATAGTTTTTTGAATGCAAAAGATGCAATAGACTTACACAATGGTCCTCTCCGGCATACAACTAGGAACATACCGGTCGCTATGGAGGGTGAGAATATGTATGGGCACATAATCATACCATGTAGGATAACTAAATAGACGGTTATGCTGTTTCATCCCACCTAGCAACAATGCTCTGCACTGTGTGTGTTTATATATTTACATATTTATTCCATCTAGCTACAATGCTCTGCACTGGGTGTGTTTATATTTATATATCTATATATTTATTCCATCTAGCTACAATGCTCAGCACTGGGTGTGTTTATATTTATATATCTATATATTTATTCCATCTAGCTACAATGCTCCGCACTGTGTTTTTATATATCTACATATTATTCCATCTAGCTACATTGCTCCGCACTGTGTGTGTTTATATACTTGCATATTTATTCCACCTAGCTGCAATGCTCCGTACTGTGGGTGTTTATATATTTACATATTTATTCCATCTAGCTACAATGCTCTGCACTGTGTGTTCATATATTCATATATTTATTCCATCCAGCTACAATGCTCTGCACTGTGTGTCTGTGTGTGTGTGTGTGTATATATATATTTTATAGTAATATGTACATATGTATATTAGCTGCTCTTGCTTGCTTGTTTTTTTTCTTGCCTTCTGATTGTTGCTCTGAGTGTTGCTATCCCTGTGCTGTTGCAATCCTGGAATTTCCCCGTTGTGGGACTAATAAAGGCTTATCTTATCTTATCTTAAGTTACTGACCTTTGTCCACTTTCTGACTCCACTGAACTTTGTGTAGAAGAAACACGTTTCACAGAAAGCCTCTGGTTTTTGAAAGAGCAGTGTCCTGACAGCAGGATCACCTCCTCCTGGGCTGCTACACCTCCAACACCTGAATGGAGGCTCTGCTATTAATCGCTGCTAATCTGCTGCCTTGGCTAATAATGTTTTTTTATGCATACATGACACCTCTTCTCATACATGACATCATTATTATGATTTTTACAAACCTGGCGTGTGGCTGCTGGACATCACTTTGAATTAACTACTCAAGTCACATGCCACACTAGAGACAATAAAACACTGGACTTATTCTATGCAAATACTAAGGAGGTGTACACCTCATCACCACTCCCCCCACTCGGGAGATCGGATCACAACTTGGTTCATCTTCTGCCGGTGTACAAAACCTTAGTACACAGACAACCTCCGGTCATGTGCACGGTGAAGTTATGGTCTGAGGAGGCAATGGACGTGCTAAAGAATTGTTTTGAAATCACTGCTTGAGAGCAGCTCTGCGATCCACATGGTGAGGACATCGATGGCCTCACTCACACCATCACGGACTACATCAGCTTCTGCGTGGACAACACCGTACCCACCAAGACCATACGGTGTTGCTCGAACAACAAACCCTGGATCAACCCTGAGATAAAAAACACTTCTGAGAGAGACGAAGAGGATCTTCAGGTCGGGGAACAGGGAGATGCTGAAGTCCGTTCAGAGGGAGCTGAGGAGGAAGATCAGAGAAGGCAAGGACAGCTTCAGGAAGAAGACGGAGGACAAGCTGCAACGGAGCGACAACGGTGGGGTCTGGAGAAACCTTAAAACCATCTCTGGGCTCCAGAATACCTCCCCCCCCAGGCCACGGGGGGCAGGGAGTGGGCCAACAATCTGAACCTGTTTTTTAATAGGTTTGACCAGTCGCCCTCCCCCCCAACTGCACAACAACCACTGCTAAAGTCATCAAGACCTGCTGTCCACACCCCACTTCACCAACATTCCCCCACTCCCAGCACACAGCCCCCCAACCTGACCCTCACTAAGAACCAGGTGAGGACGGAGCTGAGGAAGATCAAGGCGAGGAAGGCCGCAGGACCGGACGGCATCAGCGCGAAGCTTCTCAAGTCCTGTGCAGACCAGCTGTGTGGAATTGTGGAGCATATCTTCAACCTGAGCCTGAAGCTGGGGAGGGTACCACAGTTGTGGAAAACATCTTGTGTGGTACCTGTACCAAAGACTTCCCACCCCAAAGATCTGAACAGCTACAGACCAGTGGCCCTGATGTCTCACATGATGAAGACCATGGAGACACTGCTCCTTGCTTCACTTCCGCCCTCCCAAGAGAGCAGACGCTTTTTCCTTCTCTCTTGCTCTGACTTTTTTTTCCTTCCTCCCCAACTACTGGATTCCAGCTTGCTGTTGTCTGTCTGCGTCTAACTGCGACCGTCGAAAGAAAGAAATTATGGAGTTAATAAGCTGGGCTTTGAACACAATTGACACTATTTTTTCAACAAGGAAAAGTGCTCCGGGGGAAGCTGTCTGCCCTGCAGGAACGGCTCCAGCGGGCTATTTACGTGACACAAGTAATTGGAAGATCTTGTGTCTCACTAATCTCTCTATCGAAGATATTGAAGATTTGTATGTCTTCGGGATAATGGTGATCGGGATCTTTCTGATTGGAACTGGGATTGTCCTGGTGTACCGCAAATTGCTGAAGATGGATACAACCTATCAAAATGCTGGCCAGGCGAGGTGCATCTGTCAAATTGAAAAATTGGAGAAGACCCTGATAGCGACAAATGGAGAACTGTCTCGGAAGGTGGATTACATCATGGTCTCGCTTAGGTCTTTCCACGATGGATTTAAAGCCCCGCAATGAAGGATTAAGTACTGAATCTACAGAAGAAATAAAAAGCCTTCTCTGTGATCAGTCCGATTTGGCTCAATTTCCCCATGAAAATGCCTCCTGGCTGTCTGCAGTCTGTGTTTTCAAAATCATCGAGCACAAGGCCTTGGACAGCCATCTGGACAGCCTGCCCAGATATTCGCAAGGACGATCGGCGGCAGCCAGACAAAACATCTCCTGCCAAGTGCCCTTGTTGTTCTCTTATTATCATCAACATTGCTTCAACAGCGCACACACATTGATCCATGAACTGAATAAAGATACACACACTGCTCTCTTGTGTCTTGTGAATCCTGTCTTGCGTATGTGCATCGAGAGCTTTTTTTTCCCCTTGTAATCATAATATTGATTGATTATGCAACCAGTATTCTGAATCAATGATTTTTTTGCTCCTTCCTATTGTTCCTCGTATTATTCTTATTCTTATGCTACCTGTACCCTCTATCCTGTTGGCAGGCGCGTCCCCGATGCAGCCGTGTCACTGGAAATGCAGGTTCATTTTCTGTGTCAAGTCAAATTCTCTCGTATGTTATCAGTGATCTGTTAATGTACTTGGCAATAAATCTTTTCTGATTCTGATTCTGCTCACCTAACTAACTAACTAACCTGCACTTATATAGCGCTTTTCTAGTCTCAAAGACCACTCAAAGCACTTTCACTAGTACTAACCCTCTATTCTAAGGGCCTATAGGAAACAGATATCTAGGGACAATTTAGAACAGCCAATTAACCTAACATGCATGTCTTTGGATTGTGGGAGGAAACCGGAGCCCCCGGAGTAAACCCACGCAGAACAGGGAGAACATGCAAACTCCACACAGAAAGGTTCCAACCCCTGCCAGCCTGGGGATTCGAACCAGGAACCTTCTAGCTGTAAGGCAACAGTGCTAACCACTGCACCACCGTGCTGCCCACCTCCGCCCCCTGGTGGGACCAGCGATGGATCCACTCTAGTTTGCCTATCAGCATGGCATTGGGGTGGAGGATGCAGTGATCTTCCTCCTTCACCATTCTCTGTCCCACCTGGAGAAGCCCGGGAATGCGGTGAGGATCACGTTCTTTGACTTCTCCAGTGCTTTCAACACCATTCAACCAATGATCCTGAACAACAAGCTGCTGTGCGCAGGGGTGGACCAGCACCTGTCATCATGGATCCTGGACTACCTCACTAACCGGCCACAGTTTGAGAGAACCCGAGACTGTGTGTCTGACACGTTCATCGGTAGCACGGGGGCCCCCCAGGGAACGGTTTTGGCTCCCTTCCTGTTCACCCTTTATACTGCGGACCTCTCACACAACACAACACACTGCCATCTACAGAAGTTCTCTGACGACTCTGCGATCGTCGGCCTCATCTCCAACGGAGATGAAGCTGAGTACAGAGGACTTATCCAGGACTTCGTGGACTGGTGCCATCGGAACTGCCTCCAGATCAACGTGAGGAAAACTAAGGAGCTGGTGGTGGACTGCCGCAGGCAAGGACAACCCATCACAGCACCAGTAAACATACAGGGAACAGACATTGAGATGGTGACATCCTACAAGTACCTTGGTGTTCATCTGAACAATAAGCTAGACTGGTCACACAATACTGACGCACTCTACAAGAAGGGACAGCGCAGGCTGTTCCTACTGAGGAGGCTCAGGTCTTTTGGTGTACAAGGGGTGCTGCTGAAGACATTCTACGACACAGTGGTGGCATCAGCCATCACTTTTGGAGTGGTCTGCTGGGGCAACGGCATTACAGCAGCCGATAGGGAGAGACTGAACAAACTGATCAAGAAAGCTAGCTCTGTCCTGGGGCAACACCTTGACCCAGTGGAGGAGATAGGAGAGAGAAGGATGGTGGCTAAACTGTCATCTCTGCTGGAGTCCGAGTCCAACCCTATGCAGGACATATTGAATGCACTGAGGAGCTCATTTAGCAGCAGACTATATCATCCTAGACCCACCTGGTGGTCTCTTCTTCGCTAAGGGGGTCACCATCATGCCCAAAGACTTCCAGCTGGCCCGCTGCATCCGCGGAGAGAGAGCTTAGACTTTCTGCTGCACATCCACCAGCCATAATGCTCTGCACTGTGTGTCTATATATATACATTTATAGTAATATGGACATATGTTTGCTAGATGTTGTTTTTTCTTGCCTTCTGATTGTTGCTCTGAGTGTTGCTGTCCCTGTGCTGTTGCAATCCTGGAATTTCCCCATTGTGGGACTAATAAAGGCTTATCTTATCTTATAAAAGACGCAACAGACTTACACAAATGGTCCCCTCCAGTATACAACTAGGACGATATCAGTCGCTACGGAGGGTGACAATATGTATGGGTACATATTCATACTATGTAGGACAACTAAGTAGACTGTTATGCTGTTTATTCCATCTTGCTACAATGCTCCGCACTTTGTATATATACGTATATATTTATGTGTACGTGTAGAAGAGCTTGGAAGAACGAGGCAATGTGATATATAAACCAAAGTTTATTATCAGCTCCTCTAACAAGTCTCATCTAAGTGCAGCGGCGGAAGAAGGAAAGAGGCCGAACACCTTCGGCTCTATGAACTTATACTTGCACATAACAAAAGAAATGCATATCAAAAGCTGACATCCCTCATTATCTTAATCCCCCCATTGTCTTCGTACTCCTCCTCATGGCCCTGGGGGGGTCAGGGCAGCTCCTCCGGTCTCCACCGCAGTGCCTGGGATGCTCTCTGATCTTCACTGACAGTTGAGACCCTTTGTCCTGTTCTGAGGTGTGAAGTCGCCTTACATATGTAATCACCAAACATTCTCACATGCTTCAACATATGTAGGTTATGGAATATATGATTAATATAGACCACAGCCCCCCCCCCAAACAACTAAGAAAAGGACAATAGAAAAATTCACAGTTAAAGATAATTACTATGACATACTAACTGCTACACCTCTTGCCACAGAAGAAACTTTCCAGCAGCCATGCTCCTAAGAGAGTTCAGTGGTAATCATAACAGCCTAGTAAAATCACAAGTCAGTCCTAAACTGTTACAGCACAATTAGTGAACAACTGTTGAGTAGTTTGCATCAGTCTCTGTGCTGTCTGGGTTTTAATCTTCTCCCGAATCTGCTGTGGGTCCGCTTGGGCGTCCTGCTGGGACCTTGCTGTAAGGAATCTGCAGCGTGGGAAGGAGAGTGATTATTTGTTCCCTGAAGCGGGGTTGAGTCTTTTCTCTTGGGGGGTCTACCCCGCCGAGGTGCTCTCGCCAACCATGCAGGCTCGTCTCTCAACAAGAAGGCAGGTTTAAGTCTGTCAATGCTGACTGTTTCTTTTCTATCCCCAAAATCAAGCACAAAGTGTTTATCACCAGGTTCCAGCACTCTGAATGGCCCATCGTATGGTGGGCGGAAAGTTGGTTTTAAAGCTTCATGCCTAACAAAAACGAATTCAGCATTCTTTAAAGCTTGTGGGACAAAAACCCGTGGAAAAGAGTGATGTGCCGGTCCGGGGAGAGAGTCCGGTCCATTGCTGCCTAAAAACCTCGGGGCTGGAAGATGCCCTGGCTCTGGGTTCTCTGGTAAAAATTCACCTGGGAGCCTGAGAGGTTGTGCAAAAACTAATTCTGCTGGAGAGGCATCTAGATCCTCTTTGGGCGCAGCACGCAACCCCAATAAAACCCAGGGAAGTTTATTTACCCAATTTGTATCCGTTAGCGAGGCTCTGAGGGCGGCCTTTAAAGATCTGTGAAAACGCTCGAATAACCCATTAGCCTGAGGGTGATAAGCGGTGGTGCGGTGAATTGTCGCCCCTAAGCTGCTGGCCATGGCTGACCAAAGCTCCGAGACAAATTGAGGCCCCCTATCGGACGTGATGTCCGATGGGACGCCGAAACGTGCCACCCAGTTTGTCAAAAAAACGCAAGCGACTTCCTCTGCTGTGGTTGACGCTAGAGGGACTGCCTCTGGCCAGTGCGTGGTGCGGTCTATCATTGTTAACAGGTGTGTGAAACCTTGGGAGGAAGGTAGTGGCCCCACGAGGTCGACATGAATGTGGTCGAACCTTCTAGCAGGGATTGGAAAAGGCTCCAGAGGGGCTTTTGTGTGTTTGTGTATTTTGGCGCGCTGACAAGAAATGCAAGTTTTTGCCCATTCTTTTACGTTTTTGCGCAGGCCAGGCCACACAAACTTTTCAGCGACCAATTTAACCGAGGCGCGCACACCTGGGTGCGCGAGGGAGTGAATTGAGTCGAAAATACGGCGGCGCCATGTAGCTGGGACTAACAGGCGAGGTCGGCCAGTTGAGATATCGCATATTAGGGGGGGCACGCCATCGCGTAAACCCCTTTCCTCCAGCCTTAACCCTGTTGGTCCAGACAAGAGTGCGCGCACGTCCGCGTCACTACTTTGTTCCTCTACCATGGCTGCATAATCTATCCCTGCATGGATTGGTGCTGCGTATGTGTCCGTGTTGGTGAAAAGCTCTGCGGCTGCAGTAGTATAATCTGTCTCCTCGCATTCTGGCGATGTCACAGCGCGAGAGAGGCACTCTGCTACCACGTTAAGTTTGCCTGCCACATGTCGAATGTCTGTGGTGAACTCTGAAATAGCAGCCAGCTGTCTTTGTTGCCTGCCTGACCACGGTTCGGAAATTTTAGCCATGGCAAAGGTGAGCGGTTTGTGGTCTACAAAAGCCGTGAAACTCCGCCCTTCTAACCAGAACTGGAAGTGGAAGTGGCGGATGGATAAATGAAGCGCTAGCAGCTCCCTGTCAAAAGTGCTGTATTTACGCTCAGTTTGGTTTAGCGATTTGCTGAAGAATGCCAAAGGTTGCCAGATTCCGCTGACATGTTGTTCTACAACTGCCCCTATAGCCAGGTCCGAAGCGTCTGTGGTTAGCGCAATGCGGGCCGAGGGATCGGGGTGAACCAACAATGTGGCATTAGCTAGGGCGCTTTTTACTTCCGCGAAGGCGTGTTCGCGCTCCGGGGTCCATTCAACCGCATTGGAAGCTTTTTGTTTTCTGAGCGCGTCATATAGGGGCTGCATGAGCTGAGCTGCGTGGGGGAGGAAACGGTTGTAAAAATTAACCATTCCTAAAAATTCTTGCAGCAATTTGACCGTTTGTGGCCGTGGGAAACTTTTTATCGCGTGAACTTTGTCTGGCAGTGGGACTGCCCCCTTCGGAGAAACTCTGTGTCCTAAAAATCAATTTGTGACACGCCGAATTTGCATTTGGCTGGATTGATTATTAACCCGTGCTCTTCTAGCCTCTGAAAAACCATAGTGAGATGCCGCTCGTGTTCTTCCTCAGACGGGCTGGCTACATGCATATCGTCGAGGTAGACGAAAACAAAAGGGAGGTCGCGTAATACTGCGTCCATCATCCGCTGAAAGGTTTGAGCAGCGCCTTTGAGGCCGAAAGGCATTCACAAAAATTCAAAAAGGCCGAAAGGGGTTATTACAGCTGTTTTAGGAATGTCCTCTGCTCGAACTGGGACTTGATGATAACCGCGGACCAGGTCTATTTTTGAAAAAATGCACGCACCCGCCAGATGTAGTGAAAAATCTTGAATGTGAGGAATTGGGTAGCGGTCATGCGCTGTCGCATTGTTTAATCTGCGGTAATCGCCGCACGGTCTCCAAGAACCGTCGGATTTCGGAACCATGTGAAGTGGTGAGGCCCAGGGGCTTTTTGAGCGTCTGACAATGCCTAATTTTTCGAGGGAAGTAAACTCGTCCCGAGCTATGGCGAGCTTGGCCGCGTCTAAGCGCCGAGCTTTGGCAAATACGGATGGGCCCGTTGTGGGAATAAAATGTTCAACCCCATGTTTAGCCACTGTGGCTGAGAATTTGGGAATTGTGAGTGCTGGAAATTGGGTGAGGAGTTGATCAAACTTACCTCCTGCTGTGGTGACGCTGGCCTGCACGGGTGGTGGAGAAATACGAGCTGAGCAGGGAATAGAAGCAAAGGACAGTGCATTAACCAAGCGTCTGTTCGCTAGATCAACTAATAACCCATGTGCACACAAAAAGTCTGCGCCCAACAAGTTAAAACTCACCGCCGCTACAACAAATGTCCATCTGTAGTTGCGGCCGTGGATGCGGAGGTGCAGGCTCTTTTCGCCAAAGGTGTCAATGCTGGAGCCATTGGCTGCCACCGCTCCGTTGCCCCGGGTGCCCATGGCTCGATCTGCTTGGGAGGGCATGACAAAACTTAGTTGAGCTCCTGTGTCAATAAGGAACTGCTTGCCGGTGTGACCGTCCGTCACATATAACAGCTTACTTTTTTCGCCGAGAACCGCTGCCGTTAACGGCTCTCGGTTTTGGCGTTTCCCGAAATCGTAAATTTGCAGGGGGGAACACATTTGTGAGCCTTCTCGGCGAAGCGGTGGTGGTAATAACAAACGTCGCTCCGTCTGTTACGTTTTGGCCGTGTCACTGTCACCGCGGGCTGATTCTGCTCGGTGATTTGTGGCTCCTCGTGGCTCCAGGCATCAGCGTTGAGGTCTGCGGATGCTGCTGTGGGTGTCTGCTCCTTGCAGGCGTTGACAAGCCGTTGAGCTTTGTGGGCCAGCACGCGGAAGTCTTGCTGGGTGCTGCATCGCATGTTGGCGAGTGTCCCTCTCATGTGTGGCGGCAGCGTACTGAGGAATATGAATTGGAAGAGGAAGTTGTCATTGTCCTCTTCTTTAAGCTGCAGCAAGTCCTCCATGAGGGCCTTAGGTCTGCATCCTCTGTGGCCGTAAACCGCCAGGATCCTCTCGGCTCTCTCTTTGGCTGAGGGGACGTAATTTGCCACGATGGTTGCTTTCAGTACTTCATATTTGTCTTGGGCCAGCGGCCGCTGGATAATGCTCCGCACACACCTCGAAGTGGCGGCGTCGAGTTTGGCGACGATGTAATAGAACTTCGTATCATCGGCCGTGATGCCCGCCAGTGTAAACTGGGCTTCAGCTTGCTGAAACCACGAGGCAGGGTCTTCCTGCCAGAAGTCCGGCAGCTTGACAGCGACGGCGTTTGTGTAGACCGTCACTGATGTATCCGCAGGGTGAGAGTGCCTTGCTTCGGCTCTCTCAGCGGCGCTGGTGCTCGGTTGAGCCCTCTCTATCACTTCTGCCGAGGGGGAACGTCGCCCATCTGTTCCCCTGTCTGCATGGGCGCCGGCGTCTGCCTGGGTCGCCACAGATGAGTCGATCGCGGGGGAACGCCTCTGGTCCATACTCGCGTCAGGGTCACCAGTGTAGAAGAGCTTGGAAGAACGAGGCGATGTGATATATAAACCAAAGTTTATTATCAGCTCCTCTAACAAGTCTCATCTAAGTGCAGCGGCGGAAGAAGGAAAGAGGCCGAACACCTTCGGCTCTATGAACTTATACTTGCACATAACAAAAGACATGCATATCAAAAGCTGACATCCCTCATTATCTTAATCCCCCCATTGTCTTCGTACTCCTCCTCATGGCCCTGGGGGGTCAGGGCAGCTCCTCCGGTCTCCACCGCAGTGCCTGGGATGCTCGCTGATCTTCACTGACGGTTGAGACCCTCTGTCCTGTTCTGAGGTGTGAAGTCGCCTTGCATATGTAATCACCAAACATTCTCACATGCTTCAACATATGTAGGTTATGGAATATATGATTAATAGACCACAGTACGTATGTATATCCACTGCTCTTATTTATATTTTTCGTATCTTCTTAATTATTGCTCTGAGTGTTGCTATCCCTGTGCTGTTGCAATCCTGGAATTTCCAAATTGTGGGACTAATAAAGGTTTATCTTATCTTAAGTCCGTGCAGGCGTTAACAGGTAAACAGTACATAAAGCGAGAATTGCGGATGTAAAACAGAGTTCTTTCTATCTGTGCTCAACTAGTTTTGACTGAGGCAAGGTCCTGGATGTGTGGCACAAAAACCTGAAATAAAAAACTGAATTTGTATGACAAGAAGTGAAACTGAACTCTGATAATGAATTACGGAGCCGAAATTTTCAAGTAAATGAAATACAGTTTCAATTTTATTGCAATACACATTCAAACCAATAGATTCAATTTCAAATTAGGCAGTTCAGATTCAAATTTTAAAAGCAATTATTCAAACTAATTAATTAAGGTTCAAATTCAGTTATTCAAATTCAAATAATTCAAATTCAAATTCAGTTCCTGCTGGCGCAAACCTTATTCCATAACTTTTTCACACAGGGCCATGTAGGTTTGGAATTTTTTTTCCTTAATAACAAACGCCTTCATGTAAAACTGCATTTTGTGTTTACTTGTGTTATCTTTCTCTCATATTTAAATTTGTTTGATGATCTGAAACATTTAAGTGTGACAAACATACAAAAAAAATGAGAAATCAGGAAGGGGGCGAACACTTCTTCACACCACTGTAAGTCACTAAATTGTTTATTACAATCAGCAGCAAAATCCAGATTATTCAGAATGTGCCAAATTCAAACTTTAAACTGCAAAAAAAAACTTGGAATGGGTCACACGCCGGCCACTCATCGCCTTCGCAAGGTCGCCCAGCACGCCAAGGACTGATTGATTGAAGGCAGCATTCTGAGCCAACTCCTCCCTTCACAAGGTAGTTTAACTAACTAACTAACTAACTAACCTGCACTTATATAGCGCTTTTCTAGTCACAAAGACCACTCAAAGCGCTTTCATTAATACTAACCCTCTATTCTAAGGGCCTATAGGAAACAGATATCTAGGGACAATTTAGAACAGCCAATTAACCTAACATGCATGTTTTTGGCATGTGGGAGGAAACCGGAGAAATCCCGGAGTAAACCCACGCAACACGGGGAGAACATGCAAACTCCACACAGATCACTGTTGGTCGGGGGCTGGGATCGAACCCACGATCCCACGATCCCCACAATCCCCCGGCCAAGGGTAAACTGTGCTGCCGCAGTGCTAACCACTGCGCCACCGTGCAGCCCGAGTAGCAGTAGCAGTAGCCGAGAGCAGTTTAATGCTCTCTTGCTTCATGTGCCTCACATTGCTGAGTCGTGCTAGATGTTGCTGGTATCGGAGCTGGTACCGGTGTCAAAGCAGATGCTGGTGGAACTCTAGAACGAAAATACACACACAACTTAAGTACATGCACAGCATGAAAGTGCAACATGTAAAAAACAACTTTTTAACCAGGATTAACACTAGCTTATTTTGTCAGATGTTGACACAAGCGCAAAATACAAGCAGAGCAGGGAGTTAGCACTGATAGCCAACTAGCTAGCTCATTGTCTGCATACAGAAGACAACAGTGCTGTTTGTTCAAAGTGAGCTTGCCACCATTGGGATAAATAACATAAAAGATGCATCATTTCACATCACTCACCATCCTCTATCACAGTTTTCAACAATGATGACGCCGTGGTCGGGTCGACACCACTGTGCCTCCCTTCTGCCTTCACTGGTCAGTGGCCATGAATTAATTTCAAGTCACTCCATCCAGCTCCCTCTGGACTTCTCTAATCAGCTACCAAGCACAGAAAAGTCTGCACCTTGTCGTTGGACCACGATGTTGATTTGTGTGTAGCCATTTATTCACTCAATCACGCTTGCTGTCGGTGATTTGACTGTTGCCATCCAAAATTGCGGCATAAGAAAAAGACACGTGACACGCATGACGTCAGTGCAACCCCTCTATCCAGTTCTGGTGAGTGATTCATATAGTACATTTACCCATAAAAACTAGTACACTCAATCAAATCCTTCCCATACATTACAGCACTAATGCAGGTACAGCAGACTCAACAAGTAAGCAAGGTCACCAGCAGGTTGAGAAAAGAAGGGGGGCGGGGCAGACCCCAGTTGTACTGGGTGGTTCAAACCTGTTGTTGGCATTAGCGCTAAAGTTTTCTGTTGTTGCTGCAATGTGCAAATGTCTGCAAAAATGTCACAGGATTGTGGTTCTCAATAAAACTACAAGTGGTAGAGGCATTTTAACAGCAGTTGAGTTTTAGAAGTAGTTTAGAATTTGATGTTCATTCCTAATTTATAAACAGATTACTTCTGAATGAATGAATGAATCAATCAATCTTAATTTTGGGATAGATTTTTTTTTTTTCTTCCGGTTCCGGTTCCGCCGGACCGGCGGCACCACATGAGTTGGCTGCCTTTTGCAACTGCCTTTTTCTTATCTTCCTTCTTCTTTCTACACCTTTCACTCTATATATATATCACGGACACACAGATCGCCCCAAGGGTCTCCCGAGTCGGCGGACGGAGCCACTGTTTGCAGCGGGGGACGATACAGCAGGGAAGAGCTAGCTAGCTGGCTAGCTAGCTCCAACCGCCACCCGGTGCTAACGGAGAAGCTCGACATGCCGAGGAACTGTGGCGAAAACGACGCGGGTGCCAGGCTGGAGTTTAGGCGGCGTGCAAGAAATATAAGACAGAATAATAAAGAGCGATGGCAAGAACCAAGCAGACCGCCCGTAAATCTACTGGAGGAAAAAGCCCCCCAGGAAGCAGCTAGCCATCAAGGCTGCTCGAAAAAAGCACTCCGGCCACTGGCGGAGTGAAGAAGCCTCACCGTTACAGGCCCGGTACCATGGCTCTGAGAGAGATCCGTCGCTACCAGAA
The DNA here is from genome assembly GCA_020510985.1 of Pholidichthys leucotaenia. Lineage (NCBI taxonomy): Eukaryota > Metazoa > Chordata > Actinopteri > Cichliformes > Pholidichthyidae > Pholidichthys > Pholidichthys leucotaenia. The sequence goes on from CM035838.1 coordinate 409,916,058, forward strand.
ATCCACGGAGCTGCTCAGCCATAGGCTGCCCTTCCAGCGCCTGGTGAAGGAGATCGCTCAGGACTTCAAGACCGACCTGTGCTTCCAGAGCTCCGCCGTCATGGCTCTGCAGGAGGCCAGCGAGGCCTACCTGGTGGGTCTCTTTGTGGACACCAACCTGTGCGCCATCCACGCCAAGAGGGTCACCATCATGCCCAAAGACATCCAGCTGGCCTGCCGCACCCGCGGAGAGAGAGCTTAGACTTTCTGCTGCACATCCACCAACCACAATGCTCCGCACTGTGTGTCTATGTACATATGTATACTAGCTGTTCTTGTTTTTTTCTTGCCTTCTGATTGTTGCTCTGAGTGTTGCTATCCCTGTGCTGTTGCAATCCTGGAATTTCCCCATTGTGGGACTAATAAAGGCTTATCTTATCTTATCTTATATTAAAAGTACAGATTAAAAGAAACTGAATAATATAACAAAGGGGGAAAGAAAATCCAACAAGGTCAAACTAGACAACAACTCCTCTGATTATACAGTTCAACATAAGTTATCCGAAATGGGTGATGGCTGAAGCCGCAGCTTATATTGCCCACCCATATTCCATCCAAGAATTCAAAAGAAAAACAAACAAGAGCGATTACAATTCAGAACAAAGCTAAGACAAAATGTGACAAAAAAAAAAAACAAAAAACTACGCAACAACACAACGCAGACTGGATATGACAATCCTTATGTGATTTTACATGTCATCTTGTATATACTGTATGTTTGGAGTATTTCTTCCTTTAGTTTTTGTTTAAATTGTCCAAGCGTTGTACATGATTTTAATTCAGGTCCAAAATCGTTCCATAATCTGACTCCTTGCATTGAAACACAGTGTTGCTTGGTGGTAGTTCTCACTGAAGGTTTTTGAAATATACATGTTCCTCTGAAATGATATCGTTTCTCCCTTATTTGGAACAACTTTTGGATATTTGCGGGCAGTGATAGATTCTTTGCTTTAAACATTTTTACTGCAGTTTTAAAATCAACCAGATCTTTCAACTTGAGAGCTTTTAATTTAAGAAAAAGTGGGTTTGTTGGTTCCCTGTAAGCAGCTTTGTTTATTATTCTAATAGCTCTCTTCTGAAGCATAAAGACTGGATATATGTTTGTTTTATATGTATTTCCCCATACTTCAGTACAATATGTCATGTATGGGAGTATTAATGAATAATACAAGGTATATAGTGTGGGTTGATTCAGCAAATATTTCACTCTGTGTAGTATTTGAGTATTCTCAAAATATTTATGAGGAAAGACCTTGAAATATGATGATTCAACAGAAGACATATAGAAGATAATTAAGTATGACTGATATTTTGGGCTGTTCAGTGCAGGCCAGGGGCTCATCCTGTATTCCACACAGGTAGAGGCAGTGGTCTCCAAGGGCTCATTTCCACCAAAATAAAAGAGCCAGCGCTAGTTCGGTTCTGGGGCTGGTGCCATTGCTTAACCAGTTCAACTGTAGTGCCTCATAAGAACCAGTTGGTTTTCCACCAATATGGAGCTAGAGGGGGGATTATGCCAGGGCTACGTCATTACGTAGTATGAAGTGCCTTTATGCAACCCCACAGAAGACCACAAAAGAAGTAGCAGCACTAGCTTGTCAACATGAGGAGTTTGTTGTCTCTTTGGCAGCGCTGCTTTTATTATTCCAAACCTGTATTACCATCCAAAAACAGTTTTATTCTTAATTGCAGAGAATGGCAGCTACGCTTAAGGAGACTAGTAATTATCAGTATTGAAGTTATCAGCCGTTGCTAGATCAAGTCTGTAGCGTGAGCATTGACTACACTTTTAAACGTAATGTTTATGTCAATTCTGTAATAGGTGGTGTTACGGCGCATTGCGAGTCGCCTTTTATGTCATGCCAAAAAGTGATCAGCTGCCCAAAAAAATGATCACCAGTAGCCATATTGTTATGGGTTTATATTAGCCATTAAATATGTATTTCAACAGATAAACAGTACTTAGTTAGGTATAACAAGATATATTTAACACTTATGATGCATTTTGAACCCAAAACAAACTTGATCTAGGATTAAAAGCAATTAAAATAATGCAGTCACAAGGTTACATGGAAAAATGCATAGATTTACTACATATATACATGAAGATACTGTATCAATATATAATCTATGTACCTCCAAAGAATGTTTTTGCACATAAATATTGCAATCAGATAAATTCTATACGTTGTTTTCCAAACTGCAACACTTTGGCCAACACTATAATTTTTCAAATGTGATAAAACCTCAAAACATTTAGACACATTGTAGGTGGACTGAGACCAGGCAGTCCACCTTTAACAAGCGGGTGCTCCTGGCTCCTGCAGATGGTGATCACTTTTTGGCACGACACCGGATTTCACCACCCAGCCGACCCCATGCAGAAGTGGCTGATGAAACTCTTTTCGGACACAGGCAGACTTACCCCTGAACAACGTAACTACAACTACCGGATGAGTCATGCACGTTCAATTGTGGAAATTGGTTTAGGCGGCTTGAAAGGACGATGGAGGTCCCTCCTGACAAGGAATGACTGCAAGCTGGAGCTGAGCAAGAAAATGGTGCTCAGCTGCTGCATACTTGATATTATTTGTGAGGAACATGGTGACAACTTTGGACTCCCAGACACACCTGATCACAGTCAGCCTCCAGTTCAACCACTACCTGACCAATGTAGAATGACATTAGGGCAGCTTTAATGGAGTATTTTAACAGTGGGGAGCAATAACCTGTTCAATGCCTTCCACGTCATTTACAAAATATAACGTGAAGTAGTTCAAAATAATTTATGAATAAAACATTCAGCTGACAATCAGTCCTCAGTGTACTCTGTTTAAGTATTTATGGTGTATACATAGGTACATTTACAGAGTTGTTAAATTTACCTTTAAATTTACATTTACCCTTCTGTACTTGTATATCATCTATTCTGGTTAAAGTACTGATTCAAGTTTTTATTCATGTAGAGGTAACAAGAGACCAACTGTAAAGTGTAAAAGTTAAAAGTACTTTCCCCAGAAATGATCATGCCCAGAGCTGATAGAATGTCATGTGGTATGTTGTCAAAAGAATATAAACTCATTATCATTTTTGAAGCTGGCAACTTGGAACATTTTCCACAGAAAAAGTGCACAGATTTAAAGTTTGTTGCTGCTTGTTCTTTAGAAAATGTGAAAAAAGTTGTCAAAAATATGAGTAAGTCCACAAATACCTCATATATTGTCCAATACCTGAAAAATTAACTTAAGTGCAGCAATTCAGTACTTGTACTTTCACTTCCCACCTCTACAAAGTTATAGTGATTTGCATGGTTTGTCCTAAACAGCTTTACATTTCATGCATGTTTGGTGTGAGGATGATTACTTAATGTAGAAGCAAAAAACACTTAAGGAAAGAAAGCTTTTATTTACAAAATGTGCAAAAACTTCAGACTGCTACATAAGAAATATTATGTACACACAACCAAAAATATTAATGCTGTCATAGTTACTTTGTTTGCAGTCCCTCAAGCACAGACACAACGTGTCCCATCAGTCCAACAAGGGTACTGGTACTGTCCTCCATCTTCTGGATGCTCTGCAGCAAAGCTGGAGGACAGCTGCTCCTCCCTCCTGCTCTGCTCCTGCTGTTTCTCATCTGACCTCTCCAGGTAGTCAAGAAGGAGGTCCATGTTTGTGTCCCACTTCTGTTTCCCTGTTTTAAAGTACAAAAATAAGCAATATAAAATAACCACACACTGAAAAATGCAGGAATTGTCAATCCAAGATTGAATGTGTCTATTCAACATCCATTTACTGTTAGTGGCATCACAACATTCAGTTCAAGTGTATAACTGGTTTAATTCACTCCCTCCTTTGTGTGAATGGGTCATGAGCTGAACATACTGTATATTACCTAATCTGGTTTGATGAGAAGAGGAGGAAGAGCAGGAGGAGAACAAGCTTGGTGCTGGTGAAAGTGAGCTGGACACCACAGGTCTGGGTGGTTCTCCCACATCATCCAGGTGTGATAAATCTGTAAATACAAAAAAGGTGTTTTAGTTTGTGCAGTGTCCAACTTAAGCCTTCCATTAAATGTGCAGACACAGAAGGCATTTTATTCAATATCAATAATAGCAAAGCTTACATGTCTGATTACGGAATATAAGAATAGGAATAGAATAGGCTTCATTGTCATTGTACAGTTGTACAGCACAATGAAATTGTAGGTGCTCCACCAGGCTACTGCGCAATAAAGTAAGAGAAGAATTAGATAAAACATGGTTACACAACACACAAACACACGAGTGAAATTTTAAAAAAAATGTCCCGATTATGGAAAATTACCAAAATAGTAAAAATGATGACATTACTAGCATCTTTGGTAGAAAAGTCTCCCATAACACAATGCAAGGCACCCATTCACACACAGTATTGATACCATAAAAAGCGTATTTTGCGCTGGATATCTTTATAAAAAAAAAGTATTCGGTAAGACACTAAGATTTTTGTTCTCTTTTTCTCTCAAATGAGCATTTCAAGATATATGGCGATGTCACTAACGTCATTTGAGACAACAATAAACAGTACTGAGACTGAACAAACAGCATATTTTGCACTGGATATCTAACAAAGTATTCTGCAAGACGCTAAGATTTTTGTTCTAGTTTCTCAAATGCACAATTCTTTATGGCGAGGAGAAACGTTTGCGGTAAAAACACTTTTAGCTTGTTAGCATAGCTAACCGAAAATAGTATAGCCACAAGAGTGAGTAAAAAAATATCCGCACTTTGGCCGTTACATATCAATACAAGCGATATACATTTGTCAGCAGAGACGGCCTGTTCATTTCTTTATGGCAAGGAGAAATGTTTGGTTGTAGTAAAAGCTTGTTAGCAAAGCTAATGGAAAATATTATAGTATTTTAGCATACTATATATAGCCGCACTTTGGCTGTTACATATCAATACAAGTGGACATATACAGTGGAGCAAAAAAGTATTTAGTCAGCCACCAATTGTGCAAGTTCTCCCACTTAAAAGATGAGAGAGGACTCCAATTTTCATCACAGGTATACCTCAACTATGAGAAAATGAGAAAAAAAAAAAATCCAGAAAATCACATTGTCTGATTTTTAAAGAATTTATTTGCAAATTATGGTGGAAAATAAGTATTTGGTCACCTACAAACAAGCAAGATTTCTGGCTCTCACAGACCTGTAACAACTTCTTTAAGAGGCTCCTCTGTCCTCCACTCGTTACCTGTATTAATGGCACCTGTTTGAACTTGTTATCAGTATAAAAGACACCTGTCCACAACCTCAAACAGTCAGACTCCAAACTCCACTATGGCCAAGACCAAAGAGTTGTCAAAGGACACCAGAAACAAAATTGTAGACCTGCACCAGGCTGGGAAGACTGAATCTGCAATAGGTAAGCAGCTTGGTGTGAAGAAATCAACTGTGGGAGCAATTATTAGAAAATGGAAGACATACAAGACCACTGATAATCTCCCTTGATCTGGGGCTCCATGCAAGATCTCACCCCATGGGGTCAAAATGATCATGAGAACGGTGAGCAAAAATCCCAGAACCACACAGGGGTACCTAGTGAATGACCTGCAGAGAGCTGGGACCAAAGTAACAAAGGCTACATTAGAAACACACTATGCCGCCAGGGACTTAAATCCTGCAGTGCCAGACGTGTCCCCCTGCTTAAGCCAGTACATGTCCAGGCCCGTCTGAAGCTTGCTAGAGAGCATTTGGATGATCCAGTAGAGGATTGGGAGAATGTCATATGGTCAGATGAAACCAAAATAGAACTTTTTGGTAAAAACTCAACTTGTTGTGTTTGGAGGAGAAAGAATGCTGAGTTGCATCCAAAGAACACCATACCTACTGTGAAGCATGGGGCCGGAAACATCATGCTTTGGGGTTGTTTTTCTGCAAAGGGACCAGGACGACTGATCCGTGTAAAGGAAAGAATGAATGGGGCCATGTATCGTGAGATTTTGAGTGAAAACCTCCTTCCATCAGCAAGAGCATTGAAAATGAAACATGGCTGAGTCTTTCAACATGACAATGATCCCAAACACACTGCCCGGACAACGAAGGAGTGGCTTCGTAAGAAGCATTTTAAGGTCCTGGAGTGGCCTAGCCAGTCTCCAGATCTCAACCCCATAGAAAATCTTTGGAGGGAGTTGAAAGTCCATGTTGCCCAGCGACAGCCTCAAAACATTACTGCTCTAGAGGGGATCTGCATGGAGGAACGGGCCAAAATACCAGCAACAGTGTGTGAAAACCTTGTGAAGACTTACAGAAAATGTTTGACCTCTGTCATTGCCAACAAAGGCTATATAACAAAGTATTGAGATGAACTTTTGTTATTGACCAAATACTTATTTTCCACCATAATTTGCAAATAAATTCTTTAAAAATCAGACAATGTGATTTTCTGGATTTTTTTTTCTCATTTTGTCTCTCATAGTTGAGGTATACCTATGCTGAAAATTGGAGACCTCTCTCATCTTTAAGTGGGAGAACGTGCACAATTGGTGGCTGGCTAAATACTTTTTTGCCCCACTGTATGTATATATATTCGTTAACTTTTGGCATTTTAAAGACAATACACTTACCAGTGTGTTTTGAGCAGTGTGTTGTACGGACTATTCAACAGAGTTACGATGGTCCGGCTGGCTGGTCTATCCCCCAAAACAGTTCATCACATGACTGGCCCCCTCCAGCTTATCTTGTACTTCTGCTCATGTCCATACAGCCAAGAAATGTGTCTCCTCTTCGCTCCAAACCTGTTTAGTTTTGGAATCCATCGCTTGCTCGGCTGTTTGGAATGCAACGTGGCGGTCAGTAATGTTTTGAAGCTGGTCAGTTAACCACGCCCATGGCTGTGGACGTAACCAACGTAAACTGGTGCTGCCGCTGGCCCAGCGAGGAGTTAGGGCCACGATAGCCCCACTTTTGAGAGCCTGGGAATTGTGCTTCAGGCGGTGGAAAACCAATGAACTGGTGCCAATCGGGCTCTGGCTCCAGTTAAGCACTGGAACCGTTTTGGTGGAAAAGACCTTTCAAGAGGCCCTTTTTCAACCGATCTGATAGATTATTTAATGGTAAAACTCATAGTTGCCAAGTCCGCTAATTATAAGCGACTTTGGGCTTGTTTTTCTCTAAAATCGCTTGCAAATCTCGTCAGTCGCAGGTTGCAGGTTTTGGGACTTGCTTTTTTAATGTGTAGTTGCTTATTTGGGCTTACATTGCTGTCTGTACAGTGTTGCCAGATGGGAAATGTTGAAGTACTGAACTATTGCTGTTGTTGTTTTTCCAGCCTTATTCCTTTTTCTTTTGATATTGTGCACACCACTGAAGAGAGAAAGGCCATTTCAATTCTCCTAAATGTCATATACGTATAGTAGTATTGACAAATAAAATCTTTGAATCTTTGAAGTATCGTACCAGCTTAAAATTATCATATTTTGAGGAAAATTATTGTACACACTGACATAATTATAGACCCAGGGAACAAAACAGACTCGAGTGAATACAATTTATCCTTTTTATTGCTAACAATGAGTGTGTGAGTGCGTGTATGTACAGTGTGTATGTTGTGCGTGTGAAGAAGAAGTGCAATGCAGGAATCGTGCCCGGGGGAGAGCAGAACGCCGTTCAGCCTGGCAACCCTATAATGACAGAGCAGAGGTGTTAATTCTGTTCACGGAGCAAAGAGCGTGATAGTAATGGTTGCTTACTTTGCAGATGGTCGTGGAGATGCTCAGGTTGGCCTTGAGGGCTGCAGCCAGGGAGACAGCATCTGACTCCGTGCAGGGGAGTGGGCTAGTAGCCCTGTAGTGGCGATGAAGGCTAGACCGCCGCTGGGTACACAGGGGAAGACGACTGACAAAGGTGAGTTTATAATTAGGCTTACGTGAAGCGATGAGGAGATCAGGAACTCTGATGATGAAGCCAGGGACTTGGCTGTTGGCGCGAGGCGGGTCAATGGAGAATGACAGATGGCTCCGTGCCGAGTCTCAGGCAGGCCCAGTTATAAAGCCCGCTGGAGATTGGCAGCAGGTGTGTGTGCAGCTGTAGTTGATGACGGCTCTGAGGGAGCCATGACAGTAAACCCCCCCCCCCCCCCCAAGAGGTGCCTCCTGGCACCTGACCCAGCCTACCCGGGTGTGTCCGGTGGAAGTCCCTGAGCTACTTATCAAGCACGAATGACGGACATACCCAGGACCTCCACTTGGGGCCATACCCCTCCCAGTCCACCAGGTACCGCAGGCCGCGACCCCAACAGCGGACGTCCAGGATGGCGTTGACTCTCCAAGCCGGGTCGCCGTCAATTAGTACTGGTGGAGGTGGAGTCTTGGAAGGGGGACAGAGAGGGATGGAGCAGACGGGCTTCACCTGGGAGACATGAAATGTCGGACAGATGCGGACGGGGGGGGGGGGGAGCTAGGCGTACAGCCACAGGGTAAACAATACGTGTGATAGGAAAGGGGCCAATGAAACGCTGGGCCAACTTCCGTTTTTCAGCCTTCAAATTAATATTCTGTGTAGACAGCCATACCTGTTGACCCACCTGGTACTGGGGAGCCGGTCTCCTGCAGCGGTTAGCCGTCCTGGTGTTGCGTTCGGCAGTGCGAAGGACAGCTGGTGGCAGTCCAGAGCTGGCGGCAGCGCCTCACGTGGGCGTGGACAGAAGGCACCGCCACTTCCTTCTCCTCTTCGGGAAAAAGCGGGGGGGTGGTAACCCAAAGAGGCCCTGAAGGGGGACATGCCGATCGCCGAGGAAACAGTCGAATTATGGGCATACTCGATCCAGGGGAGGTGGCTGCTCCAAGACGATGGACTGGAGGTGATGACACAATGCAGAGCGGCCTCCAGCTCCTGATTGGCCCGCTCGCACTGCCCGTTGCTCTGCGGATGGTACCCGGACGACAGGCTCACTGTTGACCCCAGTGCGTTGCAGAACGCCCTCCAAACCTGGGACACGAATTGGGGCCCACGATCAGAAACCACATCGGTGGGGATCCCGTGGAGGCGTATGACATGTTGTACCAGTAGATCCGCTGTCTCCCGTGCCGTAGGAAGCCCCCGGAGAGGAACGAAGTGGGCAGCCTTAGAGAACCGGTCCACAATAGTGAGGACTGTGGTGAAGTGATTGGAGGGTGGAAGACCAGTCACAAAGTCCAATGCTATATGGGACCAGGGACGGCTGGGAGCCGGCAGCGGGTGAAGGAGACCGGCCGGTGGAGAGGAAGACGTCTTCCCGGTGGCGCACTGAGCGCAGGCACGGATGTAAGCGGCAACATCCCTCTAAAGCCCCGGCCACCAGAACGACCTCTGAAGGAGCTCCACCATGCGGGACACTCCTGGATGGCACGAAAACTTAGAGGAGTGGGCCCAGTGAATCACTTCACCCCGAGTTGACATGGGGACAAACAGCCGCTCCACGGGTCCACCTCCAGGATCGGGCTCAGCCTCCTGCACCTCCAAGACCTTCTCCCTGATACCCCACGAGAGGGCGCCAATGACACAAGATGCTGGAAGGATGGTGTGTTCATGGCCCTCAGCCACATCCGCAGCAAACTGCCTGGAGAGGCCGTCTGGTTTGGCATTCTTAACCCCAGGGCGATAGGTGATCGTGAAGTTAAAACGCCCCAAAAATAGTGACCAACGGAAGAGTTCGGCCGGGAGTTCAGCCGCTTGGCGGTCCTCAGGTATTCTAAGTTTTTATGATTGGTCCATACTATGAAAGGTTGGGCGGCCCCCTCCAACCAGTGACGGCATTCCTCCAGGGCGAGCTTCACCGCCAGGAGCTCCCTGTCGCCGATGTTGTAGTTTCTCTCAGCCGGGGGGACAGATGGCGTGAGAAGAAAGTGCAGGGGTGGACCACCCCGTCCACGGGAGAGCGCTGGGAGAGAACTGCCCCCACCCTGGAATCAGAAGCGTCCACCTCAACCAGGCACTGGAGGGAAGGAGCCACCTGCGTGAGGACACGGGAGGACGAGAACTCTCCCTTGAGGGTGTTGAACGCCACTGCAGCCTCCTCCGTCCACCGGAAAGCCACCTTGGGGGACGTGAGATGGGTCAAGGGGAGAGCAATCATACTGTAATTTGGCACAAAGCGGCGATAAAAACTGGCGAACCCAAGGAACTGCTGGAGTTGCTTCCTTGACGGGGGGGGGGGGGGCACTCCACCACCACCTTGACCTTCTCAGGGTCGGGAAGAACCTGGTTATGGGATATGATGAAACCGAGAAACAAAGTTGTGTTGGCGTGGAACTCACATTTCTCAGCTTTAACAAACAGTTTGTTCTCCAGGAGCCGTTGGAGGACCCGTCTCACGTGTACCCGATGCTCATCCAGTGACTGCGAGAAGATGAGGATGTCATCCAGGTAGACAAAGACGAAGGAGCCAAGGAAATCCCGGAGAACGTCATTTATGAGGCGCTGGAAGACGGCTGGCAAGTTGGTCAACCCAAACGGCATCATGAGGTACTTGAAGTGGCCACTTGGGGTCCGGAATCCCATCTTCCACTCGTCTCACTCCTTGATCTGCACGAGGTGGTAAGCGTTGCGAAGGTCAAGCTTGGTGAACCAAGAGGCCCCCTGGAGGGAGTCGAATGCCGTGTCCATGAGGGGAAGGGTGTATTTGTCCTTTACCGTGATATCGTTGAGCCCCCTGACGTCGATACATGGCCACAGGGAGCCATCCTTCTTGCCCACGAAGAAGAATCCTGCCCCCACCACCGGAGAAGACGGTCAAATAATGCCCAAGCTGAGCGACTCCTTGATATAGGTATCCATCGCCTCCCGCTCCGGAGCAGACAGGCTATAGAGACGGCTTGACGGCAGCGGGGCACCAGCCCGGAGATTGATGGCACAGTCATAGAGGCGGTGGGGGAGAAGAGACAGCACCTGTGACTTACTAAATACCGCCCCCAGGTCGTGGTATTCAGATGGCACCTTGGACAAATCAGGAGGAGGAGGGGTGTGAGGGGCTAGAGACACTGACGGGGCGCATGCTGCGGACTGCAGACACGCGCTGAGGCAGAACAAGCTCCATGACGTCACAATCCCAGTCCGCCAATCAAACGATGGATTGTGGAGCTGGAGCCAGGGGTAGCCCAAGATAACCGGAGATGTTGAAGAGGGCAGCACCAACAAGCGTAGGTCCTCCCGATGGTTTCCTGAGACAATAACCGACACTGGGGCAGTCTGTTGGGAGACTGTCGCCAGGGGGGTCTTAAGACAGGGCAATGCGCTTAAAGGGTGACTGGAGTGAATGGCAGGGAAGCCCTAATCAGGTTGCCAGGTTCCCTGATATGAAGCTCTGCTCAGCCCCCGAGTCAATCAGTGCATGTGTGGCCTATTCTGTTTGTTTGTAAACGAACCTAATAGGCACGAGGCATTTGGTGAGGGGATTAGGCCGAGACGAGTCTGTGAGTCCCCCTACTGCGACGCACGGACCCCCTCTTTTGGCCGAACGGGGCAACTCTCTACCTCATGCTCATTGCTACCGCAGTACATGCAAAGTCCTAACTCCCTACGGCGCTGCTTCTCAGCTAAGGAAATCTTGGAGCGCCTGACTACCATAGCTTCCTGCCCATCTAGAGCTTCAGGTAGAGGCAGGGCCAACTGAGATGACTGGGAGGAGCGGAAAAACTGGGCGCCCAAGCGACCGGAAGCTCTTCGCTCGGCTGCCTGCTCCCTCAGCCTGTTATTCAAATTGATAGTTAGGGAGATTAGCTCAGTGAGTCTCTCTGGCTTATCCAAACGGGCTAGCTCATCCCGTAGGCTAGGGCTTACGGCTAGGGCTTAGGCTCCGAATGAATATACTACAGAGCGAGGCATCCTCCCACCCGACCTCCGCGGCCACCACCCGGAAATTGACAGTGTAGTCCGCCACGGACCTGCCCCCCTGTCGGAGATTTAACAACTGGGTGGTTAGCACGCTATCACGATCGGAATGGTCAAATACCTCATGAAAATCGGCAATGAACAGCTGGTAAGTTAAGCTAGCATAGCTAGGTTTAGCCATAACGGCATATGCCCAAGCTAGCGCTCTACCCTCTAACAGGTTAGCCACAGGTTCAGGTTCAGGTTACTTTATTTGTACCCGTAGGTACGTAGCCTATCCGACTATGGTCTGTGGGAAAGTCCCCCAGAACCCGCTGGAAGACAGTCTCACACTGAAGGGTGAACCCACGGGCCTCCCCAAGCTTGCCGCCGAAGCGAGTGGGTGTGGGGACCGGTGTGAGACGGGCCAACAGGACCTGACTTGCCTGGCTAGGAGGAGAGCTAGCGGGAGCCAACGGACTCCCGGAGGCCGGAGGAAACGTCTGCTGTCCATCCAGACGATCCAACCGGCTGTTAATTTGTGTTAGCTGGTTAAGGATAACATGTCGTTGGTAACCTAACTGCTCCACCCGAGCCTCTAGATTGTTAACTCGGCGTGCTAGCACGCTGTTCGCTGGGTCGCTCTGACGGAGCCGTACTGACATAATTATAGACCCAGGGAACAAAGCACAGACTCGAGTGAATACAATTTATCCTTTTTATTGCTAACAATGTGTGTGAGTGCGTGTATATACAGTGTGTATGCTGTGCGTGTGAAGAAGAAGTGCAGTGCAGGAATCATGCCCGGGGGAGAGCAGAACGCCGTTCAGCCTGGCAACCCTATAATGACAGAGCAGAGGTGTTAATTCTGTCCATGGAGCAAAGAGTGTGATAGTAATGGTTGCTTACTTTGCAGATGGTCGTGGAGATGCTCAGGTTGGCCTTGAGGGCTGCAGCCAAGGAGACAGCGTCTGACTCCGTGCAGGGGAGTGGGCTAGTAGCCCTGTAGTGGCGATGAAGGCTAGACCGCCGCCGGGAGGAGAGGGTTCCGCCGCCGGGGAGATCCACCTGTGCACAGGGGAAGACAACTGACAAAGGTGAGCTTATAATTAGGCTTACGTGAAGCGACGAGGAGATCAGGAACTCTGATGATGAAGCCAGGGACTTGGCTGCTGACACGAGGCGTATCAATGGAGAATGACAGATGGCTCCGTGCCGAGTCTCAGGCAGGCCCGGTTATAAAGCCCACTGGAGATTGGCAGCAGGTGTGCGTGCAGCTGTAGTTGATGACAGCCCTGAGGGAGCCATGACACACACCCAGTTTCCATTCTGACGTGGCTCAGGACCATCTGCTTCAGTAACTCATTATCACAGATCATGCCTATTACAGCCTATAACACAGTTTTACCTTTAAATAATCTGACAGAGCAGTTGGACAAAAAGCACCTCTACGTGTGTGGAGTACAGGATGAGCCTGTACTGAATGGCCAAAAATATCAGTCGTACTTGACTATCTTCTATATGGCTTCTGTTGAATCATCATATACAGTGGTGTGAATAAGTGTTTGCCCCTTCCTGATTTCTCATTTTTTTGTGTATTTGTCACACTTAAATGTTTAAGATCAGCAAACAAATGTAAATATTAAATGGTAAATGGTGTTCACTTATATACTGTAGCACTTTTATTCTCATCTCTTGATGACCAAAGCGCTTTACAGATCCTGCTATCCACCCATTCACACACACATTCACACACTGATGGCGGCATGCTACCTAACATGGCGCTTCCAGACCCACCAGGAGCAATTGGGGGTGAAGTGTCTTGCCCAGGGACACAACGGCAGGCTATCTGGGGAGAGTGGGATTCGAACCGCCAACCATGTGGTTATTGGACGACCTGCTCTACCTCCTGAGCTACTGCCGCTCCCATATTAGACAATGATAACACAAATAAACACAAAATGCAGTTTTTAAATGAACGGGTTTATTATTAAAGGGAAAAAAAATCCAAACCTACATGGTCCTGTGTGGAAAAAGTGACTGCCCCCTAAACCTAATAACTGGTTGGGCCACCCTTAACAGCAACAACTGCAATCAAGCGTTTGTGATAGCTGGCAATGAATCTTTTCCAGCGTTGTGGAGGAATTTTGGCCCGCTCATCTTTGCAGAATTGTTGTAATTCAGCCACATTGGAGGGTTTTCAAGCATGAACCGCATTTTTAAGGTCATGCCAAAGCATCTCAAACGGATTCAGGTCAGCACTTTGACTAGGCTACTCCAATGTTTTTCTTAAGCCATTCAGAGATGGACTTGCTGATGTGTTTTGGATCATTGTCCTGCTGCAGAACCCAACTGCGCTTCAGCTTGAGGTCATGAACAGATAGCCGGATATTCTCCTTCACGATTTTTTGGTAGACAGCAGAATTCAAGGTTCCATTTACCACAGCAAGTTTTCCAGGTCCTGAAGCAGCAAAACAGCCACAGACCATCACGCTACATCACCATATTTTACTGTTGGTATGATGTTTCTTTTCTGAAATGCTGTGTTACATTGATGCCGGAAATAATAGGACACACACCTTCCAGAAAGTTCAACTTTTGTCTCGTCAGTCCACAGAGTATTTTCCCAAAAGTCTTGGGGATCATCAAGATGCTTTCTGGCAAAACTGAGACGAGCTTTTGTGTTCTTTTTGCTCAGCAGTGGTTTTTGTCTTGGAACTTTGCAATGCAGGCCATTTTTGCCCAGTCTCTTTCTTAAGGTGGAGTCAGGAACACTGACCTTAATTGAGGCAAGTGAGGTTTACAGTTCTTTGGATGTTGTTGTGGGGTCTTTTGTGACCTCTTGGATGAGTCGTTGCTGTGCTCTCGGGATAATTTTGGTCAGCCGGCCATTCCTGGGAAGGTTCACCACTGTTCCATGTTTTTGCCATTTGTGGATAACGGCTCTCACTGTGGTTCACTGGAGTCCCAAAGCTTTAGAAATGGCTTTATAACCTTTTCCAGACTGACAGATCTCAATTACTTTGTTTCTCATTTGTTCCTTAATTTCTTTGGACCGCAGCATGATGTCTAGCTTTTGAGGATCTTTTGGTCTCCTTCACTTTATCATCAGGTCCTTTTAAAGTGATTTCTTGATTGAGAACAGGTGAGGCAGTAATCAGGCCTGTGTGTGGCTAGAGAAATTAAACTCAGCGTTCCAAAGATGTGATAAACCAGTTAATTTATGTTTTAACATGGGAGAATCCCTTTTTCACACAGGGCCATGTAGGTTTCAATTTTTTTTACCCTTAATAATAAACACCTTCATTTAAAAACTGCATTTTGTGTTTACTTGTGTGATCCTTGTCTAATATTTAAATTTGTCCGATGATCTGAAACATTTAAGTGTGACCAACATACAAAAAAATGAGAACTCAGGAAGGGGCAAACACTTTTTCCACACCACTGTATCAAGGTCTTGCCTCATAAATATTTTGAGAAGTACTCCGTTTATACATTAGGAATAAACAATCAATCCAACTAAACTACTCCTGAAATACATCTGGTAATTGAAACAGAAATCTGCTTCAGTTTGATTGAGAACTACAATTCAGTGACATTTTTGCATACATTTGCACATTGCAGCAGCGATAGAAAGTTTAACGCCAGCAACAGGTTTGAAGTACCCAGTAAAACTGGGGTCTGATTATAAACTGTCTCCATACCAAAAAGTTAAAAATCTGTTAATTTTTGGAGAAGTTATTGAGGTAAAAGTGGCCAGCCAGGGGCTTCACTTCTGGCAACCAATGATCCATCCAGTTTTTCTACAGAGATCAGTGGCTCAGCTCTGTACTAGCTAATGGGGTGTGAGCTATCCAGGTATTTTTTTTTAATCCAGATGAGTGCATATGGGAGCTTAAATCGAAAAAAAAAAATTAAATTTCTCCATTGAAATGAATGGCAAGAGCAAAATTATCTTTTAATCCCGATCAAATTTTGCCACTAGTTACACATATGATGTTTGTCAATTTAAAAGATAATTTTCCCCACAATTAAAGTTATCGGCTGTCGTACAATAAAGTAATATTTAGTTTTTGTTTCGACAACTAGCAGACAACAACTCCCATCATCCCACATCACTAAACTGTAATTGTGTTTAGTGCTGTTACTTATGCAGAATGTACACGTCTTTTGATCAGTTTAAAAATTTAATTTATTCAAAGTTTTTATGTTGACTGTGTTTACTATAAATATGCTCATGCTTATGCCTACGTATTTTCCTTTAGATTTCATAAAATTGCATTATTCAATGCTGTGTTTATGGTCAATTGACTGCAAACAAAAATAAGTCTATATATCGATATGTTATCAAGTAATCCTTTACATAATGTGGTAGGTTGCCTTTTTGTGCTTGTTTCCATAGAGTTGGTTGCTTGTTTCTCTCGTGAAACCTGGCATATGTTACATATTATCTGTGATAATATGTTACTGTAGCAAATAGTCCTGAGCCACGTGAAAATGAAAACTGGGTGTGTACGATTATTTTCCTCAAAATACGATAATCTTACGCCACTGGTACCGTACTTCAACATTTCCCATCTGGCAACACTGCAACCGACTTCAGCAGCACTGCTGCCGCTAACAAACCCGTCACTATCACAGAGATCACTACAGCGCTCATCCTAGCCACCAGGCTAATTCTGGTGGCCAAGCGCATTCACGGAGCTTCATCACCCCATCACTACGTGCTCGTACCACAGAGCTAGCATGTAAAAAGACACAGCTGGATGATGAAACAGTCCTCAACACGAGAGCGATTAAGCTAAGCTAGCTGCTTTTAGCTCGGTTCTCCGTTAACTCCTGTTAGAAAGTAGAACCATAACCTTCTCCGGGTCTAATTAGTGTCATCTCAAAAATATTACTCACATTTGTTGGTGACCAATAAAAGTCTTTTTAACAGTTTTACCAGCAAGTCTCGGTTTTTCTTCTTGTTCTTTTTTTTGGTGCTTCATCTTCTTCTTCTTAACGGCGGGTGGTTGGCATCCAGCTTATGGTACATTACCGCCACCTTCTGCTCTGGAGTATGGCTCAAAATGTGCAGTACCCCTGAAGACGAGAAAAAAAAAACACTCCTAGACAACTAAACTCTCCTTAAAACCCCATCCATCCATCTTCTTCCGCTTAATCCTTTTTGGGTCGGGGCGGGGGGGGGGGGGGGGTTGGGGCTGGAGCCTATCCCAGCATCTTTGGGCGAGAGGCAGGGTACACCCCGGACAGATCGCCAGTCCATCACAGGGCCAACACAGAGACAGACAACCATTCACTCTCACAGTCATACCTAAGGATAAAACCCCAATTTCCCTTAAATACTTTAACACAGCCTTCACCTGTGCCCATTTGCTCATACTGAAAAACCTTCTTAACAGTTACATGGGCAAAATTTCTTCAATCTGATTACAATTCAGATCAGAATTTTACTGTTTACATGGATCCTGAAAAAGCTGATCTGATTAGGACGTGCATTTCCATGTGTCACACGTTTGAATGGAATAAATCATTTTGACATGCGCACGTCAACATTTCGACATTCAAAAAATAGTAGAAGAAGCAGCAACTTCTGGTGTTAGCAAGCCCCGCTTCGTGTCGAAATTGACCTGTTTTGTGTTACTCAGACTGTACTTTTGCTTCTGCTGGTCTCCGTAATGAAGCTACAAGTACATACTTCTGCATATGACGAACAGAGGGAGACAGCAGGATGATACAGACCAGTTTTGTTTTACTCCCGCTATGTTTTCCGCTGGGCGGCGCGGTGGTGGAGTGGTTAGCACTGCGGCAGCACAGCAACTCACCCTTGGCTGGGGGATCCTGGGTTCAATCACAGCCCCCGACCAACAGTGATCTGTGTGGAGTTTGCATGTTCTCCCCGTGTCTGTGTGGGATTTCTCCGGTTTCCTCCCACATGCCAAAAACATGCAAGTTGTGGAACGTGTAAATAATGAGGCTGATTTGGTTCAGGCGGTTTATTACACGACTCACACAAGGAGCATAGACAGAATGGCATACAAGTAGGAACTCTTCCCTTAAATAACATGACATCCTTCTAGACTCTTCTCACACACAAAAGATAATCCCCGTCTAGACTCTTCTCACACACAAAAGGTTAACTTTGCATCCTTTGTTCCTGTCTAAGGTGGTAAACCATTACGCACTCCCCAGGTTGCCCCCCCCCCAGCAACTTAGATAGGACAAGAGACTAACAGTCCACGTGCTGTGATAAAACCATTAACATCAGTCCACATGCTGTAGAACAATCAACATCAGTCGGCATGCTGCTTGGGCTTCAGTCTTCTGCCATATCTGCTGTAGCCAGGATTCGCTGCCTCCATGGCACTGCCATGCTGGGGGGCTGATGTCTGGGGGTGAAAACTTTTTGACTGTCCGTGTGGGTGCTCTGGAGAATCTTTTCTCTGGGAAGTGCCACGTGGGGGTCTTCCATGCCAAGGGGCCCTCGCCAACAGCACTTGCTCGTCAGCCACAACAAAAGCAGGTTTGAGTCTGTCTATGCCAATTTTCTCCCTCCTACCCCCCAAATCTAGCAAAAAATGCTTATCTCCTGTTTCCAGCACTCTAAATGGTCCATCATAAGGTGGGCGCAGTGGGGGGCGGTGGGCGTCGTGTCTGACAAACACGAACTCTGCGTTTTTCAAAGCTTTAGGCACAAAAACGCGCGGAAAACTGTGGTGGGCAGGACCCGGCAGCGTGCTTGAGTCTATGCAATGCTGCAGCAGCTGAGACGGGGAGCTGCCCAGCGCAGGATTATCTGGCAGAAACTCCCCAGGCAGCCGGAGTGGTTTTGCAAAAACGAGTTCTGCCGGGGAAGCTTCCAGATCCTCTTTAGGCACAGAACGTAACCCCAATAAAACCCATGGTAGCCTGTCTACCCAATTTGCATCCGTCAGTGAAGCCCTCAGAGCCGCTTTTAACGACCTATGAAAACGTCCGCATAACCCATTAGCCTGCGAGTTGTATGCGGTTGTGCGGTGAATTGAGACACCTAGGCTGCGGGCAATGGTTGACCAGAGTTCAGAAACAAATTGAGAGCCTCTGTCGGACGTAATGTCCGACGGAACTCCAAAATGCGCCACCCATGCTGTTAAAAACGCATGCACCACCTCCTCGGCCATGGTTGCCGCCAGCGGAACCGCTTCCGGCCAGCGCATGGTGCGGTCTACCATTGTCAGGAGATGCGTGTACCCCTGTGATGGCGGAAGGGGGCCTACGAGGTCCACGTGGACATGGTCGAACCTCTTAGCCGGTATGCGAAACGGCTCCAAAGGAGCCTTCGTGTGTCTGTGAACCTTGGCTCGTTGGCACGCCACGCAGGCTGCCGCCCACTCTTTCACTTGTTTGCGAAGGCCCGGCCACACATATTTCTCTCCTACCATTTTAACCGACGCGCACACCCCTGGGTGTGCCAAAGAGTGAACCGACTCAAACACGCGGCGGTGCCACGCGGCCGGAACCACAGGCCGTGGGCGACCCGTGGAGACGTCGCAGATTAAGGGGGGAATGCCGTTAAGCAGCATCCTCTTCTCCAGCCTTAACCCTGTTGGTCCAGACTGGAGCCCGCGCACGTCCGCGTCACTAGCCTGCTCCGCGGCCATGGCTGCGTAATCCAACCCTACACAGACCGGGGCTACACAGGGGATCACCTGATTGCTGGGGTCTTTCTGCAACTGTGGGGGTTCCCCCCCTACAGTTGATAGTGGTATGAGATGACTGTTGTTGTGAAATGGCGCTATATAAATAAAGTTGAATTGAATTGAATTGAATTGAACGGCGCGCGAGAGGCAGTCTGCCACTACATTCAGTTTGCCCGACACATGCTGAATATCGGTAGTAAACTCTGAGATCACGGCCAGCTGCCTCTGCTGCCGGCCCGACCAAGGTTCTGAAACTTTGGCCATCGTGAATGTTAGTTGGCTTATGGTCAACGAACGCAGTAAAATTGCGCCCTTCCAGCCAGAACTGGAAATGGCGAATGGCCAGGTGGAGAGCCAGCAACTCTCTGTCGAACGCGCTGTATTTACGCTCATTGTCGCGCAATGTTCTGCTGAAAAAGGCAAGTGGCTGCCAAGCCCCGGCGACTCGCTGCTCCACAACAGCCCCTATGGCCACATCTGAGGCGTCAGTGGTGAGGGCTATGCGGGCCGTTGGGTCTGGATGTGCCAACAATGCAGCGTTTGCCAGGGCTGCTTTAACTTCCGAGAACACCTGCTCTCGTTCCGGGGTCCATTCGACCCTATTCGCGGGTTTCTGTTTTTTGAGTGCAGCGTACAATGGCTGCATAAGCTGCGCTGCGCGGGGAAGGAAACGGTTATAAAAGTTCACCATTCCCAAAAATTCTTGTAGCGCCCTGACCGTTTGTGGTCGGGGAAAATCTGTCACTGCACGCACTTTGTCAGGCAGCAGAACCGCTCCTTCGGGAGAGACGCGGTGCCCTAAAAAATCAATCCCCGTCACCCCGAACTGACATTTCGCTGTGTGATTATTAAACCGTGCTCTTCCAACCTAACTAACTAACTAACTAACCTGCACTTATATAGCGCTTTTCTAGTCACAAAGACCACTCAAAGCGCTTTCATTAATACTAACCCTCTATTCTAAGGGCCTATAGGATATCTAGGGACAATTTAGAACAGCCAATTAACCTAACATGCATGTCTTTGGCATGTGGGAGGAAACCGGAGAAATCCCGGAGTAAACCCACGCAACACGGGGAGAACATGCAAACTCCACACAGATCACTGTTGGTCGGGGGCTGGGATCGAACCCACGATCCCCACAATCCTCCGGCCAAGGGTAAACTGTGCTGCCGCAGTGCTAACCACTGCGCCACCGTGCAGCCAATGGAAACCTATGGAAAACCGTCGTGAGGTGGTTTTCATGTTCGTCTTCGGACGCGCTGGCTACCAAGATATCGTCCAGGTAGACGAACACGAAAGGGAGATCGCGCAGCACTGCATCCATCATGCGTTGGAATGTCTGTGCTGCCCCTTTAAGCCCAAACGGCATGCGCAAGAACTCAAATAAACCAAACGGAGTTATTACCGCTGTTTTGGGTATGTCCTCAGCGTGCACTGGGACTTGGTGGTAACCACGGACCAAATCTATCTTAGAAAAAATGCGCGCTCCTGCGAGGTGAGCGGAAAAATCCTGAATGTGGGGAATTGGGTTGCAGTCATGCGCTGTAGCGTTGTTTAACCTGCAGAAATCGCAGCAAGGTCGCCACGAACCTTCAGCTTTAGGGACCATGTGTAGTGGGGAAGCCCATGGGCTGTTTGAGCGCCTGATGATGCCTAACCTCTCTAGGTTAGCAAACTCCTCGCGCGCTATGGCCAGTTTAGCTGCGTCCAAACGCCGAGGTCTTGTAAAAACAGGCGCCCCGGTGGTGGTGATAAAATGCTTCGCCCCGTGTTTAGCGATAGCTGCTGAAAACGTCGGGACTGTGAGTGCTGGGAACTGAGCGAGCAGTGTGTGGAACTTACCGCATGCTGCTGTGACGTTGGCTTGTGCTGTTGGCCTGGTCACTCGAGCTATACAGGGGAGAGAGTCAAAAGACTAGCCATATCTACCAACAACCCATGTGCACATAGAAAATCAGCCCCCAGTATATGGTAATCCAATGCTGCTACAACAAAAGTCCATTCATATGTACGACCGTGTAGAGACAAGAGCAGAGTCCTCTCACCAAAGGTCTTAATGTCTGAGCCGTTTGCTGCTGCCATCTAGGGGCCGCTGGTTCCTGCCAGCCGGTCAGCGTAGGTCGGCCGGATGAAACTCCTCTGTGCGCCGGTGTCCACAAGGAAATGCCTCCCCGAGCGTGCGTCCGTCAAATAGAGCGGCTTGTTCTCCTCCCTGAGGGTCGCGGCTGCTACCGACCCCCGGTCTTGGCGTTTCCCAAGTGCTTGAACTGGCACGGTGGTATACATTTGCGTGCCCTCTCTGCAAAGCGGTGATGGTAGAAGCAAAACGTGTCACCTCCACGTTCCTTGGCCCCCGCTGCTGCTGCCGTCGGTGGTTCTGCTGCTGCTGTCGGGGGCTCCTCGCCTCCTCGTGTCGACGTGCCGGACTCCGTCGCTGCCGCAATGGTCACGAAAGCCTTGGTGGCGACGATGATCCGGTCTGCCTCTTGGGCTAGCGCACGATAGTCCCATTTGGCCAGCAACGACGAATTGGCCAGGGCTGCTCTCGCCACTGTCAGAAGGTTCCTGAGGAAAATGTGGGTGAAGATGAAGTGGTCGTCATCCGTGCCCTTTAACCTCAGCATCTTCTCCATCATGTCCATGGCCGAACCGTCTCCCAACTCGGTCCGCGTCAGAAGCCTCTCTGCTCTCTCACCATCTAAGAGCGTGTAGTGCTGGATGAGGGCAGCCTTCAGCGCGTCATATTTGCCGTCGGCTGGTGGCTGATCGAGCAGGCTCTCGATGTGCTGAGCCGTGCTGGCATCGAGCGCTGCGACCTCATAGTAGAATTTCGTATCATCCGCCGATATCCCTCGGAGGGCGAACTGCGCCTCGGTTAGGTGGAACCAGGAGCGCGGGTTGTGCTGCCAAAAATCAGGTAGTTTGATTGCTACAGCGCACACGAAGCTGGGGGTTCTAGTCGAGGTTGGCTCCGGGGATCTTCCGTCATATTCCATGATTCGTCTTGGGTCACCAGTGTGGAGCGTGTAAATAATGAGGCTGATTTGGTTCAGGCGGTTTATTACACGACTCACACAAGGAGCATAGACAGAATGGCATACAAGTAGGAACTCCTCCCTTAAATAACATGACATCCTTCTAGACTCTTCTCACACACAAAAGATAATCCCCCGACCGACTGCAGTCAGTCCATTCATCCTTGACACCTCCCTGTTATCTTACTAGGGCATCTAGAAACTTCTCACACACAAAAGGTTAACTTTGCATCCTTTGTTCCTGTCTAAGGTGGTAAACCATTATCCACTCCCCAGGTTGCCACAAAGTTAGGTTAATTGGCATCAAAACTGGGATTCTAAATTGTCCTTAGGAATGACTGTGAGAGTGAATGGTTGTCTGTCTCTCTGTGTTGGCCCTGCGATGGACTGGCGATCTGTCCAGGGTGTACCCTGCCTCTCGCCCAAAGATGCTGGGATAGGCTCCAGCCCCCCCGCGACCCAAAAAGGATTAAGCGGAAGATGAATGAATGAATGTTTTCCGCTAGCTGCTGCTAAGGCGGAAATATGTTACGTCGACGTGCAGCTGGTGTACAGACATGCACAGTAAACATATTTTCTGCCCTACGTTTAGAAATAAGTGTTTTCATGCGCACCATTCAGATTAACAATCGGCATAAACCACCCCTCTCAATCGGAATGAAATTTTGATCCAAATGAGCGTGATCGGGTTAGAATATTCAGATTGTCATGTTTACATGAAGCATTTTTATTCCGATCAGGCTTTTAATCCGGTTACTTGTGTCCATGTAAACATAATAGTGTGTGCCTCTTAACCCCTACAACTCAACACCACATGTTCGACTGTTTCATCCTCCTGACATCTATCTCATAGACCAGACTCATGCTTACCTGTTATGTTAAGAGTCTTATTTCATGATCAATGTCCTATTCTCAGTTTAGCTCGTCTCCTCTCTCCTGTTTCCACTTCTCAACCGGTTCACTTTCACACTCTTGGATTGCAAGATACCTGTTATGTATGGGATTTGGGTGTCTGGGATGCCGTGCCCACCCACAGGGTGACGTCAGGCGGGCACGGCCCACTCTGTTTATAGTTGAGTGTTCTGGCTAATAAAGTTCAGTTGGATGTCCCTCAAGAAGCTCTCCATCTTGTGTCATTTCACAATATAACATTTGGCGACGAGGAGACCAATGGGAGCGTGCTGGTTTAATTACTAACTAACTAACTAACTAACTAACCTGCACTTATATAGTGTTTTTCTAGTCACAAAGACCACTCAAAGCGCTTTCACTAGTACTAACCTTCTATTCTAAGGGCCTATAGAAAACAGATATCTAAGGACAATTTAGAACAACCAATTAACCTAACATGCATGTCTTTGGATTGTGGGAGGAAACCGGAGCCCCCGGAGTAAACCCACGCAGCACAGGGAGAACATGCAAACTCCATACAGAAAGGTTCCAACCCCTGCCAGCCTGGGGATTCGAACCAGGAACCTTCTAGCTGTAAGGCAGCAGTGCTAACCACTGCACCACCGTGCTGCCCGATTAATCAGCGACTGTTGCTGTTTCTGGAGAACCCGGGTGAGCCGTTAATTTTGTGGCCGCAGTGGAGATGGGAATTTGAAGAGTATGTCGACTCACTGGGTTTCCCTCGGCTTGACAGGAGACAGTGGCGGGCCCTCCTGGCCTGTAACCTTGGCACAGAAGGTCAAAGGATTCTCGACTCGCTGGGCACAAGTGAGGGCTACGTGGAGGCTGTCGGGCACATGGAGGCGCACTTCGCGGAGCGGAAGAGGGCTAGAGAGATGCGGATGAAGAGGCTGGTGGCGCAAGACACGCCGGAGCTAGTTAGCTTGGGAGAGCTAACTACTCAGTCAGAGCCTATGGACAGGCTAGCTGACGGGCTAGTTTTGTGCCAAAACAGGGCTAAGGGCGCGAAACTGGGCCTCGAAGCAGAGCCAGGACCATGTGTGGATGGGCCCCTGGCCACTGACAACAGTGGACAAGGTGTCAACATCGTGCGCCCCGAAGGATGGTCTGGACCGCAACGGGTGGTGAAACTGGACAGTGTGAGGGTGCCCATGCTGATAGCCACCGCTGCCCCACACTCCATCGTGAGTGAGGCCTGAGTTCGGAGGCTCACACCCCGGCGCCCAGATGCAGCGGAACTGCCGGACGACAAGGACCCCGGGAGCGGCAGGAGTGTCACGCTGGTGGTGCAGTATGGTGAGAAGACCCTTCCCGCGTTCAGGTTCCAGGTGGCATGCCGGGGCGAAAATGTGATGGGGTGGGCCCTGTTTGATGAGTTGGGTTTCACTTTTGAAATCGGTGGACAGATGGTCAGCAGCCCAGGACCGGTTTATGGGGGCCTTGCGGACGTGGGTGCAGCCGAGGATCACTGTGAGAGTGAAACGGACAATGAATGGGACACGGGGAGTGACTGCAGCTCGGATGATGGAGATGAAATGGAGGATGAGCAGGACCCAGAATTGCCCTCACCTCTTGAGCAGCCAGGACTGCTATGAAGATGGGGAGAGCCAGAGTTAAGTGAGACCAATACCGGCGGAGAGGTGGCGCAGCAGGAGTTAGCCCCACCACTGGAGGCCATACAGAGGGAGAGCATATTTGGTGGTGTGCAACACTGCCTCGGGATGGACCCAATGCTGGTTCTCATGCTGCCCTGGAAGAGGGTGCTGGACAGCACGCCAGGACCTCCGGGGTGGCCTTTAAGGATGAGGTGCCCACACCAAAAGCGGGCAAGCGGGGCCAGGCAAGCTGAAGGCCCCAGCGAGGAGCAGCAGCTGCAGGACACGGTGGCAGTGCAACAGAGCACCAACACCGAGAGCACTGAATGCTGCCGGTGAGGATAAACCCCGAAGGTGAGCGGAAACAGCCGGACATGGTGGCAGTGAACAGCACTGACGAGTGGGCTTCGGCGGTCCCCAGAGCACGACCACAAGGGGTCAAAGTGTTTGGGGCCAAGAGAGAAGAGAGCAGAGCGGGACAATTTGGCGCGGTTCTGCAGAGCGCCAAACGCCATCGTCGGGGTAAGAGTTTGGACCAGGTTGACGGGACGGCACGAAGCAAGAAGGAGGTCCTGAGATGATGTGGTGGGCACGGGAGACCAGATCGGGTTCACCTGCGGGTCGACGGTGGGGTTTGGCCCAGAGAAGAAAAAACAGTTTTGAAGGTGAGAGACATGTTGGCCAGAAAGGGGTGTTTCGACCCTGGGGGGTGGCAGCGGCCGGACTTAAAGATGCTGTGGTGATGCCCAGGCCATTCGTGGTAGTCTAGAAGATGGTGGTGTAAAAAGGACATGTTCGCCAGGGAGGTAGGTTTCGACCCTGGAGGGGGACGGAGGCCAGGGGCGCATATGCTGTGGGGGTGCCCAGGGTATCCGAGGCAGTTTTCTGGATGGAGGCTACCCAAGGACGTTCGGGTTGCCTGAAATTTTATTTTCCTGATGTGAATGCCTGTATATATATGTGAATGAATGTGTGTAGTTTTACTGTTTGGTGCCCTGGTAAATTTACTTAAAAAAAAAAAAAGAGAGAGAGTACGGAAGGCATGTTAAAAAGTGTTGTTGTGAACCTAAGTTGAGTGTTTACATGTTGAATTTTAATAACCAGGATGGTGGTGTGCTTGATTAAGTACTAATGATTTAATGTGCTAACGTTTAATTGG
This sequence comes from Pholidichthys leucotaenia, assembly GCA_020510985.1. Taxonomy (NCBI): domain Eukaryota; kingdom Metazoa; phylum Chordata; class Actinopteri; order Cichliformes; family Pholidichthyidae; genus Pholidichthys; species Pholidichthys leucotaenia. The sequence continues at coordinate 409,942,315 of CM035838.1, forward strand.
TGTGTTTATATGATAAATTTTGTTTTTACAGCCAGAGGGGTGGTGGCTCGGTAATGAGTGACAGTTATGGTAAATTTGAGCCTGCCATGGTTGTTTGGATAATTTTAATTGAATGCCTAACATGGTTTTATTATGAATGCCCATTGTGGGGTGGCTGTTGGGGTGGGGGCCGTCAATAGTGTGTAAATTGTGATTTTGTGTGTGATGTTTGTGTAGTGTTGGTCACGGGATTATTTTGGAGTGAGAAACACGGCTTTGTTTTGTTTTATTGAGCTGTTTTTCTCTAGCGGCAGAATAACCCGCTCTGCCATGTAGGGGGCGCTGGCAGTCTACCCGGCCCCCAGCCTCAGTTGTGTGAATGGATAGGAATTTATTTATTTTTGTACATATGTTCTTCCCGTTTTCGAGCGTGAGTCAGGAGACAAATTAGGGTGGGTTGTTTGTGTGCTTGACATTTTTTTTAAAGGGGGGGAGAAATGTTATGTATGGGATTTGGGTGTTTGGGATGCCGTGCCCACCCACAGGGTGACGTCAGGCGGGCATGGCCCACTCTGTATATAGTTGAGTGTTCTGGTTAATAAAGTTCAGTTGGATGTCCCTCAAGAAGCTCTCTGTCTCGTGTCATTTCATGATATAACAATACCGTCTACCCGTTTCCGCTACATCCCAACCTACTTGCAATATTTGATTAATTTTCCCCCAAATAATGTATTTTGCCTCATTTTTACCAATGCTAGTCTGTTTGTCTATGGTCTTCTTTTTTAGTGCATTCTTTGCCAACTCATCAGCCTTTTCAATCCCCTTTATAACAACATGAGCTGGAGGAAAAGATATAGAGTGATGATAATCAAGTCAGTGGCGGGAATGCACCTGTAAGCTGGTTGCCAACCACCAATCAAATCTAAAAGAAGAAGAAGAAGAAAACATGAGCTGGAACCCATACAAATTTTACCTGCACTCCATTATCTGTAACAACCCTAATAGACTGTAACACCTCATACAAAATATCTTGGCGACTCTTTGACTGAAAAGATTTTATGCTTGTTAACACTGATAAAGAATCTGAACAAATTACTACACTACCTGGATTTTCCTTTTCAGCCCATAATAGAGCTTCCCACACAGCCATCATCTCCACCATACACACCCCTAGCATGTTGGAAGTTCTCTTACAGATTTTAATTCCCTAAATGGAATCGCTACTCCAAACCCAACCAATCCACTATTGGAATCTTGAGCCCCATCTGCATAAATAAGTAAGAAATCACTGTATTTTTCTTCCAACAAACAGTAAAAAGCACTCATTATATCAGTTTTCCCTCTCTTTCTAACATGTAACAAATGAAAGTCACTATCTGGTGAAACAAGTTTCCATGGAGCAACTGTAGGAATTGCAACTGTTGGACTCATCCTCACCTCAAGTAACCCAAGTTCATGAGCAATCACATTACTTACACGTCCATAGAAATCACTCTGTCACCTGACATTTTCCCAACATTCTTTCAGCACTTCTTTAGAGGGATAAGCATCACTATGCCATTTTAAATTAGAATCAGAATCAGAATCAGAATAAGCTTCATTGCCAAGCATGTTTACATTGTAAACATACGAGGAATTTGACTTGACATTAGGCGTGCTCGATAAGCGCTTCCTAATGACGTGGAAGCCATGCAAGGCGCCTGTCATACAGTGGAGGGTAAAGAGGGGAAGGGGGAGGGGGAGGGAACACATTGGGCAGAGAGAAAAAAAACATATTTATCAGAATGGCGCTTGAATGAGCAAGATTATGATCATATAGAAAAAAACCCTCAATGCACACTTAGCAGACAAGTTACAATACACACGTTACAAAGCAAGAGCAAGAGAGAGACCAGTGTGTGTATCAGTCATGAGATATCAGTATTGAATGCAGTGTGAATGTATCAGTTGCTGGTGCAGAACAAAGGACATCTCCTGGGCAACGGCTGGATGTTATGTTTATGTATCCTAAACATAGATAAGCATGTCCCCAGAGTCCATCTCTCTTCAGTGCATGCCAGATGGTAAAGTTCCATCCAGATGGTAAAGATGGTAAATTAATCCAGTAGTTAGCCATAAGATGTTTCCTTCTTAACCCGAAAGGCATCTGTCCCATTTCAATTTGTAGAGCAGCAACTGGGGAAGTTTAAAAGGCCCCACTGCATACCCTCAAAGCTTTGGTCTGAACAATATCTAACTTCTTAAGGAGAGATCCAGCTGCCAAACCATATACTATACAGCCATAGTCCAATATTCACCTGATCAGAGCAACATACAGTGGTGTGAAAAAAGTGTTTGCCCCCTTCCTAAGTTCTCTTTTTTTGTATGTTTGTCACATTTCACATCATCACATCATGATGTGATGATTCAGATCATCAAAAAAATTAAATATTTTACAAAGATAACACAAGTAAATACAAAATGCAGTTTTTAAATGAAGCTGTTTATTATTAAGGGTAAAAAAATCCAAACCTGCATGGCCCTGTGTGAAAAAGTGACACCCCCCCCCCCCCCCGTTAAAATATAAATTAACTGTGGTTTATCACATCTCTGGAAAGCTGAGTTCAATTTTTCTAGCCACACCCAGGCCTGATTACTGCCACAACTGTTCTCAATCAAGAAATCACTTAAATAGGACCTGCTTGACAAAGAAGACCAAAGGCCCTTTTCCACTAGCCCCGCTTAGCCCAACACAGGACAGCTCAGCACGCTTTGTTGCTCTTTCCACTAGCCCCAACACGGTTTAACAGGCACTATTTTCGTGCCTGCTCGAGGGCAGGGTACAACCGTGCTGAGTCGTGCCGTGATGTGACGTCAACGGCCTGGTCGCCGTTGATTGGTCAGGTCGTAACGTCACGAAAGTGACCGTCTTCAGATGAATCTACACGACCGCCATTTGCAATATTTCACGGACTAACTCGGTCACGGAGTAAATACGATATTAATACAGACAGCGTTGTAGGTTTTGCGGAACTCTACACCGTGGTCCAACGAAGAGGTGTGGAGTTTTCTCTGCTTGGTGGCAGATCCACAGTGAGAGGAGCGACCAGCACCGATACAGATGCAACTCAGCATAGAACCGGTCTACGGACAAGCTAAAGACGAACGTGAGAGAACCATCGATGGTGAGTGATTTGTAATAATATGCATCTATTCGCTTATTTATCCTGTTGGTGGTAAGCTCACTTTTTTTGAGCCATACAGCGCCGTTTTGTGCTGGCTAACAAGTTTTAGCTAGTAGCTAGCTAGCTAGCTAGTAGCCAACTCTGCTGATTCGCGCTTGTTTTCTCCTAAGTATTCGCTTGTGAGAGCAAAACGATGAAATATGTTAATCCTGGTTAAAGTCCTGGTTTGTGTACGTATTGCACTTTGGTGCTGCGCATTAAATTGTGTGCAATTTAATGCTAGAATGTGTTTCCCCATGTCAGGGGTTAGCCTCCCTCAGTGTTTATATTGTGGATACTGGTGAAATGGACCACAGGAGCCGAAATCTCGACATATTAAAAGTGCTTTTTCAAACCAGTGATTTATAAAGTCATTCATATAATTTTCTAAAGCATCAGAATAGACCCACACACCTATTCTGTGGATCCTGCAGTGCTTGTCAGGGAAGCAAAGCATTTTTGTCACATCCCACCACTGACTTTCACAGGTGTATTTCCCTAATACAGGTACATCTCCAAAAATTAGAATGTCATGAAAAACTTCAATATTTTTTGTCACTCATTTCAGAAAGAGAAATCCGTATATTATATAGATTCATTACACAGACAGTGATATATTTCAAGTGTTTATTTATTTTAATTTTGATGATTACGGCTTACAGCCCCTGAAAACCCCAAATTCAATTTGGCAAAAAATTAGAATATTACATAAAATTAACTTTAAAAATTGTTTTTAAATATAAATGTTGGCCGCTGAGGTGCTGGTTAATATGGGCTGTAGCTGTAATCATCAATATTAAAATAAACACTTTCAATATATCACTGTCCCTGTAACGAATCTATATATGGGTTTCACTTTCTGAAATGAGTGACAAAAATATTGAATTTTTTCATGGTATTCTAATTTTTGAGATGTGCCTGTATATATGTTGAACTTGCTTGAACCTAACCACCATCCATTTCTGTTGTTCATCTAGGCAGGAGGAAAGCAGGCGCCCCACAACGGACCTCGCCACTGTGGAACGTACTGAAATCCTTTGCTTTTATAGGTAAAGTGTCAAAACCAAAGTAGCACAATTTCCACTTAATGTCACGCCGCGCCATTCATCAACGGCGCCACCTGCTCACGCACCTGACAATCATCAGCGGCGAGGGATAAAGGCCGTCTCGCCCGGAGGCTCGGCCTGAAGCCGTCAGACTTCGTCCCTCACCGTTGTGAGCATACTTCCCTTCAGCGTCACCATTTTGGTAAGAAGATCGCTTACCTCTTTTCTTCAGTCTTCTCCCCTGTGCACAGGTGGATTCCCCAGCGGCGGACATCTCCACTCCATCGCCCAATCCTCGCTGCTGTACGGAGCTCTCCAGGTGGCTGTCTTCCGGGCTTCGCCCCCTTGTTGTGCCAGCTGTCCTGACCCACCAAGTAAGTCCTTCTCTCGCCATAAATTCCTCCTGTGTTGGTGTATGCCCGTCACCCTCTCCCTGTGCTCTCTCCATAGGGTTGCTCGGCTGTACGGTCACCTGCCTCTGTGCCTGGAGCAGACACCATCACCAACACATTTACATCCCGCAGACACGCACTCATTCACTCCTGCTGTTAATAAACTCTTTGAACTACTCTAAGCCTGTGTGTGTGCGTCTCCTGAGCCGTGCGTTATGTCAGTACGGCTTCAGCAGAGCGGCTCGGCGGACGGCGGGCTCGCACACCGGTTTTCCACTCTCGAGGCTAGAGTGGATCAAATAGCTTATCAACAACAGGTGATCTTTAATCAATTATTGAATTTAACTAACCGGTTGGGCCGCTTGGATCCTCAACAGCCGTTCCCCCCGGCTCGTCAGGGTGGCGCGGCTCCTGCTGTTCCAGCGGCCGTCCAGCCGGCTCCAGTGGCACCGGTTCGGCTCACACCGATTCCGACCCCCGCCCGCTTTAGCGGTAAGCTCGGCGGAGCGCGGGGGTTCATTATGCAGTGTGAGTCCGTGTTCCACCGTGTGCCCGGAGATTTTCCCTCGGATCACAGTCGGATTGGTTACATAGGGAATCTTCTGGAGGGGCGTGCGTTAACTTGGACCTACGCCGTAATGGCGAGGCCCAGTTATGCCACCCTCACCTATGACCAGTTCGTGAGGCGCTTTCTGGAGGTCTTTGACCATTCTCAAACCGAGACGGTCCAGGTCGATCGGCTCCTCGCTCTCCAGCAGGGAGGCCGGTCGGCAGCGGACTACTCGGTCGACTTCCGGGTAGCGGCGGAGGAATTGGGCTGGGAGGAACGCTCCCTCTGTGGCCTGTTCCTCCGCAGCCTCAATAGTGATCTGAGGGATGAACTGGCTGGACGGGATATCCCTGGGACGCTAGCGGAGCTGACATCCTTAGCGATAAGTTTGGATAACAGGCTGCGCGAGCGCTCCTCGGGGCGGAAGTCTTCTTCTTCTCGCCCTCGTGGAGTCTCGCCGCACCTGTTCCAAGCTCGCCCCCTGGCGGCGCCGCCAGCATTGTGCCCCGAGGAGTCGGAGCCGATGGTGACGGGCTGGACCAAGCTTTCCCCTGCGGAGAAACAACGCCGCCGTGAGTTGGGCCTCTGCATGTATTGCGGAGGTGACCAACACACTGTGGAGCGTTGCCCGCGGAAAGCCAGTCGGCGGGGTCCGCGAATCGCTGTAGGGAGCCTCGCGGGTCCCAACCGGTTAGACTCTCTCACTCAATTAAAGCTGCCCATCCGTTTTTGCCACAATCCCACTGGGCACCTCACCCACGCACTGGTGGATTCGGGCGCAGAGGGCAGCTTCATTTCACAAGGCCTGGCAACCCGATTGGGCATCCGCTGTCAGGCATTAAAACACCCCATCTCCCTGGTCCATCTCTCCCGTGCCTCCCTTGGGAGAGTTTCTCACCAAACCATGCCTGTCCCAGTCATCATCTCAGGGAACCACCGGGAGGAGATGGTATTTTACGTCCTGCCCAACTCTGTGTCGCCCGTCATCCTGGGGTATCCCTGGCTACGCCTCCACAACCCTGTCCTGGACTGGAGGTCCGCTGGGGTATCGGCATGGAGTACCTTCTGTATGGGCACCTGCCTTCAGTCCGCCGCCTGCTCCCCGTCCGCGGCTCCCCCTGTGGCGGATACAGCACCTCCGGACCTGTCACTGGTGCCTCCAGAATTTCACGACCTGGGTATGGTATTTAGCAAATCTAAAGCTATGTCTCTTCCCCCGCATCGACCATATGACTGTGCCATCAACCTCCGCCAGGGGGCTCCCCTGCCATCTGGTCGGCTCTACAGCCTGTCGGCACCGGAGAAGGAGACCATGAATACATACCTGAAGGAATCTCTGAGCGCTGGGATTATTCGCCCATCGTCGTCACCCGTGGGGGCAGGGTTTTTCTTTGTCGGGAAGAAGGACGGATCCCTCCGCCCCTGCATAGACTACCGAGCGCTGAATGACATCACTGAGAGGGACCGTTACACCCTGCCCCTCATGGACACTGCCTTTCACTCCCTCCAGGGGGCGACCTGGTTTACCAAGCTGGATTTACGCAGCGCTTACCACCTCGTCCGGATCCGGGAGGGAGATGAATGGAAGACAGCCTTCCGTACCCCGAACGGCCACTTTGAGTATCTCGTCATGCCGTTCGGGCTGACCAACGCTCCTGCCGTCTTTCAGCGCCTCATTAATGACGTCCTCCGGGATTTCATCGGCCTTTTTGTGTTCGTCTACCTGGATGACATCCTTATCTTCTCCAGGTCCAGGGACGAGCACCAGGTCCATGTGAGGCGGGTCCTCCAAAGACTGCTGGAGAATCGTCTGTACGTGAAGGCTGAGAAATGCGAATTCTACGCTAGGACCACATCCTTCCTGGGATTCATCATCGCTCAAGATCAGGTGCTCCCAGACCCAGAGAAGGTGAAGGCGGTGGTGGAGTGGCCTACTCCCGCATCCCGGAAGCAGGTGCAACAGTTTGTTGGCTTCGCCAATTTTTACCGCCGCTTTGTCCCAAATTTCAGCTCGATCGTCGGACCGCTGACCCGCCTCACGTCCCCGAAGGTCCCGTTCCGGTGGACTGAAGAGGTCGCTGCTGCCTTTAGGGCGCTGAAGGCGGAGTTCTCCTCCTCCCGGGTCCTTCGCCAGGTCGACCCCGCGCTGCAGTGCATTGTGGAGGTGGACGCATCGGACACGGGAGTGGGAGCAGTGTTATCCCAGCGGTCACCTGACGATGGCGCCAAACGGCCGTGCGCCTTCTTCTCCCGGCGGAGAGGAACTACGATGTGGGGGACAGAGAGCTCCTGGCCATTAAACTCGCCTTACAGGAGTGGCGCCACTGGCTAGAGGGGGCGGACCTGCTGTTTGTGGTCCTGACGGACCACAAGAACTTAGAGTATTTACGATCTGCCAAGCGCCTGAATGCCCGCCAGGCGCGCTGGTCTTTGTTCTTCGCCAGGTTCCGCTTCTCGATCACCTTCAGGCCGGGCTCCAAAAACGGCCTGCCTGACGCCCTCTCTAGGCAGTTCACCCCCGTGGAGGCTGAGGAGACGCCCCACACTATCCTGCCCAGGTCGTGCGTCCTCGGTGCCATCTCTTGGGACATTGAAGACAAGATCCGGAAGGCGCAGGAGGTGGAACCTGATCCTGGCGGCGGACCGGAGGGAAGACTGTTCGTCCCATCTGCGGTCCGAGGAGAGGTCATCCACTGGCTCCACACCTCCCGGCTCACCTGTCATCCCGGCACCTCTCGGATGATCAGCCTCCTCCAGCGGTCCTTTTGGTGGCCAGGCCTGCGGAGGGATGCAGCCCGCTACGCCCGGGCTTGCCCAATCTGTGCCACCAGCAAGTCGGGAAATGCCCCCCCAGCGGGTCTGCTCCAGCCTCTGCCCGTCCCCGGCAGGCCCTGGTCGCACATCGCACTGGACTTCGTCACCGGACTCCCCGTTTCCAACTCCTTTGACACCGTCCTGACCATTGTGGACCGTTTCTCCAAGGCGGCGCACTTCGTTCCCCTGCGAGGTCTCCCTACTGCCCTGGAGACGGCGGGCCTCCTCGTCCAACACGTGGTCAGGCTGCACGGGATTCCGGTGGACGTGGTCTCGGACCGGGGCCCCCAATTTTCATCCGAGGTTTGGAGATCCTTTTGTAACGCCATCGGAGCCAAGGTGAGCCTCTCCTCCGGCCATCACCCCCAGTCTAACGGGCAGTGTGAGAGGACCAATCAGGAGCTGGAGGCTGCGCTCCGCTGTGTTACTAGATCCAAGCCGACGTCCTGGAGCAACCATCTCGCCTGGGTGGAGTATGCCCACAACACCGCCCGCTCTTCTGCAACGGGGATGTCCCCCTTCAAGGCGTCCCTGGGTTACGACCCCCCGCTGTTTCCAGCGCAGGAGAACGAGGTGACTGTCCCCTCCGTTAGGGCGCACCTTAGGCAGTTCCGCTCCACCTGGGCTGCCGCGCGTCATGCGCTTTTACGCACAGCGGAGCGCAACAGGACCGTGGCGGACCGGCACAGAAGACCTGCCCCGGCGTACAGAGTTGGGCAACTCGTGTATGTGTCTACCCAGGACGTCACATTAAAAGGCGAGAGGAGGAAGCTGGCACAGCGTTTCATGGGTCCCTTTCCCATCACCCGGATCATCAACCCGGTGGCTGTGCGCGTGGCTATTCCCCCCTCCCTCCGCATCCATTCCACTTTTCATGTGTCGAAGGTGAAACTGGCAGTCACTGACCCCCTTTGCCCTCCTCCTGCAGCGCAACCCGCGCCCCGGATGATTGGTGGCCATCCGGCCTGGTCCGTCTCCTCCATCCTGGACTCCCGGCGCCGGGGTCGTGGGTTGCAATACTTGGTGGACTGGGAGGGCTATGGGCCCGAGCATCGACAATGGGTGCCCCCGTCGTTTGTGTTGGACCCATCGCTCATCGCGGACTTCCACCGAGCGCACCCGGATAAGCCATCGCCAGGAGGCGCTGCTAGAGGGGGGAGTACTGTCACGCCGCGCCATTCATCAACGGCGCCACCTGCTCACGCACCTGACAATCATCAGCGGCGAGGGATAAAGGCCGTCTCGCCCGGAGGCTCGGCCTGAAGCCGTCAGACTTCGTCCCTCACCGTTGTGAGCATACTTCCCTTCAGCGTCACCATTTTGGTAAGAAGATCGCTTACCTCTTTTCTTCAGTCTTCTCCCCTGTGCACAGGTGGATTCCCCAGCGGCGGACATCTCCACTCCATCGCCCAATCCTCGCTGCTGTACGGAGCTCTCCAGGTGGCTGTCTTCCGGGCTTCGCCCCCTTGTTGTGCCAGCTGTCCTGACCCACCAAGTAAGTCCTTCTCTCGCCATAAATTCCTCCTGTGTTGGTGTATGCCCGTCACCCTCTCCCTGTGCTCTCTCCATAGGGTTGCTCGGCTGTACGGTCACCTGCCTCTGTGCCTGGAGCAGACACCATCACCAACACATTTACATCCCGCAGACACGCACTCATTCACTCCTGCTGTTAATAAACTCTTTGAACTACTCTAAGCCTGTGTGTGTGCGTCTCCTGAGCCGTGCGTTATGTCACTTAATATAAAAGGGACTGAACTGAGATTTATTTGATTGTGTGAATATGGCACATCAACTGTAAAATAAACCGCTTGTTAATGTATTTATTTTTTTGTCAGATCACTTGTGTGATCCTTTGTGAGTTATGTTCATAACTGTATGTTTTGGCGAATGTGAGATGTTCAGTCGTCAATATAATTTACTTTATGTGTGTAGTTTATAGTCTATCATCAATAAACTCATGCAGTAACAGGACACATTACAAATATTTGAGACCCATTGTAGTGCTTCCTTTTATATTTTAGCAATGCTAGTACAAAACACCGCCCACACATGAAGCCAGGGCAACAAGAGACACTTTTACAGGCAAGACAAACTTTTATTGATAAAAACTCCATAGTTTGACTGAGCGACTCCATACTCGGTGATGCACACCTTCAGTTAAAGTACTAGATTCCATTCAAGTGAATGTATTAATTCATTCTGACTGCTGAGGCCACAGTAAAAACAGATGATTTTAAATGTAACGCAGCCCTTGTAAAATCTACGGAAGCACAGCTACATGAAAATTGTGGTTAAATACAACAACAAAGTACTTTATTGTCACACTGGAATTAAAATCGCTCCTGTTTTGTTTTTCTTTTGAATTCTTGGATGGAATATGGGTGGGCAATATAAGCTGTGGCTTCAGCCATCACCCATTTCAGATAACCTATGTTGAACTGTATAATCAGAGGAGTTATTGTTTAATTTGACCTTGTTAGATTTTTTCCCCTTTGTTTTATTATTCTATTTTCTTTTAATCTTTACTTTTAATCAATCCGAAATAAAGATTCATTCATTAATTCACATTCCACCACTGGCTTTTATCAACAAGTGTATTTCCCAAATATGTTTTACACTTGCTTTAATTAACCACCACCCATTTGTCTTTTGTCTAGGCAAGAGGGAAACTGTCCACCCCAACTGGACCTTGCGTCACTATTTACAGAGATGCAGGCCGAAGATCTGCTGAACCAGGACCAGTACGAGGGGCCGATCCAGTTGCTTCTCAGTGAGGCAGTGTGGCTGGCGTGTGTGACCCATTCCAGTTTCTTTTTTTTTTTTTTTTTTTTTTTTTTTTGCAGTTTGAATTTTGCACATTCTGAATAATATGGAATTTGCTGCTGATTGTAATAAACAATTCAGTGACTTATGTGTTTCCATCATGATTTTCTATTTTGTCTGTTAAGACACCGGTGGGAAAAGAATCAACTGTACAAAGGATTTATCAGTGACCTTGAAAATAATGTCTCATTTTTAAGAAAAAAGTAATCAAGACAATTATTTTATTAACTGAAGACTGTATTGTTGGATGTGCCACCGCAAAAGACCCTGCATATTTTAGTGACAGTACCAGTATATGGAGGAATTCTGGGTCATATTAGCATCTGCTCTTCATCATAATGGGTTTGGGCAGGGGTGTCTAATCATGTGCCATGGAGGGCCAAGACCCTGCAGGCTTTACCTCCAACCAGTGTCTTCAACAGCAGATTCCACTGAACTTCTTCCACTGACTGCTGATCAGTGAGAACCCCTGCTGAAGAGACTGGGTAGAAGAGAGAACCTGCAGTGTCTTGGCCCCCCATGACACATGATTGGAAGCCCCCGGATTAGGTTTAATGGGATTTAACATTTTAACACAAACTGCTTTATGGTTCATAATTCTGTTGACAGACTTACACCAAACCAAAAGTGAGTTCTCAAACTGCTGGATTGTTCTTAGCTTTTCCAATCTTTCAGTATTTAATTTGTGCCACATGGTGGTAACCTTCACATATAAAAAAGAGACATCTGCAAAAACTTCAGAGGTTTATTGTCAGTGCAATTCCCAGTGCAATACTACATGAATGCATATATAGTACATTGTTGATGCAGAGAATATATATTTCTACAGTACATGTATCTAGTAAATCAAGTATTTTCCATGTAACCTTGTGACTGCATTATTTTAATTACTTTTAATCCTAGATCAAGTTTGTTTTGGCCTAAAATGCATCATAACTGTCAAATATATCTTATTATACGTAACTCAGTACTGTTTACGTTTTGAATATATATTTTGTGGCTAATATAGTTATTAACCTGGTGATCAAGTTGTGTCAGCTGATCATTTTTTGCTATGACAACAACTCAGACTCAGTGCTGCTGAAGCAGGTACATCCATGATGTCTCAACAGTCTCTCCATGATTTTCACGCAGATCAGAGCAATTTGTTGCACAGGAAATAAAAGTTTCTACAGAGATTCTTAAGCTCTATAACCACTGATCGTTTGTGAAGCTGTGTTGACATCAGTGACAGGCTGTTGACATCCGTGACAGGCTGTGCTGAACGCCAGACCGACCGTTTGAAGCGGTAATTTCCCCACAACAGAGCCATCTGAAACACACACATGCACAGCGTACATGTTTTATTACCTAACAGCGATAACTTGCAGACATTAAAGTGTAGTACGACGTACTTATAGCAAACTAGCATTAGCAACATTAGCTTTCCGTCATATATGACCTAGTTTGTATCCTCACGTCTTCGGCTCTCCCAGAAGCTGCAGAACTATTCCAGAGTGTTTCATCTCGCTGCCTGTACCTGTATCTGGCTGTCCTTTTTGGCATTTTGGTGAAAAAAGCCACAGACCGAGGAGTCGCCTTGTACAGCCGCCATGATGCATGTGTTATGTTTTGCTTGGGTTGCGTGTTTTACATCACGGGAGTGTGGCGCCGCCTTGCTGTAAAAAAAAATCCCTCCCACCCCAGCTTAACACGGTTGTAATGGAGACACAACCGAGCTGAACCGTGTCGAAGTGAATCGAGACGTGGTAAGGTGTGCTGGGCTAGTGGAAAAGGGCCACAAAAGATCCTCAAAAGCAAGGCATCATGCAGCAATCCAAAGAAATTTGGGAACAAATGAAAAACAAAGTAATTCAATTCAATTCAATTCAACTTTATTTATATAGCGCCATTTCACAACAACAGTCATCTCATAGCACTATCAACTGAAGGGGGGACCCCCACAGTTGCAGAAAGACCCCAGCAATCAGGCGATCCCCTGTGAGCAAGCACTTGGCGACGGTGGAGAGGAAAAACTCCCTTTTAACAGGAAGAAACCTCCAGCAGAACCAGGCTCAGGGAGGGGCAGTCATCTGTTGCGACTGGCTGGGGGGTGAGGGGATAGAGAAGAAGAAAAGAACAGACATGTAGAGAGCAAACAGCACGATGGGGACTCAATCTATGGGAGAGAACAAACAAATGTTAATGACCAGCAAAAAAAAAAAAAAAAATTTCATAGAGAGTGAGGAAAGGAGTGAGGCCCAGTGCATTACTGGAGGTCCCCCGGCTGACTAAACCTATTAGCAGCATAACTAAGGGAGGGTTCAGAAACACATGATCCCTCCCTAATTGTAGGCTAGATCAAAAAGGTAGGTTTTAGCCCTATTCTTAAAAACAGAGATCGAGTCTGACTCCCGAATCCAGATTGGCAGCTGATTCCACAGGAGAGGAGCTTGATAACTGAAGGCTCTGCCTCCCATTGTACTTTTGGAGATTCTAGGTATTACAAGTAATCCTGCATTTTGGGAGCATAGTGCTCTTTTAGGATGATACGGTAGTATCAGATCTTTTAAATAAAAAGGAGCCTGATTGTTTAAAGCTTTGTAAGTAAGAAGAAGGATTTTAAACTTAATTCTAAACTCTATGGGAAGCCAATGAAGGGAGGCCAGAACCGGAGAGATATGATCTCTCTTTCTAGTACCTGTTAAAACTCTTGCTGCAGCATTTTGGATCAGCTGAAGACTTTTTAAAGATGTTTTAGGACAGCCTGATAATAAAGAATTACAATAATCTAATCTCGAGCTAACAAAAGCGTGGATCAGCTTCTCAGCATCACTCTGAGACAAGATGCTCCTAATCTTGGCAATATTACGCAAATGATAGAAGGCAGTCTTAGAAACAAATTTAATATGTGAATTGAAGGACAAATCCTGATCAAAAATAACTCCAAGGTTCCTCACAGAGCTATTAAGAGAAAGAGTAACTGCATCCAAACTGAAAGTTTGATTTGGAAAGGAATTTCTAAGGTTTTTTGGACCAACAAGAATGACTTCAGTCTTATCTGAATTTAATAGCAGGAAATTACAAGTCATCCAAGCTTTGATTTCCTTAAGACAGGCTTCTAACTTGGCTAATTGATTAGTATCATCTGGCTTCATTGACAGGTATAATTGTGTGTCATCTGCATAACAATGAAAATGTATACAGTGCTTTCTAATAATGTTGCCTAACGGAAGCATATATAAACTAAAAAGAGTAGGGCCTAGCACAGATCCCTGTGGAACTCCATGACTAAGCTTTGAGCTGAAAGAAAACTCATCATTTACATGAACAAACTGGAACCTATCAGATAAATAAGATCTAAACCACTGCAACGAAGTTCCATTAAGTCCAACATAGTGTTCTAATCTATCAAGTAGAATATTATGATCAATAGTATCAAAAGCTGCACTAAGATCTAAAAGGACAAGTACAGAAACTAGTCCATTATCAGATGCAATGAGGAGGTCGTTAGTGACCTTCACTAAGGCTGTTTCAGTACTATGATGGATTCTAAACCCAGATTGAAACTCTTCAAGTAAACCATTTCCCTGCAGGTGGTCAAATAATTGCGTAGCAACAACTGTTTCTAAGATTTTTGAAATGAAAGGGAGATTAGAGATTGGTCTATAGTTAGCTAAAGCTCCTGGATCTAGCGTTGGCTTTTTGAGTAAGGGTTTAATTACAGCCGTTTTAAAAGCCTGCGGTACATGGCCTAAAGTTAATGAAGAATTGATTATATGAAGAATAAAGCTACCAATAAGTGGGAAGACTTCTTTAAATAACCTGGTAGGAATAGGGTCTAAAAGACAAGTTGAAGGTTTGGATGAGGAAACAATTTTGTCTAACTCACAAAGGTCGATTGGAGTAAACTCATCAAGACAGACATCAATAGAAGGAGTTGTAGTAGTTACAGTATTTAAGTTAACTGTGGGAAGAATCTGATTGATTTTATCTCTGATGGATGAAATTTTATTATTGAAAAAGTTCATAAAGTCCTGACTAGTAAGCTCTAAGGCAGGGGTGGGCATTCATGTGCCATGGAGGGCCATTCCACTGCAGGTTTTCTGTTCCACCCACTGTCTTCAGCAGGTGTTTGCTCTGATCAGCTTCAAGGATTGCTAATAATTGAAAACACCTGCTGAAGACACTGAGTGGAACAGAAAATCTGCAGTGGAACGGCCCTCACTGCCCACCCCTGCTCTAAGGGGATGCTAGGATTGACAGAGTCCTGACTCTTTGTCAACCTGGCTACAGTACTGAAAAGAAACCTGGGATTATTCTTGTTCTCTTCTATTAATGCAGAGTAATAACTCGTTCTCGCTTTTCTAAGAGATTTTTTATAAATTAAAAGATGATTTCTCCAAGCTAAATAGATTTCATCTAAATTAGTAGAGCGCCATTTTCTTTCTAATTGACGAGTCTTCTGTTTTAAGCTACTAGTTTCTGTGTTGAACCAAGGAGTTAAAAATCTCTGATTAGACTTTTTCTTTTTTAAGGGGGCCACCAAGTCGAGAGCCTGATGCAGAGAAGCTGAAACACTATCCACCATGTTATCATTTACAGAAGGAGCAAGCTGTCTATAGCTTATTTCTGTTGTGTTGACACATGGCAAAGAGGACAATCTGCATAAATTTGGAAACAGCATCATCTGAGAGGCATCTACTGTAATAATATTTTTCTTTAGGAGCCAAATAGTCAGAAATAGTAAAATCAAAGGTTAACAGACAATGGTCTGACAGTACAGGGTTATGAGGAGACACTACAAGATTTTCTATTTCTATGCCATATGTCAGAACAAGGTCCAATGTATGGTGGAGGTAATGAGTAGAATTTCCTACTTTCTGAGAAAACCCAATCGAGTCTAATATTGAATTGATTGCCACATTAAGGCAGTCACTATCTACATCCACATGTATATTAAAGTCCCCTACTATAATTATTCTATCAGATTTCAGCACTAAATCAGCTAAGAAATCAGCAAATTCGGATAAAAATTCTGAATAGGTTGATGGGGGACGATAAACTATGGCAAATAAAATTGGGTTTAACCTGAAATTGCTAAAGTGCCCAACACTGAGGACCAGGCCCTCGAAGGAATTATAACATGTTTTTTGCTTTACATTAACTAGTAATTTGGAATGGTAAATTGTTGCTACTCCTCCTCCACGACCAGAACTTCTGGGATTTTGACAGTTTAAATAACCAGAGGGAGTTGATTCATTTAAACCAACATAATCCTCTTGTCCTAACCAAGTCTCTGTAAGGGAAATTAAATCAATCTGATGATCAATTAACAGATCATGGACTAACAGAGACTTGGGAGTTAGAGACCTAATATTTAATAAACCACATTTAATTTTTAAATTATGAGGAGGAACAGAGGCCAAATCATTCAATTTAGAGGCTTTATGTTTAATTTGAGTTTTACCAATATTTTGCTTTATCACTTTGGGATGCTTATACATTATATTTTTATTCACTTTGGAGGGAGCAGACAACGATTCTCTGATGGGGAAGACAGGGGCTAAGCTGAGGGGTGGCGGATGAAGAGGAGCTGCAGAGAGGCGTGTAAGACTGCGACTCTGCTTCCTGGTCCCAACTCTGAGTAGTCATGGTTTTGGAAATTTGGATAAAAAAGATGCCAGATTGTTAGATAAATGAGAAGCACCATCCAAAGTGGGATGAATGCTGTCTCGTCTCATAAGACCAGGTTTTCCCCAAAAAGAGCTCCAATTGTCAATGTAGCCCACGTCATTTTTAGGACACCACACAGACAGCCAGCGGTTCAAGGATGACGAGCGACTAAACATATCACTGGTCAGATTGGGGAGGGGCCCAGAGAATACTACAGTGGCTGACATCGTTTTTGCAAAGTCACACACCGATTCTATATTAAGTTTCGTGACTTCCGACTGCCGGAGACGGATGTCATTAATGCCGGCGTGAATAACAATTGTGGAGTATTTACAGTTACTTTTAGCCAGCATTTTCAAATTTGACTCGATGTCGCCTGCTCTGGCCCCAGGAATACATTGGACTATGGCCGCTGGAGTCTCTAGGTTCACGTTTCTGACTACAGAGTCGCCAATGATCAGAGTTTTTTCCTCAGCGGGTGTGTCGCTGAGCGGGGAAAAATGATTAGAAACGTGAACAGGTTGGTGGTGAACCGGGGCTTTGCGACTAGGCTTCCTTCTCACCGTCACCCACCCAGTCTCCTCGCTGCTGAGGAGAGCCGGGGAACCGCTGACAGGGGGGCCTAAGCTAGCTAGCTCCGCTGCAGCTAATGGGCGTCCGTCGAGATTAACTGGCGCAGACGGTGTTTCAATGCAGTGGAGCCGGGATTCCAAATCAGACAACCTCGCCTCGAGCGCCTCAAAAAGACAACATTTATTACATTTACCGTTATCACTAAAAGAGGCAGAGGTGTAGCTAAACATCTGACAGAGAGAGCACACCAGAGGAGGAGAGGAAAGAGAGGTAGTAGCCATAGCTAGTGGCTAGCTAGTGGCTGGAGAGCTGGAGAGCAAACCACACAGGCAGACAGCAAAACAGGAAGTGACGATACGTTACCACAAGGAAGTGACGATCAGTTCACTGATAATTAATTAATTGAGATCTTTCAGTCTGGAAAAGGTTATAAAGCCATTTTGAAAGCTTTGGGACTCCAGCAAACCACAATGAGAGCCATTTCCACAAATGACGAAAACATTTCAACCTTCCCAGGAGTCGCCAGCCGTCGCCAGCCGTCAAAAATTACTCCAAGAGCGCAGTGACGACTCATCCAAGAGATCACAAAAGACCCCACAACATCCAAAGAATTGCAGGCCTCACTCCTGACTCCACCATAAGAAAGAGACTGGGCAAAAATGGCCTGCATGAAAGACTTCCAAGACAAAAACCACTGCTGAGCGAAAAGAACATAAAGGGTCATCTCAGTTTTGCCAGAAAACATCTTAATGATCCCCAAGACTTTTGGGATAATACTCTGGACTGATGAGACAAAAGTTTAACTTTCTGGAAGGTGTGTGTGTCCCATTACATCCGGCATAAAAGTAACACAGCATTTCAGAAAAGGGAACAGCAGTAAAATATGGTGGCGGTATTTTGATGGTTTGGGGCTGTTTTGCTGCTTCAGGACCTGGAAGACTTGCTGTGGTAAATGGAACCATGAATTCTGCTGTCTACCAAAAAATTCTGAAGGAGAATGTCCGGCCATTTGTTTGTGACCTCAAGCTGAAGTGCACATGGGTTCTGGAACAGGAAAATGATCCAAAGCACACAAGCAAATCCATCTCTGAATGGCTTAAGAAAAACAAAACGAAGACTTTGGAGTGGCCTAGTCAAAGTCCTGACCTGAATCTGATTGTGATGCATGACCTTAAAAATGTGGTTCATGCTCGAAAACCCTCCAATGTGGCGGAATTACAACAATTCTGCAAAGATGAGTGGGACAAAATTCCTCTACAGCGCTGTAAAAGACTCATTGCCAGTTATCACAAATGCTTGATTGCAGTTGTTGCTGTTAAGGGTGGTCCAACCAGTTATTAGGTTTAGGGGGCAATCACTTTTTCACACAGGGCCATTTTTTTCCTTAATAATAAACCCCTTAATTTAAAAACTGCATTTTGTGTTTACTTGTGTTATCTTTGTCTAAAATTTAAATTTGTTTGATGATCTGAAACATTTAAGTGTGACAAACATACAAACAAAGATAGAACATACACATACATAGAAACATAGAAACAAAGACAAACTCTTTCTAGTTCTCTACCATAATCCTTAATTTCACGTCTTCACCAATCCTTTTCCCAGTGAAAAACACTGAATCATTTCAACAGAAAATTTACTCCCCCAATCAAGGCCCCATTCTACAACCTCATTAACTGCTTCCTGGACTTTTCTGATTATATATTCTAAATTCCTTCCCCTTTTCCACAAGGCCCCATCATCAACAAATAATAATCTGCCTATATCAACTGGAATTTTCAAAAACACGTCACTGATCATAATAGTAAAAAGTAAAGGACTGATTACACTTTCTTGAGGTATACAATTTCCTACCTCATATTGGCCTGATAAAGCTGACCCAATCTAAACGTGAATCTTTCTTCCAAATTTTCATGTTGACTGAATAAACAGCTCAAGTGGGCTGCACGGTGGCGCAGTGGTTTAGCACTGTGGCAGCACAGTTTTACCCTCGGCCGGGGATCGCGCGGATCATGAGATCATGGGTTCGATCCCAGCCCCCGACCAACAGTGAGCTGTGTGGAGTTTGCATGTTCTCCCCGTGTTGCGTGGGTTTACTCCGGGATTTCTCCGGTTTCCTCCCGCACACCAAAAACATGTAGGTTTAGGGTGCTCGCGCACGCAGCGACCAGCAGCCGGTGGCTTGTCACCAGACTGCAAACCAAGTCTACCTACGGGTACAAATAAGTAACAAAAAACAAAACAAAAAAAAAAGTGCAGGGTGCAATGCCAGAGAAAAACACTCAAACACAGAAAAACCTTTTATTAAATTTCAAAGGGGAGAACTGCTAGGGAAAACGCCACTCGCCAGAGGAAAACACAGCCTGTGGAGGAGAGACGAGACCGATTAGTTGGAGAAGGGAGGAGGAATGTGGAAACCACAAACTCGCAACTTATGTGGGCCGAGCAGAGAATCCGGCACAGAGCCCAGTGCGAATAGACAAACCAGCAAGGTGAAGCTGGCAAGAATGAGGAAAGGAAATGACTGGGCAGTGTCTGACTGGGTGAAGAGTTGAAGCTGCAGTGGGATGAGGATGATGAGGCAGGTGAGCACACTGCAATCCCCAAAGATGTACCTCTCTATACCCACTCTATGCTATACCCAATGAGCCAGCATCGAAACATTGAAGAGCAGATCCTTTTAAGCGCTGGCGAGGCAGAGGTAGCAGGTACATCTGATCTCCCAGGTGTGCTGATTACCTGAGGAGCTGGGGAATCAGGAAGGAGGAAGCGAGCGCTCACCAGGATATGACAGTGCCCCCCCCCCCCCAAGGAGCACTTCCTGGCAGTCCACTGGGTTTTTCTGCATAGGCTTGGTGAAAGGCCCGGACCATACCCTTATGGATAAAGGATCTGGGCATCCACGACATTTCTTCAGGGCTGTACCCCTCCCAGTGGACTAGATATTGAAGGCCTCAGCCCCGGCGGAAAACGTCCAGAATGTTAAGGACGGTGTAGGTGGTCTGGTCGTCAAGGATCCGAGGAGGAGGAGGCGGCTTTTTTGGGGGGGGGGAGAGGACTGGCGAGAGGGGTTTAATGTGGGAGACATGGAATGTAGAGTGGACACGGTGAGCCTGTGGGAGCTTTAGATGGACCGTGGTGTCGTTGATAATCTCAGCAATGGGAAATGGACCCAGGAAGCGAGGTGAGAGCTTCCTGGATTCTGCCTTTAGAGGTATCTGGTCAGCAGACAACCAAACCTGCTCTCCAATCCTGTACTTGGGTGCTGGAACCCTGGAATTGTTGGTACCCCTCTGTTAATGAAAGAAAAAACCACAATGGTCACAGAAATAACTTGAATCTGACAAAAGAGGTAATAAATAAAAATTCATAAAAGCCAGTTTAGAAAGCTTGGGATCAGTACGCCAAGGTCTCCGCCTTTGACCGCCACCTAATCCACATAGCACTGGACCCCCATGATCCCTCCTGCAGGTGGTGAGCCCACTGGAGGGCGGACCCATAATTTTTGTAATTTTTTTTTATAATTCATAATTTTTATGGACAGGATTTCGAGGTGCAGCCAGGGAATGGAGGGTGTCATGCTTGGTGACCACAGGATCTCATCTCTGTTGTTTGCAGATGATGTTGTCCTGTTGGCTTCATCCAGCAATGACCTACAGGTCTTGCTGGGACGGTTTTCCGCTGAGTGTGAAGCGGCTGGGATGAGAATCAGCACCTCCAAGTCCGAGTCCATGGTCCTCAGCCGGAAAAAGGTGGATTGTCCTCTCTGGGTTGGGGACAGGCTCCTGCCCCAAGTGGAGGAGTTTAAGTATCTTGGGGTCTTGTTCACGAGTGAGGGGAAAATGGAGCGAGAGATTGACAGACAGATTGGAGCAGCATCTGCAGTGATGCGGACGTTGTGCCGGTCTGTTGTGGTGAAGAGGGAGCTGAGTTCTAAGGCAAAGCTGTCGATTTACCCGTCAATCTACGTTCCTACTCTCACCTATGGTCACGAGCTTTGGGTATTGACCGAAAGAACGAGATAGCGGATACAAGCGGCTGAAATGAGCTTTCTCCGTAGGATTGCTGGACTCACCCTCAGAGATAGGGTGAGGAGCTCAGTCATCCGGGAGAGGCTCAGAGTAGAACCGCTGCTCCTCCACATTGAAAGGAGTCAGTTGAGGTGGTATGGGCATCTGATTAGGATGCCTCCTGGACGCCTCCCACTTGAGGTGTTTCAGGCACGTCCCACTGGGAGGAGACCCCGGGGCAGACCCAGGACACGGTGGAGAGACTATGTCTCCCAGGTGGTCTGGGAACGCCTTGGTATCCTCTCTGAAGAGCTGGAGCAGGTGGCTGGGGAGAGGGAAGTCTGGGCTTCTCTGCTTGAACTGCTGCCTCCGCGACCCGGACCTCCGGAAAAGCGGTAGAAGATGGATGGATGGATGGAAATAAAAATTCTATAAAAATCAACCAATGAAAATCAGACAATGCTTTTGAATTGTGGTTCAACGGAATTATTTTTTTCAAAAAACTCATGAAACAGGCCTGGACAAAAATGATGGTACCCCTAGAAAAGATTGAAAATAGTGTGACCACAGGGACATGTTCAACCAAGATGTGCCCTCTAATTAACATCACAGGTGTCTACAAACTTGTAATCAGTCAGTTGGCCTATTTAAAGGGTGACAAGTAGTCACTGTGCTGTTTGGTGACATAGTGTGTACCTCACTAAACATGGACCAGAGGAAGCAAAGGAGAGAGTTGTCTCAGGAGATTAGAAAGAAAATTATAGACAAGCATGTTAAAGGTAAAGGCTATAAGACCATCTCCAAGCAGCTTGATAAGATAAGATAAGATAAGCCTTTATTAGTCCCACAATGGGGAAATTCCAGGATTGCAACAGCACAGGCATAGCAACACTCAGAGCAACAATCAGAAGGCAAGAAAAAACAAGAGCAGCTAGTATACATATGTACATATTACTATAAATATATACAGTATATATATATATATATATACATATATGTAGACACACAGTGCGGAGCATTGTGGTTGGTGGATGTGCAGCAGAAAGTCTAAGCTCTCTCTCCGCGGATGGGGTGGGCCAGCTGGATGTCTTTGGGCATGATGGTGACCCTCTTGGCGTGGATGGCGCACAGGTTGGTGTCCTCGAAGAGACCCATCAGGTAGGCCTCGCTGGCCTCCTGCAGAGCCATGATGGCGGAGCTCTGGAAGCACAGGTCGGTCTTGAAGTCCTGAGCGATCTCCCTCACCAGGGGCTGGAAGGGCAGCTTATGGATGAGCAGCTCCGTGGATTTCTGGTAGCGACGGATCTCTCTCAGAGCCATGGTACCGGGCCTGTAACGGTGAGGCTTCTTCACTCCGCCGGTGGCCGGAGCGCTTTTCCGAGCACCCTTGGTAGCTAGCTGCTTCCTGGGGGTCTTTTCCTCCAGTAGATTTACGGGCGGTCTGCTTGGTTCTTGCCATCCCTCTTTATTATTCTGTCTTATATTTCGTGCACGCCGCCTAAACTCCAGCCCGGCACCCTCGTCGTTTTCGCTTCAGTTCCCCGGTATGTCGAGTTTCTCCGTTAGCACTGGGTGGCGGTTGAGTGCTAGCTAGCACTTCCCTGCTGTATCGTCTCCTGCTGTAAACAGAGGCTCCGTCCGCCGACTCGGGAGACCTTTGGGGCGATCTGTGTGTCCGTGATATATATAGAGTGAAAGGTGTGCCGGATCAGAAAGTTATCACCGGATCAGAAAGAAGGAAGATAACAAGACTCAGAATTGAGCCGCTATTGCAAAAGGCAGCCAACTCGTGTGGCGCCGGAACCGGAAGGTGTTGATGTTCCTGTGACTACAGTTGCACATATTATTCCGAAATTTAAGATCCACGGGACTGTAGCCAACCTCCCTGGACGTGGCCGTAGGAGGAGACGGATAATACGAATGGTAACAAAAGAGCCCAGAACAACCTCTAAACACATTCATGGTGAACTCCAAGGTCAAGGTACATAAGATAAGATAAGATAAGATAAGCCTTTATTAGTCCCACAATGGGGAAATTCCAGGATTGCAACAGCACAGGGATAGCAACACTCAGAGCAACAATCAGAAGGCAAGAAAAAAAAAGCAAGCAAGCAAGAGCAGCTAATATACATATGTACATTTTACTATAAATATATATATATATATACAGTATATATATATATATATATATATATATATATATATATATATATATATATAGTATATATATATATATATATATACACACACAGACACACAGTGCAGAGCATTGTAGCTGGATGGGATAAATATATGAGTATATAAACACACAGTGCGGAGCATTGTAGCTAGATGGAACAAATATGTAGATATATAAACACCCACAGTACGGAGCATTGCAGCTAGGTGGAATAAATATGTAAATATATAAACACACACAGTGCAGAGCAATGTAGCTAGATGGAATAATATGTAGATATATAAACACACAGTGTGGAGCATTGTAGCTAGATGGAATGAATATATACAGTAGATATATAAATATAAACATAAACATAAACACACCCAGTGCGGAGCATTGTAGCTAGATGGAATAAATATGTAAATGTATAAACACACACAGTGCAGAGCATTGTTGCTAGATTCGATGAAACAGCACAACCGTCTACTTAGTTATCCTACATGGTATGATTATGTGCCCATACATATTCTCACCCTCCATAGCGACCGGTATTTTCCTAGTTGTATGCCGGAGGGGACCATTGTGTAAGTCTATTGCAGCTTTTGCATTCAAAAAACTATTAGGTTGTTACGTCTTTTTTCTATCTCTGCGAGCAGCCCTGCTTAGGTTGTACAGTCTGACAGCCGTTGGTAGGAAGGACCTGCGAAACCTCTCGGTTGTGCACCTGGGATGATGTAGTCTGCTGCTAAATGAGCTCCTCAGTGCATTCAGTATGTCCTGCATAGGGTGGAACTTGGACTCCAGCAGAGATGACAGTTTAGCCACCGTCCTTCTCTCTCCTATCTCCTCCACCGGATCAAGGCGCTGCCCCAGGACGGAGCAAGCTTTCTTGATCAGTTTGTTCAGTCTCTTCCTATCGGCTGCTGTAATGCCACTGCCCCAGCAGACCACTCCAAAAGTGATGGCTGATGCCACCACCGTGTCATAGAATGTCTTCAGCAGCGCCCCTTGTACACCAAAAGACCTGAGTCTCCTCAGTAGGAACAGCCTGCGCTGTCCCTTCTTGTAGAGTGCGTCAGTATTGTGTGACCAGTCTAGTTTATTGTTCAGATGAACACCCAGGTACTTGTAGGATGTCACCATCTCAATGTCTGTTCCCTGTATATTTACTGGTGCTGTGAGGGGTTGTCCTTGCCTGCAGCAGTCCACCACCAGCTCCTTAGTTTTCCTCGCGTTGATCTGGAGGCAGTTCCGATGGCACCAGTCCACGAAGTCCTGGATAAGCCCTCTGTACTCAGCTTCATCTCCATTGGAGATGAGGCCAACGATCGCAGTACATCAGTGTCAGATCGCACCATCCGTCGTTGTTTGAACCAAAGTGGACTTCATGGGAGACAACCAAGGAGGTCACCACTGTTGAAAACAAATCATAAAAAAGCCAGACTGGAATTTGCCAAACTGCATGTTGACAAGCCACAAAGCTTCTGGGAGAATGTCCTATGGACAGACGAAACAAAACTGGAACTTTTTGGCAAGGCACATCAGCTCTATGTTCACAGCCACAAAAATGAAGCATACCAAGAAAAGAACACTGTCCCTGCTGTGAAACATGGCTGCTTTGCTGCATCTGGCACAGGGTGTCTTGAATCTGTGCAGGGTACAATGAAATCTCAAGACTATCAAGGTATTCTAGAGAGAAATGTGCTGCCCAGTGTCAGACAGCTTGGTCTCAGTCACAGGTCTTGCAACAGGATAATGACCCCAAATACACAACTAAAAACATCCAAGAATGGCTGAGCGAGACATTGGACTATTCTAAAGTGGCCTTCTATGAGCACTGATCTAAATGCTATTGAACATCTGTGGAAGGAGCTGAAACATGCCATCTGGAGAAGGCACCCTTCAAACCTGAGACAACTGGAGCAGTTTGCTCATGAGGAGTGGGCCAAAAATACCTGCTGAGAGGTGCAGAAGTCTCATTGACAGTTACAGAAATCGTTCGATTGCAGTGATTGCCTCAAAAGGTTGTGCAACAAAATATTTAGTTTAGGGTACCATCATTTTTGTCCAGGCCTGTTTCATGAGTTTGTTTTTTTAAAATAATTCTGTTGAACCACAATTCAAAAGCATTGTTTTATTTTCATTGATTAATTTTCATAGAATTTTTATTTATTACCACTTTTGTCAGATTCAAGTTATTTCTGTGACTATTGTGGGTTTTTCTTTCATTAACAGAGGGGTACCAACAATTTTGTCCACATCTGTAAATCTGAGGAAGAATAAGGCCCAGTGGGCTTGCCTGGCATTGAGTCGGCGGGCTGATTGTAGGTACTCCAGATTCTTGTGGTCAGTCCACACGACTATGGGATGATCGCTCCCTCCAACCAGTATCTCCACTCCTCCAGGGCCAACTTTAATGGCCAGGAGCTCTCGATCCCTGACGTTGCAATTCCTCTTGGCTGGTGTGAGCCGCCGAGAGAAAAACGCACATGGGTGGAGCTTCTGATCGGAGGTCAAGCACTGTGAGAGGACAGCACCCACCCCTGTGTTGGAAGCGTCCCCTCCAGGGTAAACTGGAGCTGAGGGTCGACCTGAGCCAAGATGGGTGTATTTGAGATCAGGTTCTTTAATTTGGAAAAAGCCTGCTGCCTGCCTCGGACCAGACGAATGGCACCTTAACCTCTTGCACTCAGGTGTACCGCGGGCGGGCACGTCTCTGCGTCCTAGAGCACACGAGGGCACCCTCACTGTGTGTCCTAGTGCGCACTGGAAAAAAAAGCTGCATTTCCGTTCTTCCACTACAGACACAGCCGCGAACAGAAAGCCAAAGGAGTGCTTTGATTGGTTTAGATGTGACTGACCTCTCAGATTCAGGTTCAGGTTACTTTATTTGTACCTGTAGGTGTCATAGCCCGAGTGTCGGTTCCGTCCACACTCGGGTCTTATATCATATTTTCTCTGGCTTTGACAGCAGAGGATTCCTTCTAGCTCCCCGGGCTGTTATTGTGATAGCGCCCGGGGGAGCTCCCTGCTCTCAGAGTCAACAGCTGCGCTGCTGTCAGGCTCAACAGCTGTGCTGCATCGGGGTCATTAGTTACCAGGGTTAAAAGCAGGTGCTGAATGCTCCACGATGCGGCAGTCTCTGTTTATCACTGTTTATCCCTGTAAACCTACCTGGGAATCTCCTGTTAACCCATCTGTTAACGTTCCCGTTTATCGTCTTATAAGGTACGTTCTGTGAGACTTTACCTTCGTTGCTTCTTCGTCTGGCACATTGGGTGCTCCCCGGCTCAGACGTTACCCATTCATTGTGTGTTGTCCCATGATATTCCTACCTGCACTGTTATGTGTGTCATCCTCTGTTCCCGCACCTGTCAATAAACATCACCGCAACTCACTGGTGACTTTGGTGTCTTATGGTGGCTCGTGAGGGCCACCGTGACAGAAGACTGCCGCCAGAACGCCCGGAGAAGAGGCGTCGCACTGAGACGCCATTCACCGTGAGTTTGCAGTATTGGACTTGTTCCCCCCGTCCGAGTGTCTGTTGCTGGGAGAATGCCGTCCTCCAGGGGCCGCGGTGGGTGCCTGGGCAGGAGGCTAGCGGAGGTTCTAGAGAATGTGGACTGCATGATCTTTTCCGCTACGCTGTGGGACGCTCCCAGCGACATTCGTAGACATTTGGACTACGCTGAGGAGTTTCTGGACAACCTCCCCCACGAGTTTGACGATCACCCGGAGGTGATAACGAGGTGGGAGGAACTCGCCGTTCAGCGTGTGTTACTTCGTGGGCTGGAGGAGAAGAGCAGGAAGCAGGGGAGGAGGCATCCTCGCTCCCTGCGTCGGTGTTCCTTTCTCGTCCCAGAGCAGGTCCAGGAGTACGCGCCGTCTGGGGGCCGACGACGACGTCGGCGTAAAGGCGCAGGCAACCCACAGCAGAATCCCCGGCTGGACTCGCTGCCGGCACATCCCGTCAGCGAACCTCCGAGAGTGGCCCCACCTCGTCTTCCCAGAGGGCCCTCTGTAGCCATCCAGCGGGGAGTAGGAGGAACGACGTCCGCCACAGCAGGAACCATCTCAGCCCCGGGAGGAAGGCAAGTGCACGATAATTTGTCACATCTTAATTTTGTTCTGCCTTGTCTGACTCCTGGGGGTGGAGTTCGGGGTTCGCAGCCCCCCAAGCTCCCTCCACCTGCTGTGGATGAAATAATTAAACCTGCTGCCTCTGTGTTCTCCCCCGCCGAGTGGTCCACAATGCCAGGCCAGCGTCGTCGGACGAAGAGGGCCCCTGCAGCGCTAGAAAGCCTGGACCTGGCCCTGCTGCTATGCCGCGGATGGAGGAGAGGAGCGGAATGCGGCCCGGAGCCTGAGCCAACGGAGAAGCGTCCCCGGGTCTCCTCGCCAGAGCGGTCCGAGCCAGTGGGTCGAGGGTCCCCTGCCCCCTCGCCATATGGGTCATCAGCGTGGACAGCAGCGTGGGAGGAGCATCAGGCTGCCGATAACATCTTGTCAGCTGCGGAGCCTGACGCAGCTGAATCCGAGTCTGCTGACGAGAGTCGCCCTGAACCTGGATTGTTGGAGTCCTGGGTGGCAACGGAACCCGAGTGCAGGCAAGTGCTCCCTCTTCTGTCTCTGTCCTCTGTTGTTGAGCATTTTTGCCTGCCTCTCGGGGAGGCGAGTGAGGAGCAGCTGTCTACTGTGCCCGAGCTCGTCTCGCTGGGTTCCGTTGCTACCAGTGATGCTGATCCTGGTTTTCCTGTCCTCGAGCTTTGTTTCAGTGTCGCCAGCGTGGAACGGGTCGGTGTCATCGAGTTGGAGGTTCCAGGTTCGGGGGCGGAGATCGTCAGCGGAGCTGCACCGACCCAATCGGGGTCCATCACGGGTGCACCAGAGGCCCAATCGGGGTCCATCCTGGGTTCGGTTTTGGCCCAATCGGGGTCCACCGTGGGTGCGGTTCCGGCCCAATCGGGACCCGACGTGGGTGCAGCACCAGCAGGTTCCAGGTTCGGTGAGGGAGCTGCAGATACCCTGCCGCCGGATGCTGGACAGACTCATCCCCTTCTTCATCCTCATCACCATCGTCACCCTCCTCGTCCTCCTGAGGAGTGCAACCCACCTCCACCTGGGGCTGTTGGGGTTCCAAACGCTCCGCCCGGTTCTCCATCGTCTCTCCCTTTTTCAGCGAGACCGCCGGCTACTTCTCCCCAACGGTTCTGGTGGGCTAGCGATGCGGGTCGGCCGCCTGAAAGACTGTCTCGCCAATTTGGCTCCCTGGGTCGGCCTCC
This sequence comes from Pholidichthys leucotaenia, assembly GCA_020510985.1. NCBI lineage: Eukaryota > Metazoa > Chordata > Actinopteri > Cichliformes > Pholidichthyidae > Pholidichthys > Pholidichthys leucotaenia. The sequence goes on from CM035838.1 coordinate 409,970,803, forward strand.
CGACACATTGGACCATTTGGCGACCTGATCCGGCCGCCTGAAACTTTCTGCTTCCAAGCATGGGACCGGGGTAGGCCGCCCGAACTGTCCTTTTTCCCCCTGCCTGTTTTTTGGCCACTTGATGCCGGACGGCCCCCTGAACTTTCTGCCTCCTTCCCTCAGGGTCAGAACTGCACTCTTCCTGGGGTTTCTCATTATGTCTGTGAAACTGTTGGGGTGTGCGGGGAGGGGGGGGTGTTGATATGTGATTTTTGTGGCTCACTCCTTTTCGTTCCTGTATTTGGTAGTTCTTTTCCTTCCTCCATCTAATGTCAATTTGTTGTTTAGCCAATATATGTACTGCCTGTCTGGTTCTGTTCATGTTACCCACATTTAAGGGAGTATGTTTTTTTTCTGTCTCTATAGCCTTGTTGGTCCTCTGTTATTATCTCGTCCTTTTTTGTCTCTCTCCCTCCTGCCAGCGCCCCATCCGCCCACCCTAGGGGGGGTGGGGGGTGGGGCTTGGGTGTTACTTGGGCCGCTCAGGGGCTTGGCCTTGAGGGGGAGGTACTGTCATAGCCCGAGTGTCGGTTCCGTCCACACTCGGGTCTTATATCATATTTTCTCTGGCTTTGACAGCAGAGGATTCCTTCTAGCTCCCCAGGCTCTTATTGTGATAGCGCCTGGGGGAGCTCCCTGCTCTCAGAGTCAACAGCTGCGCTGCTGTCAGGCTCAACAGCTGTGCTGCATCGGGGTCATTAGTTACCAGGGTTAAAAGCAGGTGCTGAATGCTCCCCGATGCGGCAGTCTCTGTTTATCACTGTTTATCCCTGTGAACCTACCTGGGAATCTCCTGTTAACCCATCTGTTAACATTCCCGTTTATCGTCTTATAAGGTACGTTCTGTGAGATTTTACCTTCGTTGCTTCTTCGTCTGGCGCATTGGGTGCTCCCCGGCTCAGACGTTACCCATTCATTGTGTGTTGTCCCATGATATTCCTACCTGCACTGTCATGTGTGTCATCCTCTGTTCCCGCACCTGTCAATAAACATCACTGCAACTCACTGGTGACTTTGGCGTCTTATGGTGGCTTGTGAGGGCCACCGTGACAGTAGGTAGATTTGTTTTGCAGTCTGGTGACATCCATATTTACAAGCCACAATTACATTCAACATAGACACAAACACAGGCACACATGAAATTGACTATAAACATGATGAAAATACTCAAGGCTCCATCAATCAGGGTATAAAAAGACAAAGAGATGGGAGAAAAACCAAAGGTAAGAGAGAAGAGCCATATTAAAAGTTAAAAACTAGTCATAGAGGTTAAAAACTCAAAGGTCTAAAACCCAATAAAATATTTAGAACCCAAGTAACATCCTACAAAAATAAGTAAATATAAAATGGAGTTAATAAATAGGTACCTAAATTATGTGCAATATATTGTTACAGCTTGTTCAACTCTTTGACAGCAGCAGGAACAAAGCTGTTTTTGTAGCGCTGGGTTTTACTTTTTGGGACAGCAAACCTCCGTCTTGAGGGAAGGAGCTGAAAGTTGCAGTGCAAAGGGTGGGAGTCATCATTTAAAATGGAGGTAGCCATCCTCTGTACTTGTCTGGTGTACAGGGATGTCAGGCTCAGCTGTGACTCACCAAGCAAATGACTGGACCATCTAACTACCTGATCCAAGGATTTCCTCTGTTTCAGTTTTATCTGACCAAACCATGACACTAAAGAAAAGGATAAAACAGATTCAATAAAAACCCAATAAAACATTGTCATTATGGTTCGGTCAATTTGGAAGCGTGCAAGTTTTCTCAAACAATGCAAATGTTGCTGACCCTTTTTGCACACCCTTTCACAGTTCTCTTCAAAGTTTAAATTACTATTAATAATCATCCCAAGATATTTGTAGGATTGTACACATTCGGTGGTCTGGCCTTTTAGTACGGTGACTTTGTGCCTGGGAGTTTTCCTCCTAAAGTCAATAATCATGTCTTTAGTTTTTGTCGTATTCAGCTGCAGGTAGGAATCCTCACACCAGTGAACAAAATCATCAACTACTGGGCCGTGGCCACTCTCACCATCCTGGAGGAGACTGACGATAACTGAATCATCAGCATACTTTATGATGTGTCTGTTATCATGTCTGCTCTGACACGTGTTTGTGTACAGGATGAAGAGTAGTGGTGAAAACACACACCCCTGAGGAGAGCCAGTAGAAGAGCACTTTAGGTCAGACAATGTACCATTGACCCTTACTCTCTGCGTCCTGTTGGTTAAGAAATCCAGAATCCAACCCACCAGATTATTGCTCAAATCAAATTGTTGCAGGAGCCTTTCAACTAAGATATGAAGTTGGATTGTATTAAAGGCAGAAGAAAAGTCCACAAATAAAAGCCTGGCGTGTGTCCCATTAAAAATCCAGATGTTTAAAAAGCATGTTAAACAGAGTGACAGTGGCATCCTCCACTCCTCTGTGAGGCCTATAGGCAAACTGCAGAGGATCCAATGCATGCCCAGTCTGCTTTAGGACCTCACATCTGACCAGTTTTTCAAAAATTTTCATTAAAATTGAAGTCAAAGCAACTGGTCTAAAGTCGTTTACCGTTTTAGGACAGCTGGATTTTGGAACGGGAACAACCATGACTTCTTTCCAGATCTTAGGCACATGTTGTGTTTGTAAGGACTTATTGAAAATGTAACGAAATATAGGACTCAGTTCATGTGCACCGGACTTTACCAAGTGCCCACATATATTATCAGGGCCCTGACTTTTTCTCACTTTTACAGCGCAGAACTCACTTTTAACATCCTGCACCTCAATATTAAAGTGCTGATTGTCTTTGAGTTTCTGTTTCAAATCTTGGGTTTCAGTGCTAAAATCAAAGGAGTCAAAACGACCTTAAAAACAACTAAGAGCATTAGCCAGCTCTGTGTCTGAATTAAAACCATCTAAAAACACACGATTACTGTGCTCTGTGCTCTGAAGGCCTGCAATAGTTTTCATACTGGCCCAGGCTGAACCAAGTTTCTTTGTTGCCATCTTGCTTTCCAATTCTGATTTATAATTCTGTTTTGCTCTTAAAATTTCATACTTCATCTCTTTTGTGGCAACCTGTAGCTCAGAAACAGACCCCTGTTTAAAGGCAAGTGCTTTCCTCTGTAAGCAGGATTTAACTGATTTTGTAACCCATTGCTTGTTGTTGGGATATATTTTGACACGTTTACGTGGAACAATCTTATTTTTACAGAAAGCCATGTATGAGCATGTGACGTCCACCAACGAGTCCAGATCATCCCCGCAGGCGAGTGTGAACATCTCCCAGTCTGTACAGTCAAAGCATTCGTGGATCCTGTGCACTGAATCCTCTGTCCACACATCAATGTCTCTCGTCTCCACCTTGCCTCTTCTGAGAGCAGTTTTATATGTGGGCAGCAAATGTACACAGTTGTGATCTGAGGATCCTAAAGGAGGAAGGGGAAGTGATTTATAGGCCCTCTCTATGGATCCATAGCACAGGTCCAATGTCTTTTTTCGCCTGGTTGGGCAGGAGACATACTGATAAAAGTTTTTAAGTGTCTTCTTTAAAGAAACATGGTTAAAATCCCCAAGAATGAAGTTTGGCGCCTCTGGAGAAATTGATTGCAGCTGCTGGATTACATCAAAGATAGTGCTGGAGGCGGAGTCAGCGTCTGCCCTCGGGTGAATGTACACAGTTGTGATGAAAAGCTGGGGGAACTTGCGAGGCAAATAAAAGGGGCGTAGTGACACAGACAGCAGCTCCACATCGGGTGTACAGATGCGCTCTCTGACCGTGACGATGTGCAGTACTGCTTATTAATGTATAAACATACGCCGCCCCCCTGATGTTTCCCCGTTACCTCTTCCTGACAATCCGAGCGCAGTGGGGCTCCAAAGCCGTCAATCCACAGGTCTGCGTCTCGGTCATGCGCATTAAGCCAAGATTCGGTGAAGGCCATGACGCAGCAGTTCTTAAAGTCCTTCTGGTAGCGTACATTCCCTTGAATTTCATCCACCTTGTTTCTCAGAGACTGTACATTCCCAAAAATCATAGAAGGTAGAGGAATGTTACCAAACTGACGTCTTCTCAGGCGCAATTTCACACCTCCACGCTTTCCGCGCTTCCTTCTTCTGTCTCTCCCATCTCTCTTTTCACCGCTGTATCCGTCTCTCAAAATAAAGTCCAGCAGTTGCGGCTTAGGCTCAATCACAGCCGCTGCATCAACCGTGTTTAAATGCAGCAACATGTCCCTGGAATAATGTATCCTGCCCGCCATGATGCCGATCGCGTTTACTTCAGAGACAAAGAGCCAGAGGGCAAGTAGCAGTAATACAAAAAAGGGGAGGTAGTCCATGTTTATGGAACCAGGGAGCTCTTTACCATACAGTCCACAAACATTCCAGGACAGAAACGACACAGAGAATATCGTAAAAACACATTAAAGTGCATAAAACAAGACACACAGACGACAGACTTTTTCACCAGCTGCCGGTCGCTGCGTGCGCATGCGCCCTCTCATTCGACTAATAAGAGCCTTGAATTGGGTTTCTGAAACCTTGAAGAACCAATGACTGAAAACCTAGCAAGAAGGACCCGCCTACCAACGGCTGCGAATGCAGCGAGCCAATTGAAGTACAGAAGTTCGAAAGCGTGCGTCCCTTGCAAAATCTGTTTTGTGTAAGGCTGGGTGAAGAGAGACTGACTGCTGCAGCAGATGAAAAAAGGACCCGCAGGAAGAACCGCCACAGACCCAGCAGCACGGAGACCACCCACAAGTGCGACCTGTGTGACAGGGACTGCCATTCGCGCATCGGCCTGTTCAGCTACAGGCGGTGCTGTCCCAGCAGAGTAGACGTTTAGGATTCTCTTCCATGGTCATCATAGACCGACGGAGGCCGATGACGAAGGCTGGGTGACACACACGCGTTCGCCAGTCTTTTTTTCTTACTACTGTTATTTGTTTTGAAAAATCGTTCGCCAAAACTGCAATCATGGAAGCGCAAAACCGCAATAATGGAATTATGGTTTGACCAGGTCGCGTGAACATAACCACGAGTCCGTAACAAGCGGACCAGCGTCATGTTCGTCTGACAATGAGGAAGAGAAGTTCGCCAGCAACACTGCTGTTGTGGACAGGTAAGTGTTATAAGCTAAATTATTCTTTAGCCCTGAAAATTGTAATCAAAAATGACTTTTGACCGACCGGTAAAATACAACTGTGCGTAGTAGACCGCGGCGCACGAAGTCTGAAGTCCATGCGCCGCAGTACACGGTTTGTGCGCCGCGTCCGGACCGTGAACGCCCCCCCCCCCCCGCTACTCTTCTGTAGCGGATTGCAGATATATTGGAGATATTTCATTACAACTGTGCGTAGTAGACCGCGGGGACTGTGCGCCGCGGTCGCCACATCGCCACATGACTGTTCTGTCATGTGGCGATGGGCAATGTCCATCCTCTGTAGCGGGGGTGGGTGGGTGGGTGGGAGCTGTTATCTTCTACATTTCAGATATTTTAGAATAATTTTTAGTGCACTGTAGGTTATTTTTTCTTGTAAAAAAAAAGCCACACATTTTTTACGTGGCATGCTTCTTTGTGTGTGGGGGCTTGTTTGTTCATTCATTCATGAATGAATGAATAAACAACCCCCCCAACACACACACAGCCCTGAGTGTCACCTTTCATTACAGCCCAAGATCAAGCTTCTATATTGAATCATTCAAAAGTTACAGACGTTTTTCCAAACTGTGCCATTTGGCACAATTTGGCACAGTTCAAAAACGCCTGGGAACAACCTAAGAAAAAAGCTGTGTAATATATTCATTTTTTGTGGTATTGTTATAAAATTTTGACCTCAGCTGGATAACACTTGGTTCAACATTTCTGTTGCATTTTCCAGCCAGGATCTGACAGCTGTGTGTTATTTGCAAGCATTTGTATCCAAAAAAACACCCAGGCGAAATTTATTTTCTTCAAGTTCAGTATGTTTAGATGACTGTTACTCAGTGACCGGAGCACTTAGAGAGATTATGACTGTTTTGCCAAAAAAATTCAAAGTGTTTTCTTTTAAATGAGACCAACCCCATGAAGATGCTGCAAAGGGTTGAAGAACAGCTTTTGATTTACTTTGAGCACGTTATTTTTTGGCGTTTTTAGGGAAATTGACCAGAGTGCAAGGGGTTAACGGAGGTCATCTTCGTCAGAGGCTGTGCTACCCCACTGTAGTTCCTGATGAACCTGCGATAAAAATTTGCGAACCCTAAGAAGCTTTGAAGCTCCTTGCAGGAGTGGAGTGTTGGCCAATCCAGCATAGCCCTCACCTTAGCCAGGTCGGCTCTCAGCTCTCCCTCCACCACAATCAATCCAAGGAAGGAAGTGGAGGTGGTGGAAAACTCCCACTTTTCAGCCTTCACAAAGAGTTGATTCTCTAGGAGCCATTGTAACACAGCCATAACGTGGACCTGGTGTTCCTCTGGCATGTGGGAAAAAAATCAAAATGTCGTCCAAATATACAAACACAATTTGATTCACCATATCGAGGAGGATGTCATTAATAAGACGTTGGAAGATGGCTGGGGTGTTAGTTAGCCCAAAGGGCATAACTAGATATTCAAACTGCACCAGGTGTGTTTTAAAGGCCATCTTCCACTCGCCCCCCTCGCGAATATGGATAAGGTGATATGCATTGCGTAAATCGAGTTTGGAGGATACTCGCGGGTGCTGAAGGAGCTCAAATGCGGAGTTTATCAGGGGCAGAGGATATTTGTCCTTAATAGTGATGGCATTAAGTTCTCGATAATACACAGACGCCAACAAAAAAGTAAACCTGCCCCAAGAGGGGCCGAAGATGGCTGAATGAGGCCGGCATTCAACGAATCTTTAATGTATCTCTCCATTGTCTCCCTCTCTGGCCCAGAAATGCTATAAAGCCGGCTGGACAGCAGCCGTGCACCCGAGAGGAGGTCTATAGTGCAGTCGTAGGAGCGATGAGGAGGAAGAGAAAGCACTCTCGACTTGCTAAACACCTCCCCAAGGTCATGATAGACCTCAGGTAAGAGGGTGAGGTCCGGTGGCTCCGCCGGAGGGGAGGAAATAGGTAGAGATGGAAAACACTCAGCTGAACTTAAACAAGATGTCAGACAATATGGACTCCAGGAGGAAATAGAGTTTTGAGCCCAATTAAGAATCAGGTTGTGCCTCCAGAGCCATGGGTACCCCAGGACCACTGGAGAAGACACATTTGGAAAAATGAGGAACAATAACTTCTCCCGGTGTTTCCCGGAAAGAAGGACGGAGATCTGCGCCCTGCACTGCGAGATGGATGCCACCTTCTGGCCCAATAAGGTGGTGACATTTAAAGAGGTGGACAATTTGGAAATGGGAATCCCCATCTCCCGAACAAGTTTGGAGGAGATGAAATTTTGGTCTGCCCCTGAATCGATCAATGCCATAATCCTCCTCTCAACCCCCGGTAATTGGATTAGGGCTGAAATAGAGAGATTATCGGGGGCATGAGAAAGAACGCCACCCGTCATGCCCTCATGGCTACTGATAGGCCATGTCTTTTTGGCTTCAGGTGGCAATCGTCCAGATTGTGTTTTAAGAAACCACAATACATGCACGCCCCAATCCTCTTCTGCCGCTGGTGTTCCTCCGGAGTCAGCCAAGACCGGCCAAGCACCATAGATTTGGAAGAGGGATCGGCTCCACCTGAGTCAGCAGCCAGAATGGGTACGCGCACGAAGGGCGGGCGAGAGGAGGAGTTGCGGTACTGGTTATCCAAACTGACTGCCTGATCAATGAGGCCATCCAGAGAGGAGGGAACAGCGTAAACTGCCAGGTCATCATGGAGGTGAGGGTTTAAACCATGGAGGCGCTCCGTAAAGCAACATTGTTCCATCCAGAGTCTGCCGCTTCGACCTGAAACTCCACTGAACAGTTGGCCACGGACCGACCACCCTGGCGGTGAGACAAGGGGCGGCTCATAATGTTCCCCTCACTCTCTGTTCGGTCAAAGGAACGGATGAAATCAGACACAAATTGATCAAAAGTATAGTGTGCGCCCTCCACACTGTCAAGAACAGACCGGGCCCAACTAAGAGCCCGGCCCTGCAGCAGGAGGGTGAGAAAATGAATTCTGGAAAGCTCATCCGGGTACTCTCTCCCCACCTGGCCCAAATATAGCTGAACCTGACAGAGAAAATCCCTGCATATCCCCACCTCCCCTGTGTATGGGGGCGGTGGGGGAACAGAGGTAGTTCAATTGAAGAAACTGGGGCTACCAGAGGAGCGGAAGAACTCGGGTCAGACATAAGAGCGAAATGAACAGAGACTGTGCTCAGCTGCTGTGTAATGGTTTGCAGCTGTTGTGTGAGTAAAGCCACCTGCCTCTTGGTTACGTTGAGGCGGTGGAGTGCGGAGTATTCCGCTGCTGCAGCACCCGTTGAGCTTACATCTTGGCTGGCTTGTTCTGTCATGTTGACTGAATGAACAGCTCAAGTGCAGGGTGCAACACCAGAGAAAAACACTCAAACACAGAAAAACGTTTAACCTTTTATTAAATTTCAAAGAGGAGCACTGCAAGGGAAAACGTCACTCACCAGAGGAAAACACAGCCTGTGGAGGAGAGACAAGACCGATTAGTTGGAGAAGGGAGGAGGAATGTGGAAAACACAAATTATCCACTTACGAGGGCCGAGCAGAGAATCCAGCACAGAGCCCAGCATGAATAGACGAACCAGCAGGGTGAAGTTGACAAGGATGAAGAAAGGAAATGACTGGGCAGTGTCTGACTGGGTGAAGAGTTGAAGCTGCAGCAGGCCGGAGATCAGACAGCGTCCTTGCCTGGGGCAGTACACCAATTCCTTAGTTTTTCTCGCATTGATCTGGAGGCAGTTCCGATGGTGCCAGTCCACGAAGTTCTGGAAAAATCCACTGTACTCAGTTTCGTCTCTGTTGGAGATGAGGCCGACGATTGCAGAGTCGTCAGAGAACTTCTGTAGATGGCAGTGTGTTGTGCTGTGTGAGAAGTCCGCAGTATAAAGGGTGAACAGGAGGGGGACCCTCTGGGGGGCCCCCATACTGCCGATGATCATATCGGACACACAATCCTGGGTTCTCACAAACTGTGGCCGGTTTGTGAGGTAGTCCAGGATCCATGATGACAGGTGCTGGTCCACTCCTGAGCACAGCAGCTTGTTCCTCAGGATCACCGGTTGGATGGTGTTGAAAGCACTGGAGAAGTCAAAGAACATGATCCTCACCGTGTTCCCAGGCTTCTCCAGGTGGAACAGGGAACGGTGAAGAAGGAAGAGCACTGCATCCTCCACCCCGATGCCATGCTGGTAGGAGAGCTGGAGTGGATCCATCGCTGGTCCCACCAGGGGGCGGAGGTGAGCAAGGAGCACTCTCTCCAGGGTTTTCGTCAGGTGAGAAGTCAGGGCTACTGGTCTCTAGCTGTTCAGGTCTCTGGGGTGGGAAGTCTTTGGTACGGGTACCACACAAGATGTTTTCCACAACTGTGGTATGCTCCCCAGCTTCAGGCTCAGGCTGAAGATGTACTGGTCTGCGCAGGACTTGAGGAGTTTCATGCTGATGCAGTCCGGACCCGACGCCTTCCTCGCCTTGATCTTCCTCAGCTCCGCCCTCACCTTGGTCTTAGTGAGGGTCAGGTTGGGGCTGGGGGTCTGTGTGCTGGGAGTGGGGGAGTGTTGGTGGAGGGGGGGTGGACAGCAGGTCTCGATGATGATAGAGGCAGCAGTGGTTGTTGTGCAGGCGGAGGGGAGGGCGGTTGGTCAAACCTATTAAAAAATAGGTTCAGATTGTTCACCCACTCCCTGCCTCCCCCCCCCCCCCCTTCCGTGGCCTGGGAGGAGGTATTCTGGAGCCCAGAGATGGTTTTGAGGTTTCTCCAGGCCCCGCCGATGCCGCTCTGTTGCAGCTTGTCCTCCATCTTCTTCCTGAAGCTGTCCTTGCCTTCTCTAATCTTCCTCCTTAACTCCCTCTGTACGGACTTCAGCATCTCCCTGTTCCCCGACCTGAGGATCCTTTTCTTCTCTCTCAGTAGTGATTTTATCTCAGGGTTGATCCAGGGTTTGTTGTTCGAGCAACACCGTATGATCTTGGTGGGTATGGTGTTGTCCACACAGAAGTTGATGTAGTCCGTGATGGTGTGAGTGAGGCCGTCGACGTCTTCATCATGTGGATCATGAAAACTTACCCAGAAAAAGACAATTTGTTTATATTTTAGCTAGGTTGAAAACTCACATTTGATCGGTTGGGAGTTACGTCTTCCGCAAAAACAAAGGTATTTTTTAGAAAGTGCAATTTCTAAGCTTTCCAATGATATCAGGCACTCATGGGGTTTTCCTGGGACTTTGCTGCTACCAAACAAAGAAAGAGTCATGATTTATTACTTCTCGTTGCCTGTACTCATAATGACGCGGTGCGCATTCAGGCCAGCACATCTCCATCGCAAATAAAGTCAGCTGCATTTTGTTAAAATGTGTTGGACATAATCAAATTTACCTTAGAGCAGACGTACGCCACAACACCGTGCTTGAATGTTGTCTGTCACCATGTGGTGAGAAGCCTCCATTCATCCAGTCTATTGGCACAACCATGAACACCAACAAGTGCCAGAATTATGCCAAAACATTAAAAAAAATACAAAAACTAGAAGAGCTGAAATTAGCTGCCACTTGAGTGCAAAACATGTATATGGACTATACATTAAAATGAATTTGAAAACTTTTAAAAACGTTATTTTAAATGCCCCTGCAACTCCACTCTTACTGACTGATTTAACACTACCTTAACTGAAACCGGAAGTTCTGCCCATAATCGTTCTACAGTGGCAACCCCAGGAATAAGGTGGACAGGTTAAATCCAAACACCCAACTGTTAGAAAAATACCCAATTCTTTGATTGAAAGATCCAAGAACAAACTGGAGATTCCTTCAATTTAAAGGATGGTACATTTATTTAGAAGTCACATGTAAAGCAAGCAGCGCTGGATCAGTTTGATGCTGTCCCTTCGAGAACGTCGTCAGACTGATGTCGGCTTCCGGTCATGGGTTACAGTTCTCTTCTCGGGTGGGGGCAACCCAGTACAATGGGATGGGCTTGTACACGACTATCTGGTTGGCTAGTTTAACTCTGACATGAACAGGCCATCCTCTGTTCACGTTACCGATCCCCTAAAGTGTGTTATCAAAAGAGTGTGTGAGAATGTTGTAATTGGGTGTGTAACTAATGTGAAAAGACCTGACTTAAAAGAGAGCAAAAAGACACAGAGAGAGAGCTCTATACCTTTGTCTCATTCCTGTTTTATCAATATACCGTAACATACTTGTTCATAAGCATGCAAACAGAATTTGTATGGAATATGTGTAGAGCATAATGGGAGATCACCTACAGAATTATTATTCTGGCACTAACAATACATTAACCCTTTCATTCCCCCCTTTGACATGATTTTATCATGTCAACCATGTATGGTGTGAGAGACTCTAGCAATTAACAGATGGTGAATAAGGCAGGTCCCTGCATTGTGTGTCAACCCAAGAGGCTTGCACCATTGGTTCTGCTACCCGTGCCTCCCCCCTTGTGGACACCTTAGCACGGTGCAGCGATGTCTAAGAGGTGAACTGTCACCAGGTCCTGTACCCCCCTCGAGGTCTCCTCCTGATCATAGTTCCTTGGCCAGTGGAGTGGACCATGTAGGGGTCATAGGGTAGAATAGAGTCAGTCCACAAAGTTCACGAAACCTTTGTCCACCGGTTGTCCTTTGTCAGGGCTCACATCATTCGGCTGCACTCATCACACGGTTGCGACAGAGGTTTGACCTTCCTCTGTGTCTGCTTCCCGTATCTGCAGCTGTGGAGCACAGTTCCATCTTGTTGACACAGAAGCGAAACAACTGTGTCCCCGCTCTCAGAGGCATACCTCATCCCATGAGGTTTACAGTACAGTCTGGTGGGTGCAGCAGAGGGTATGTAACATCCAATCCAGCCAGTGAACAGTTCAGTGATGCTGTCCCAGGGATGCCACCCCCCTGTCGCTGGAAAGTGGTGAACACGCTGGGGTTGGTAAGGTTCGAGCTCCTGGCTCCACCCTGGATGCTGGGAGTGCGGTGGATGTGCTCGGGTACCCGTCCATTCTTCTTCTGGGGACTGAAGTCATACAGTCACTCACCCTACGACATTTTCAATGCCGCGGGCACACGTCGTGATGGTCTGATGCTCTCCGGCATGCACCTTCCCTATACCCTACACCTTTGATCAGGTGCCGATACAAAGGGCTCAGCCGGGGCAGGACCAATGATGGTCTGAGGGGTTGCCATCACAATGTATGGAGCCTGTGCAGTTTTATCCTTATTCACTACATCTGTAGTAATCTATGTGTTGTTGTAAGTTATCTCCCAGCAGCCTTGAGTGTGTGATTGTTGACTATATGAAATCTGCATGTGGTGTTTGTGTTGTGATGTGTGTGTTGGGTGATGGGACCTACACTACCGTTGAAGAGTTTGGGGTCACCCAGACAATTATTTTGTATTTTCCATGAAAAGTCACACTTATTTACCACCATGAGTTGTAAAATGAATAGAAAATATAGTCAAGACATTGACAAGGTTAGAAATAATGATTTGTATTTGAAATAATAATTTTTTCCTTCAAACTTTGCTTTCGTCAAAGAATCCTCCATTTGCAGCAATTACAGCATTGCAGACCTAACATGATTGCACAAGGGTTTTCTAATCATCCATTAGCCTTCTGACACAATGAGCAAACACACTGTACCATTAGAACACTGGAGTGATAGTTGCTGGAAATGGGCCTCTATACACCTATGTAGATATTGCACCAAAAACCAGACATTTGCAGCTAGAATAGTCATTTACCACATTAGCAATGTATAGAGTGTATTTCTGATTAGTTTAAAGTTGTCTTCATTGAAAAAAAGTGCTTTTCTTTCAAAAATAAGGAAAGTTCTAAGTGACCCCAAACTTTTGAACGGTAGTGTATATGTTCAGTGGGTAGGTAGTAAACAATATTGTTCAACATTAGGAGACATCCTTATTCATGCATTGTTGTATTCAGGCATTCGGAGCTTCTAACCTTCTCCCTTATTCAGATTACCTAACCGTAATTAGCGTGATGGAGATAAATAACGCAAGGACCCTATAAGTCTCACACCCCTACATCCGTGTGGTGAGCTATGTATGACTTATGTGTTACCGGTAGCACATTGTGTTTACAAATACTCTGTGATCGCACACTGGTCCTCCTCGTCGTCACTCCTAGCCTTAGGGTCTTCAGTTCCTCCTTCTCCGGGCTCAGTGAGGGGAACCAATGGGACTACCTCCTCTCGGCACTGCACCATCTGATAGCCAGGTGGGGCAGGGAATTTTTCATTAATTGCGGTGGTAATGCATTTTAAACATAAGTGGCGGATACAAGGTATGCAGCAGCATCCACATAAGGTGAGTATGGTTACTGCTGCTACCAATGACATAAATACCGAAATGACCAGAGTTTTCCATTTGCCCAGCGTTTGGTCTAACCAATTCCCTACTGGGTCTTTAACACCTGAGTAGTCTGCCAATTCTTCGGACAGGGTTTTTAGACCTGATAAGGCACACGTTATAGTCCCGTCTGGGGCGGTGTTGTTAGGAATAAAAACGCAGCAATCCTGTGCAAACATAGAGCATACACCACCCTTTTCAGCCAATAGGAAATCCAGTGCCATCCTATTCTGGTAGGTCATCAAGGAAGTTGCAGCCAATTGTTTGTGCAGGCCAGTAATGGCATCTCTAGTCATATTGTTGAGCTTTTGTACGTTGAAATGGATGTAGTTGATGTAGCCTGTATTCTTATTGGCAGTGATTATTGCCCCAATGTATGGTATCATTGACTCAAACCCAGCTGCCACCTGATCTACTAATTTATATTGATCGGGAACACCTCTGGGTATCCGTACAGCATCAATATATGTGGGGGAGCCTGCATATAGGTCAAAAGGGTTGGTTGTGCTTCTCCCAACTCTACTGCGTCTTGGGTCCGATGGTGGATCAAAATTGGCTTGCTGCCATAGGTCGATATCTGATACAGATGCGGGGATTACCTTAACGGGTGCTATTAAGGACACTATGGTGCAGGTGCCTGACCAGTCATGGGGGAGGGTGTTTCTTAATTTGTAACCTCCGCAATACCAATAGACATCTGAGCGGGCGTACTTTAGTTTGGTGGCATTTAGCCAAGTTGTGGCATTGATTAACTTTGTGCACCAATCCCCCAATAAGTGTCCTACTGGGTGTCCGGTGAGGTTGTATTTTGTAATGCAGGTGTAGTTATTTGCTACGGGAGTAAAGATAGGTGGGTGCGTCCCTCGTGGTGCCAGTGGGTAGGGGGTTTCTAGATGTTTACACTTAGGCTCAGGATGTTCGGTCATATGCAAATTCATCATACAGTATGTCTCATTGTATGAGAATAGCGACGGCACAGTTAAGAGCGCCGGACGGGGAGAGGAACAGGCAATACACTCATCTCTTGTTACATATCTAGCAGTGTTGCTTATCCAATCTAACCAGTAATTCTTTTGTGCAAACCCCGTCTCAATCTCTATTGCTTTCATAACAGGTATCTCTTGTGGGGTTAGGACAGTAATCTTTTTCTCTTCTCCCTGTTTACCCTTAATCGTCTGCCAATTATTGGTCTTGTTGATGCTTGGGCCCCCCCCCAACCTGTAACCTGAATCTTCCCCCTGGGTCTGTTCCAGCCACCCAAGCCCCCAATGCAAACATGCCCGCGTCTGAGGCACATGGGGTTTTTAACGTAATAAAGATGGGGTTGCACTTTCCAGGGTTACATTCTCTGGGGGTTGTCCCTTTTATCAGTGACATTCGTTGTAGGAGGTTTTGTCCATTACAGACTCGACTTTGTGCCTCCAGTGGGGTGTATCCCCATGACCGGAGTCCAGTGTTCCATCCTACCCACTCCCATTTTAGACAGTAGTCACTCCACTCATTAGATCTTTTATAACGAATACACATGTATTTAGTTGCCCTCTGTAACTGTTTCTGGTCTGTCCATTCTTTACAGTCCGCTATGTCACAGAAGTCAAGTCGGATAGTGGAGGTGTTACTTTGGCGGAAAATCAATGTTGGTATGGAGGGTCTTCCAGTTCTTTTGTTGGGTCGGTGTCCTCTTGGTTGTCTATGTAGTAGCCAGATAATGGAGCCTGCAACCAGGATGGCGATGATTGTCACCACTATAGCCCCTAGCTTCCAACTACATTCCCCTCCTTTCCTACATATGGGTCATCTCCTATTAAGTAGATTATTCATCTCTGTCCCCCCGTGCCCCTGTTCTAAGTCCTGTGAGATTGGGTAAAATCGTACGGTCATCGTCCCCTTGTGTCCCACCCAAGTCTGCCCTTGTGGTTGTCAGTGTCCGGTCTGTTGGATCTTTGGATGGTGTGCAATGAGTCTTATGGATCCAATTACTTAATCTGTCTTTCGTCAACCACACCCTTACACAGTGTGACGTCACCTCAGCCACCTTATAGGGTCCTTTCCACCTAGGAGAGGACCAGTTGATTTTATATACCTTCCTCAAAATCCAGTCGCCCACCTCCACATGTGACGTGCCGTGGTCCTGCTCTTTGGTAAGGATTTCAGCAATCTGTTGGGAGATACTCATTACAGTGTTATTCAGTTGGTTAACATATTCACTCATATTCACATGTTGCACTAGCACAGGTGATGAATCAGTGGGGGCAGTGGTAAACGGGCAAGGCATCTTCCTCTCTGTCAAAATCTCATGTGGGCTGACATTCAGGGTGACATTTGGAGTCGACCTGAGATTGAACAATACAATGGGTAGAGCCTCAACCCAGGTTAGTTTAGTGTCTGCACAGATCTTGGCCAAACCCTCCTTAATTGTTCTATTCACTCTTTCCACCAACCCCTGTGATGAAGGGTGGTAAACGGCTCCAAACTTATGTTTGATCCCAAACATCCCTTCGACCTGTTGTAGGTCCTCATTAGAGAAATGGGTACCATTGTCTGATCTTATCACTTCAGGTATCCCAAACCTCGGGATGATTTCTCTGGTGAGCCACTTGATCACTTCCTTTCCTTTCTCTGTTTTGGTAGGAGTGGCCTCTACCCACCTCGAGAAGGGGTCGATACAAACAAGCAAATACCTCTTACCCTCTACTCTCTGGCCTGCCCCCATGTCTGTGAAGTCAATGACTATTTCTTTCCATGGGGCCCCCGGGATTGGGAAGCTTCCCATTCCTGTTGTCAGTGTAACCTTGGGATTGTAACTTTCACAAATTTCACATGACTGTACAAAATATCTACAAATGTCCCTTAAAAAGGGATGCCACCAGTGCTGTGAGATGAGGGTGTTCACCTTGGAGCTCGCACAGTGTCCTCTACTGTGGGCTTCCTGACACAACAAATTTAGTAGCCCTGCTGGTGCTACTATTTTACCCTCATGATTTCTCCAGAGCCATGTGTGGTCCTTCCTGGCTCCCTTCTCCTTCCAAGCCTGTTTTTCTGTCGGGGCTGCAGCTTCCTGTATTTCCTTGATGTTCTGTATATTCAACTCTCTGTGCGGTCTATCGGCTGCCCTCTGATTCATCTGTTTCCTTGCATCATACCCCGCCACTGCCTTAGCTGCTACGTCTGCTGCGTTGTTTCCTCTCGCTATTCTGCCATTTCCTCTTTGGTGCCCTCTACACTTGACAATTGCTACCTGTTTGGGTTCCAATAGTGCAGTGATTCTCAACTGGTGGGTTGCGACCCAAAAGTGGGTCGCAGACCTGTTTTTAGTGGGTCGCGGGCCTTTGCCTGGGCAAATAAAATATCAAGAAATAAATCAACATAGTGTCATTCACAGTCCTTAACAGTAGATGGCAGTAGGTGGCGGGCGACACCATATTTCGCACCATAGAAGAAGACTCGCAACGTTTGTTTGTATATACTAATTGAGCATGGCGAAACGGACTGGATACGCGATCCCTTTGGAATCGACATGGAAAGCGTTACGTTGCCAAGCAACGAAGAGAGTTAGCTGGTGGAGCTATCATGTGACCGCATGCTGATGAAGAGGTTCACGGAGGTAAGCCTCTCCCAGTTCTGGTGCAGCACTGTGATGAGCAAGTATCCTTCTCTTGCCATTCGAGCAGTAAAAACCCTCCTACCTTTCTTACCTATCTCTGTGAGTGTGGCTTCTCAGCTCTGGTTCAGTTGAAGACAAAACAGAGAAACAGACTGGACATTGAGCATGACCTCAGAGTCACTTTGTCTAATATAACTCCAGACATTGAGACTCTTGTCAAGAGCAAAAAACATCCCCAGTTCTCCCATTAATTCCTCCAGACTCAGGTCTGTGATGTCACTGTTACAGGTTTTAGTGAGTGTTCCTATTTTCTTCAAAGCACATAACCTTATCAGTAGGTAAATGCTGAAAAAACAATCAGAAGAAAAGTCAATTTTGAGACTTTAATTCTTTTGAATTGCACTTTTTGTTTAATTTTTAATTTAAAATGCAGCTAATTCAGCATTAAAGGGAATTGTTCCCTCTGTTGTATTGCCACTTACTGGTCATTTTGGTTAATTTGTTAAAATTTGTTTTGTGTTTGTATACTGTGATATTCTGTTCTTCTACCTCAGGTTCAAAATGCACAATCTTTACATTCAATAAATTTGAGAATTTGAAAATCTTTGATTTGGGTCGCAGCTTGTCATTGAGGGGTGTTGGTGGGTCCCAAAGCCAGACCATTTGAGAACCACTGCAATAGTGCATAGTATAAGTCCAATAATTGGTCCAGGTGTTTTACCGGTGTGCCAGCTGAGGTCACAAACCCTTTTCTTCTCCAGTGGCACATGTCCACATGTACAACTTGTACTGCGTATGCTGAGTCTGTATATATTGTTGCAGTTTTCCCTTCTGCTAATCTGCACGCTTCTACCAATGCCACCAATTCTGCCATTTGTGCTGATGCTGGTTGTGGGATGATCTGTGCCTGCTTCGTTTCCAGGCCCTCCGGGGTTTCTTGTATTACCGCAAACGAGGCTATCAGGTTGCCTGCCTGTGTATGATGGCTATGGCCGTCACAAAATAAAACCATCTCAGCACTCTCTAGTGGTTCTGCCTGTACGTTACCATGTAGTTTCATTTCTCTTTTTGTTTCAGCAGCACAATCATGGTCTTGTGTGGTGTCTATCTGTGAGGCCATGTTTACTCCTGAGCTGGTGAAATGTATATGTGGTTTATCAAGCAGCTGCTGTAATCCTTGAGCCCTGTGTGCTGATAACGTGAATGCATTTGAGTCAAGAAGGGCCTTAACTCCATGTGTTGTGTGAATAATGGTTTGATTACCCATTGTCAGGTGTGATGTCTTTTCCACAGCTTTTCCTATAGCAGCCACATGTTTCACGCAAGCCGGATGACCTATTTCGACATTATCTAATTTGCTACTGTAGTACATTAGCACTTTTCTATCCGTGCTCGTCCCACTCTCCCCCTTTTGAAACAGAACGGCATTAACAAAGCCGTTCTTTTCATCCACATCCAGATGGAAAGGTCTGGAGTAATCAGGTGCGTGTAGAGAGCATGCTAAGGAAAGAGCAGTTTTTAGTTCAATAAAGGCCCGGTCTGCTTCTAATGTCCATTCCAAGGGAGCGTTGTAGTTTCTGTATCCTGCTTGAGTGATTAGTGCCCTTAGGGGCGCCACTAATCCAGTAAAGTCAGGTATAAAGTTCTTGCTGTATGTGACCAACCCCAGAAATTGCATCATTGCCTTTACAGTCATGGGTTTGGAGTGGTTAAGGATGTCAGTTTTATGTGCAGCGGTCATACTGCTCCCGGAAGTGCCAATCACTCGGCCCAGAAAGGTAACCTTCGGTCGCCCAATTTGTAATTTGGATTTGGACACCTTGAATCCACATGCAGCCAAATGATTCAGTACTGTGGCAGTCGCGGTCATGATTGATTCAGAGTCTGGAGCTGCTATCAGAATATCATCTACATATTGTAAGAGTGTGACCCCTTCTGGCAGTGCAAGAGACTGTAGCTGTTGTCTTAGGACATGATTAAAAATGGATGGTGAGTCAACAAAACCCTGTGGCAGCCGGTTGTATGTGTATTGTGTACCGTCATAGGAGAAGGCAAACAATTGCTGTGAATCCGGATGAAGTGGTACACAGAAAAAGGCATTTGCCATGTCAATGCAAGAGAAGTTATGGCTTGGTGAGATTGCATTTAGCATTGTGTATGGGTTAGGTGTGTCATAAAGGGTGGGTATTACCATTTTATTAATAGGCCTAAGGTCCTGAATCATGCGGTAATCTGATTTCCCTGGCTTGAAGACCGGGTTAATCGGGGTATTCCATGGGGACTTAGTGGGAACCAGAACCCCCGATTGGATCAGTCCATCAGTGGTTCCCCTGATTCCTTTTATTTGATCCAATCGAAGGGGGTATTGGGCACGGTATATAGGAACAGTATTAGGCTTTATGGGGATTAAGACAGGGGGGATGTTAAGTAGGCCCACGTCCGTGGAGCCTTGAGACCACAATGTGTCAGGGAGACTGTCTAACAATGACTGTGAGTGTGGGTGGTCTGTATTCTCTCTACCGTGTGTGCGCGTGAGGGATCTTTTTTCAAGCTGCACAGTCATCGTGGACCGTTGTGCGATTCGATACATTTTTAAGGAAGGAGAATATTGTAGACTCTTGTTCTGCGTGGGTAACCAATCAGTTGTTGTTATGCACCTCTTTATCATTGGGCCCAAGTTTTTTGCTTCCCCACCATCCATTATCTTCAGAGTCACATGAGGTGCAGATGTGGCAGTCAGTGCATATGAGGGTTGTAATGAGTCAGGTACAGTGACTGCCGCCCCACGCCTTCCTTTCCTACATAAATGTCCTCAATCTCAATCGTTGGTTGGTCTGCCGTTTCTTGGAAGTGTCGTGCATAACCTTCCCACAATGCATCATAGTTTTCATCTCCAAAAAGCTCATAGTTGAACGTGCAATGGGGTGGGTCATGGGCATTTTCATATGGGTACACTAGGGACATCCAAGGAAGCCACTGTGAAAACATGTCCCCTAAGTGACTTTGTTCAAAGTCAAGGACTAGCCCCCACCAAATTTCCGCACCCATTTCAGTGAGTGGGTCACTTGGTTTTGCAGGAGACTGTATCATTTGTCTCAGTGCCCGTTTGGGCGTTGCACAGCGCTGTACTGAACCGTCAGGAAAGGTTATGTCAATGTGGGTGGGTGCCAACAGTAATGAAATGTTTTGTGAACACATTATGTCTCTTGCCACCAGGTTCACAGGGCATGTTGGTGATAGTAAGAATGAATGTTCAAATCTCAGTGAATTCCACAAACAGGGAACAGGTCTAGACAGGGGCCACTCTTCTGTGTTACCCGAGAAGCCAACAACAGGTACGGTATCCATTGAAATGGGGAGTGGCGTGTTTAGGGTGGAATACCTGGCTCCTGTGTCAATCATGCACATATAATCTCGACTGTCCACTGTCAGCTTCACTAGAGTTTCGAGAAATAGATCTGCGGGACACAGAGAGTCACCTGCTGTCAGTCCTGGGCAGCCCTATTGTGGGAATTGGTGTGCTCTGGGGGCTTGGTGCCAATTGTCCTGTGCCCGAGGAGGAAGAGGAGGATCATGTAGGGGATCCTCCTCCAGTGATAATTGGGGTCCCCCAATTATCACTGCGTTGATAATTGGGGGACCCCCCTGATTGGCTCTGTGAGTGCTGCCATGGGCAGCGTCGAGCCCAGTGGCCAATTTGCTGACATAGGAAGCATCGGTCCCGCGGGTTGCCCCCCCCCCCGGGGTTTATTGTTAACATGGCCTCTGTCTCTGTCATTAAGCTTCCTATGTTCCCTATAACTCTGCGGCTGATGCTGATAGGCCAGACTAGGTGGGGTGTCTGGGTAAGGTCTATATTGCTGTAGTGTGAGGTCTTGAGGTGGTTGCATGACTAAAGATTGGGGGGGGGGGTGAGCTGTTGCGGCATCTGATTGACAGAGGCCTTATTCTGAGCCACCTTATTTCTCATCTCCAACTGTGCCTTTGCCACTTGTGACTGTAGAGAAGCTAACTCTTTCTTTTCCTGTTCGCGTGTCTCAATCTCATTATCAATGTACTGAATAACATGAGATGACCACATAGCGAACGATAGGCTGGAGAGTCCAACCACTTGCTTCAACAGTTTTTGTATAGTGGCGGGTAATGAGGCCTCTACTGCCCCCCTAAAGAGCATTTCAACTGTACAGTTAGTGGCCGGGTCCTCACCTGTCCTATCTTGCCACAAATCTCTCACCCTGAGTAAGTAAGGTCTATATTGCTGTAGTGTGAGGTCTTCAGGTGGTTGCATGACTAAAGGTTGGGGGGGGTGAGTTGTTGCGGCATCTGATTGACAGAGGCCTTATTCTGGAATTTATTTTTCCCGCCCTGGAATTTCTTTTTATTAACTGCAAGCCATTTTATTCCCCGCGGGAGTTCGCCTCATTCATCCTCGTCGCTGTGTATGTCCCTCCTGACGCGGACACACGCGAAGCTCAGCGCATGCTCGTGGATCACATCCAACACACGGAGCGGATTTTTCCAGACTCTCTGGTTATTGTGGTTGGCGACTTTAACCAGAGCAATCTGAGCCATGATCTCCCCCGCTACAAACAGTTTATTAAATGCCCCACCAGAGGAAAAAACACGCTGGATCACTGTTACACCACAGTGAAAGTCGCATATCGCGCTGTTCCCCGCGCTGTGCTCGGACTATCTGATCACGTGATGGTCCACCTCATTCCCACATACAGACAGAGATTGAAGCTCACTAAACCTGTTGTGAGCACTACGAAGAAATGGACCAGTGAAGCTGAGGAGAAGCTGGAAACGTGCATGGAAATAACTGATTGGGGCATGTTTAAAGGAGCCACGCATGATCTGGATGAGTACATGGACACTGTGAACTCTTATATCCACTTTTGTGAGGAGAGCATCCTTCCATCGTGCACCAGGGTGAGGTACTCTAATGATAAGCCCTGGTTCACTGCTAAGCTCAGACAGATCAGGAAGGAGAAGGAAGCAGCGCTGAAAAGTGGAGACAGGGGCTGCTATAGGGAGGTTAAATATCGGTTTAACAGAGAGCTGAGGAGAGCTAAATCTGTGTATTCTGAGAGACTCCAGCAGCAGTTCACTGCTAATGACTCGGCTTCTGTGTGGAGAGGACTGAGGCAAATCACCAATTATCGGCCTCAGGCTCCTAAAGGTCAGGATGACAAAGCCCTTTGTCAAAGATTGTCCCAACACTATGCCCGTTTTGACACCCCGTCATCTGTGTCCAACTCCCCCCCTCCCTCCAGCTCCACAGCCTCCACGGTCCCTACTTCATCAAAGGCGCCCCCCCTCCTCCCCCCCGCCCTTGTCATCAGTGAGCAGGACGTGCTCAAACAGTTCTCCAGACTGAACCCGCGCAAGGCCCCCGGTCCGGACGGCGTGTCTCCCTCCACCCTGAGACACTGTGCGAAAGAGCTGGCTCCTGTCTTCACAGACATTTTTAACACCTCCCTTAAGCTATGCCACGTGCCGTCCTGCCTCAAATCCTCCACCATCATCCCTGTCCCCAAGAAGCCACGGATCACTGGTCTTAGATAGATAGATAGATTTGTTTATTTGACAGGGACAGTGCAATAAACATAGACAATTAATCAATGACAATCAATCTGATGTGTTGCACAGAGTGTATAGCTATTAGCTAATTTGCAACTCTTGTCCCTGGATGGGCTTTAGAAAGGAGAAACAAGTAAAAAGAAAAAAAAAAAAAAAAAAAGGAAAGAAAAGGAATACACAATAACCACATACATCAATGCAAAAAAACATAAATACATTATAAATACACAATTATAAATATTATAAATACACAAATATAACAACCTGACACACATTTGCCTATTTCAGGCCTCCCTCCCTTCGTCACTCACTATAAACAAACACATTCATTCCTTCCCTTCATTCACTCTCACCCTGCAGACAATCATTTCATACATGGGTACATTCTTGTTTATTTTTCAGCCAGTTTTTAACCTTTTTAGTGAATGTTTTAAAGTCCATTATTATTTTAATTTCATTTGGCATTGGGTTCCAAATGTGACTGCCCTTTATAGAGAAAGCTGTTTGTCCAAATGTGGTTCTGCGGTGGAATATTTTACAGTTATTGTTAACAGAACTCTTGGTGGCTCTGCTGCTGTCCTGTCTTTGGATGAAACCAGCAAGTGGCTCAGGTGCTGATTTATGGAAACATTTGAAAGTTAATTTCAGTAAACAGAGGTCAATGAAACTCTCAAAACTCAATAGGTTGTATTTTTTTAAAATATTACAGTGATTTTTTTTTTTTTTTTTGTTACTTATTTGTACCCGTAGGTAGACTTGGTTTGCAGTCTGGTGACAAGCCACCGGCTGCTGGTCGCTGCGTGCGCGAGCGCCCTAAACCTACATGTTTTTGGTGTGCGGGAGGAAACCGGAGAAATCCCGGAGTAAACCCGCGCAACACGGGGAGAACATGCAAACTCCACACAGCTCACTGTTGGTCGGGGGCTGGGATCGAACCCACGATCTCATGATCCCCGCGATCCCCCGGCCGAGGGTAAAACTGTGCTGCCACAGTGCTAAACCACTGCGCCACCGTGCAGCCATTAGCCCATTAGTGATGCCACCTAATGGGCTTTTTGTCCAAGATTTTTAGGGTTTGATTATATAATGAACCTATATGTCTTATTGTGGAAGGGGCTGCTTGAGCCCAGACTGTCAAACAGTATGATATATGAGAAAAAACCATAGAATGCATATACAGTACAGCAGGTTCGTAAGGTATGTAATATCTAATTAATTTAAAGCAGTTCAGATTTTTTTTTACTGTTTTTGAAATTTCTTTATATGAAGATTAAATTTGAGTTGAGGATCTAGTACAACGCTAAGGTATTTGAATTCTGTAACTAAACTGATGTCATGATCATGTATATTAACTTTAAAACATTGCAGGTTATATTTTTTGATTGAAAAGCACATTGAAACTGTTTTCTGAAGGTTCAGCAATAGATGGTTCTGGAGGAGCCACTCTTGGACATCAACCATACTTGTAGACAGCACATCTGCAGCCTGTGCTGGAGTCTTGGTAGCTGTGTAAATAACTGCATCATCTGCATAAAGTTGGCATGTTGCAGCAGAGCAGTGTAGTGGCAAGTCATTAATAAAAATGCTGAAAAGTAAAGGACCAAGAATGGACCCTTGTGGGATACCCATACGGTTGTTTAAAAGTGAGGATTTATCCTGGCGAACTTTTACACACTGTTCTCTATTCTGGAGATAAGATGCAAACCAGTCTAATGTGTCTGGAGAGAAGTTAAAAGATACCATTTTGGATAAAAGCAAACTGTGGTTTACAGTATCGAAAGCCTTTTTGAGATCTAGAAAAACAGCTCCTACCACATTACCCCTGTCCAAGGACTGTTTGACATTTTCAATAAGGCAACAATTTGCTGTTTCTGTTGAGTATCCTGGTCTAAAACCAAATTGATGTGGATGAAGAAGTTGACTGTCTTGTAAGTAGTCTATCAGCTGTGTAGCTACAACTTTTTCAAGAACCTTAGACAGGACTGGTAAAATAGAGATTGGGCGGTAAATGCATATATCGTCTTTACTGCCTGATTTATGAACTGGTATGATGACAGCTTTTTTCCAGCCAGAAGGAAATGTACTAGACCTAATGGAGAGATTAATGAGATGAGTCAGTGGTTTGATTAATATTTTGCTGTGCGTTTTGAGAAAGGAGGTGCTCATGTTGTAGATATCATTAGTTTTTGAGTTTGACAGTGTTTTGACAATACCAGCAATTAACTCCTCATTTACCTCATCGATGTGAAAAGAATCTGTTGGAAGTATTGAATTTGTGTTGTTGAGCACATTTGGCCGCACAAAGTTTTTTGTTAAGTCTTCCACAGAGCCCACAAAATATGAATTAAATTCATTTGCCAATGTAGCCTTGTCACTGATGGTCTTGTCATTGATTCTAAGTTCCTTTACCCCCTTCTGAACATTTTTTTTATTAGTTAAGTTATTTAAATGCCTCCATAGGGAACTGTTGTTACCCTTTGCATGATCTATCAGTTTATTGTAATAAGATACTTTTGATTTTCGCAGCTCTTGTACCACTTTATTTCTTAAACTTTTGTACACAAGGTGATCATTTTGCAGTTTAGAGGTTAATGATGTTTTCACTGCAGAGTCTCGCCTCTTCATAAGTTTTCTTATTTCATTATTTAACCATGGTAGGTTAATCTTCTGTTGTCTACTTTTAATTTGCTTTGTAAATTTTTCTATGGACTTAGTAATTGTTGCAGTTATAAAATTACAACAATCATCTACTTCATATATAGACATGAGCTGCTCCCAATTTTGATTCTCTAAGTAATGTTCAAACTCCTCATTTTTTGATTTGGGAATAATAAAATTTGATTTGTCAATATCGCCTCCTCCAAAATACTGTAGTCGCTTTTTAGTGAGTTTTCTGACAGCAAGAACCATGTTATGATCTGAGAGACCAGTTACAAGATTATAGGTTCTGGTTATTCGTTCTGGTTTATTAGCGAATACCATGTCAATAAGTGTTCTCGATTGTTTGATTATCCTGGTGGGTCCTTTGATCATTTGTTTGTAATTAAATTTAGTCATGAGGCTTTTCAGTTTCTGTTTTTCCTTATTATCAGACCAGTTGATATTGAAGTCACCATAAAATATGGTTTCTCTGCTCCTCTCAAGTTGTTTAACCAGATCACTTAATTCATTATAAAAAGAAGAATTGTGTGAGGGTGGGTTGTACAATACTGCGATGTTGAAATTCATTACCGGTGAGAGGCATACATTAACAGCTAAACATTCAAGTGAAGTATTCAAATCAACCAATTGACATTTAAATTTCTCTTTGATGTAAATTAAAACACCCCCTCCCCTCCCTGGCTGCCTGTCTTTTCTAAAACACTGATAGCCCACAATATCGATCATATTGGTGTCAATGTTACTGTGTAGCCAGCTTTCTGAGAGACAAAGATAGTCCAGATTTGAGTCAGACAGCAACACCGAAATCTCATCTCTTTTGGGGATTATGCTTCGTATGTTTAGATGTCCGCCGAGGATCCCCTTTGGTTTAGCCTTTGCGTCCCAAAGAACTCGTGCATGATTAACAGTTTGGAAAAATAGATGTTGTTTTTGCTTTTGTACAGCACGGTTTTTGGATCTCGCCTCATTTGCAATTTGTTTAACTCCTGTTTCCAAAAGTTTGGACGTAGCGCAGCTGTTTACAGCAGGATCAGATATGTGAGTCTGTTCAGTGCAATTCGACTCACCCGACTCGCTATGAAGGGCCGTAGATAGAAACAACCAATTCGCCAGCTCAGATGTTTGTGCTAACCCAGTGGTCTGCTGTTTAATAGTGGCAGGTCCAGGGTTAAGGTGAATATCCCCTGCCAGAAGTAGCAGTACTAACAGTACTTTAACTGTATAGCCTCTGCCATATTGTGATATTTGCTTACCCGTCATGTTTGCCTTGTTTTGGGAGCTTTTTCTCAGGGCTTTTGCAGACCAGATAGCGTACAGGGTGAAATGTCCATGTCCAAATCCATATAAATAAAACTTTTTAGCTTCACCTTTAGTTGAGTTGGCCGGAAAACCCTTCTTGTTGCAGTTACAGAGACACAAAGACAGTAATAAGAATAAGTATATAGGCAGAAAGTGTCCCATCAGACCACTCCTCACTCCGGTGGCAGCCATCTTTTTTGAAGTCATACACTCTCATAGAAACCATACATTCCCAAAGTGCCCAAGATAAGAGACTACCCCACAATAAATATTATATATAGCATGAATACCCTGAAAAAGCACATAAGGGAAAGAAGCAATACAATTCTTTCAACCAGAGTCACTTCCTGCGCTACAAGAGGAAAACCTGAGCGTCCTCAATCGAGCGTGATGCATTCACTGACTGCTAACTTAACGACTACAGACCTGTAGTGCTCACCTCTGTAGTCATGAAGTCCTTTGAGCGCCTGGTCCTGCCCCACCTCAAATCCATCACCACCCCCCTCCTGGACCCGCTGCAGTTTGCCTACCGAGCCAACAGGTCTGTAGACGACGCAGTCAACCTGGCCCTCCACTCCATCCTGCAGCACCTGGACTCCCCGGGAACCTACGCCAGGATCCTGTTTGTGGACTTCAGCTCCGCATTCAACACCATCCGCCCCGATCTGCTCCGGGACAAGCTGTCCCTGCTCAACATGCCTGACTCCCTCTGCAGGTGGATCACCGACTTCCTGACGGACTGGAGGCAGCATGTGTGGCTGGGAAAGACTGTCTCAGACTCTGCTAGCATCAGCACCGGATCACCCCAGGGTTGTGTACTTTCCCCCCTACTCTTCTCTTTTTACACCAACTCCTGCACCTCCAGCCACCAGTCTGTCAAGTTGATCAAGTTTGCGGACGACACCACCCTCATCGGGCTCATCTCCAACGGCGACGAGTCCGCCTACAGGAGTGAGGTGGCCCAGCTGGCGTCCTGGTGCAACAACAACAACCTGCAGCTGAACGCTCTGAAGACAGTGGAGATGATTGTGGACTTCAGGAAAGTCACAACCCCTCTGCCCCCCCTCACCCTCACAGGCTCTCTCATCACCACTGCAGATTCTTTCCGCTTCCTAGGCACCACCATCACCAGGGACCTCAAGTGGGAGCCGACCATCAGCTCCCTCATCAAAAAGGCCCAGCAGAGGATGTTCTTCCTGCGGCAGCTGAGGAAGCTCAAGCTACCCACCAAGATGTTAGTGCAGTTCTACACAGCCATCATCGAGTTCATCCTCACCACCTCCATAACCGTGTGGTACGCAGGAGCCACTGCCAGGGACAGACTAAGGCTGCAGCGCGTCGTGCGCACTGCTGAGAAGGTGATCGGCTGCAAGCTCCCATCTCTCCAGGATCTGTACATCTCCAGGACCCGGAGGCGTGCTGGCCGGATCATAGCCGATCCTTCACACCCTGGTCACGTACTGTTTGCCCCTCTCCCCTCAGGTAGAAGACTTCGGTCCATCCAGACTAAAACCTCCCGTCACATGAACAGCTTCTTCCCCTCTGTCATCAGACTGCTGAACACTAAGTGACTTATTGACTCTCGTGCACTATGTACAGCAGCTCAACCAGACTCATGTCAATCATCACTGTTTTCTTCCTGCATTACCGACTGCACTATATGGTTCTCCACATTATCTGCTGCTCGCTAATATATTTAAACTGCTGACTAGTATTACTCACTCTTATTCTACACTTTATTGCATGTATAGTTTATTTCTTTTATTTTATCATGTTTAATGTTGCAGCATTGCACCGAGACAAATTCCTAGTTTGTGTACTACATGAACAATGGCAATAAATCTGATTCTGATTCTGATTCTGATTCTGATTCTGATTCTGAAGTATGGGGCCCCCTTCTCATGGTCGTTAGGTGGGATGTCACACAGTTCGGCCGATTTCATTTGAATAGGGAACTTTTCTCGGATTATGGGCCACAGTATATACACCACTGCTGATAATGGGGATTTGTCTCTTTCTAAGTTTGTGCCACCTAGTAGTTTCACCTCCCGCAGCATCCCCAAGGAGGTGCAGGAGGAGAACAGCCGTCTAAAGTCTCCCAGGGCAGGTGCTATTCCAGCACAGGTCTCGAGGAAAGCTTTGATCAATGGTGCACCGCCATCATGTATATTTGGCAGTTGTGATTTTATTAAGGCTGTGTCTTGGAGTGAAAATGGAGTGTAGTTTGTGGTCGCACGGCCTCCGACTGACGTCGCCGTGGTCAGTGGCATTTGCCTCGCATGGGGGGCATGGTTTCTGTCTATACATGTGTGTACGTTACCATGGCTAGGTGTGTGGGTTGTTATGTGTGGGCTGTGTTCTGCCGAGGAGGCAGCAGGATGTGGATATGTTCCCATATCCTGAAGGGCTAAAGTGAGGGCGTTTACAGATGATGTGTCTTGATCAGTACCTGTCTCAGTATATGACCTAGTGGCAAAAGTACAATCTGACCTTGTCCCTATATTATCAGGGGTGTTTGTAGCACTTTCTACAGTTTTTCCTAGAAATTCCTAAATTTGCTCGCTACCTTCAGGCTCCTCCTTAGCTGTTTGTAATAACCCATTTTTAATCACCATCAGGGGAGCCATCATCGTGGGTGTTGATTGGGCAAGTTCAGTTGGCACCTCGGCTGAGACAGTAGGTTGATTGGTGCGGCTCTGGCACCTCTCTGATAGAGCTTGTGTCCCTATGTAGGGAGGTGGGGGTGCAAGTAATTCTCCACCTAGAGGAGGAGCTGTAGACTTAACAGCAGGTGGTTCAATGGCCTGAGGCCGCATTTCTGCCTTTGTGATGGAGGCTTCTGGGGTCAGTGGAGGGCCATTTGCGTTACCTGACATCCTCTGCAGGGTGAGTTTAATTTCCCCCAGAAAACATTGGCAGTCTGTGAGAAATTCTCCTGCTCTTTTTAATTCCTTCTCTGGTCTCCCTCTCCTAAATATACTGGCCTCCCGGTGCCTATTGCTTGCCTGCTCATGCCCTCCTCTTGCCTGTCTTATAAACATAGCTAGGTCTCCCTGGCGGGGGGGTGGGGGTGTTTTCACATCCTGTGAACATTCCTCTATCCTGCATTTGTTTGACCCATCTGGCAAATCTCTCCCTTCCTTTCTTTTGATCCGTGACTGGGACCTTTGTCAGCCATCTAGCCATTGTCTGGGATAGTGCCGACCCCAGGGAGCCGGGCTTACAGGCCTGCCATCGTTCCATTGTTTCTTGAGACATTTCATATAGATATTACCCGTACCCTTTGCTGCAGCTGAGTGACGTATTGTCCGTGTATTAGACCCCAACAGGAAACTTCTACACAGACGCTAACCATCTGTGCGCCTGTGAGCTGGGACTTAACGCCAGCCTATCTACACGTTTTAACTCAGGGCAACAGTGGTACCGTATCTACTTGTATTCCCGCTATCCTAGTCCAACCCCTTGTATTTACACTATCACTCAAGATCTGTTTTGCTGTGTGGAATTCTCAATCAGTCTCGACTGGTTGATACACACACAGGAATACAGTAAAGATATCAATTGAGTGATGAACCACCCCACATTTCACAAATAGAGAATAACAAACTTAATTTTCTACCAGCCACAGCGGCTTGGTACATATACAGGAATACTATACAATTTCAGACGTGTGAAAACTCACCCATGTCTTGCTGTTATGGAATTGCCAAACTGGAGTTCTCAATCAGTCTCTGCTGCTTGGCACACACAGGAATACAACATTATGACAGCGGTAACTCATTTCACTTTTCCTGTTTATTTATTTATTTTATTCATCTATTTTAGTTTGTTGTATTTATTTAATTATTTTTGTATTTATATATTAACTTATCTGCACCAACCTGCAATTTTTCATTTAAATTCTCTCACCTTTGTATAGTGTCCACCTAGGATCCCCTAGTTTTGTTGAATCTCCTTATTCTCCAGTTTTATTGTAAACCTTCCTCTGCCTAATTTAAGGATGAACCTTTGTCTCTCCAAGCTGAATGGATATGCTTTGCCTCATTATGGGCAAACCTGCATTTTAGCAAGCCCCTGAGGTCCATCCATCCATCCATCCATCTTCTACCGCTTTTCCGGAGGTCTGGGTCGCGGAGGCAGCAGTTCAAGCAGAGAAGCCCAGACTTCCCTCTCCCCAGCCACCTGCTCCAGCTCTTCAGAGGGGATACCAAGGCGTTCCCAGACCAGCTGGGAGACATAGTCTCTCCACCGAGTCCTGGGTCTGCCCCGGGGTCTCCTCCCAGTGGGACGTGCCTGAAACACCTCAAGTGGGAGGCGTCCAGGAGGCATCCTAATCAGATGCCCATACCACCTCAACTGACTCCTTTCAATGTGGAGGAGCAGCGGTTCTACTCTGAGCCTCTCCCGGATGACTGAGCTCCTCACCCTATCTCTGAGGGTGAGTCCAGCAATCCTACGGAGAAAGCTCATTTCAGCCGCTTGTATCCGCGATCTCGTTCTTTCGGTCATTACCCAAAGCTCATGACCATAGGTGAGAGTAGGAACGTAGATTGACTGGTAAATCGACAGCTTTGCCTTAGAACTAAGCTCCCTCTTCACCACAACAGACCGGTACAACGTCCGCATCACTGCAGATGCTGCTCCAATCCGTCTGTCGATCTCTCGCTCCATTTTCCCCTCACTCGTGAACAAGACCCCAAGATACTTAAACTCCTCCACTTGGGGCAGGAGCCTGTCCCCAACCCGGAGAGGACAATCCACCTTCTTCCGGCTGAGGACCATGGACTCGGACTTGGAGGTGCTGATTCTCATCCCAGCCGCTTCACACTCAGCGGCAAACCGTCCCAGCAAGAGCTGTAGGTCATTGCTGGATGAAGCCAACAGGACAACATCATCTGCAAACAACAGAGATGAGATCGTGTGGTCACCAAGCATGACACCCTCCATTCCCTGGCTGCGCCTAGAAATCCTGTCCATAAAAATTATGAACAGGATCGTGACAAAGGGCAGCCCTGGCGGAGTCCAACTCTCACTGGGAATGACTCCAACCGAGTGTTGGCAATACGAACCAAACTCTCACAACGGTCGTACAGAGACCGAATAGCTCGTAACAACAAGCCCGATACCCCATACTCCCGAGGCACCCCCCACAAAAATCCACGAGGGACGCGGTCAAATGCCTTCTCCAAGTCCACAAAACACATGTAAACTGGTTGGGCAAACTCCCACGAACCCTCAAGAATTCTCGAGAGGGTAAAGAGCTGGTCCGATGTCCCACGGCCAGGACGAAAACCACATTGCTCCTCCTGAATCCGAGGTTCGACCAACGGCCGGACTCTCCTCTCCAGTGCCTTGGCATAGACCTTTCCAGGGAGGCTGAGGAGTGTGATCCCTCTAAAGTTGGAGCACACCCTCCGGTCCCCTTTTTTGAAGAGAGGAACCACCACCCCGGTTTGCCATGCCAAAGGCACTGCCCCCGACCTCCACGCAATGTTGCAGAGGCGTGTCAACCATGACAACCCAACAACATCCAGGGCCTTGAGGTACTCAGGGCGAATCTCGTCCACCCCTGGGGCCCGGCCACCAAGGAGATTTTTAACCACCTTGGCGACCTCAGCCCCTGTGATAGGCGAGTCATCCCCCTCGTCCCCAAACCCTGCTTCCTCTGTGGAAGGCGTATCAGTGGGATTGAGGAGATCCTCAAAGTATTCCTTCCACCGCCCGACGATATCCCCAGTTGAAGTCAACAGTGTCCCATCCGCACCATACACAGTGTGGACAGGGAGCTGCTTTCCCCTCCTGAGCCGCCGAACAGTTTGCCAGAATCTCTTTGAAGCCGACCGAAAGTCTTGTTCCGTGGCCTCACCGAACTCCTCCCATACCCGCGTTTTTGCTTCAGCAACCACCCGAGCTGCACTCCGCTTGGCCTGCTGGTACACCTCAGCTGCTTCGGGAGTCCCACAAGCCAACCAAGCTTGATAGGACTCCTTCTTCAGCTTAATGGCCCCCCTCACCACTGGTGTCCACCACTTGGTTCGGGGGTTGCCACCACGAGATGCACCGAGCACCTTGCGGCCGCAGCTCTGGGCCGCCGCTTCAACAACAGAGGTGGAGAACATGGCCCATTCAGACTCCATGTCTCCAGACTCCCTCGGAATGTGGTTGAAGTTCTTCCGGAGGTGGGAGTTGAAGACCTCTCGGACAGGGGCCTCAGCCAGACGCTCCCAGCACACCCTCACTATACGTTTGGGTCTACCAGGTCTGAATGGCTTCCTCCCCTGCCATCGGATCCAGCTCACCACCAGGTGGTGATCAGTTGACAGCTCTGCACCTCTCTTTACTCGGGTGTCCAAGACATACGGTCACAGGTCTGATGATACGATAACAAAATCGATCATCGACCTGCGACCTAGGGTGTCCTGGTGCCAGGTGCACATATGGACACCCTTATGCTTGAACATGGTGTTCGTTATGGACAGACTGTGGTTAGCACAGAAGTCCAATAACTGAACACCACTCGGGTTCAGATCGGGCAGGCCGTTCCTCCCAATCACCCCTCTCCAGGTTTCACTGTCGTTGCCCACATGCGCATTGAAGTCCCCCAGTAGGACAATGGAGTCTCCAGGAGGAGTACCCTCCAGCACCCCAGTCACAAACTCCAAAAAGGGTGGGTACTCTGAAACATCATTTGGTGCATAGGCACAAATGATGGTCAGGACCCGTTTCCCAACCCGAAGGCGTAGGGAAGCAACCCTTTCGTCCACCGGGGAAAACTCCAATATAGAGGCAGCAAGGTGGGGCGATACAAGAATACCCACCCCTGCTCGTCGCCTCTCGCCCGGGGCAACTCCAGAAAAGGCCAAGCTCCAGCCCCTCTCCAGGAGACTGGTTCCGGAACCGGAGCTGTGTGTTGAGGTGAGGCCGACTATATCTAGCCGGTATCGCTCAACCTCGTACACCAGCTCAGGCTCCTTCCCCACCAGAGAGGTGACATTCCACGTACCAAAAGCCAGTTTAGAAAGCTTGGGATCAGTCCGCCAAGGTCTCCACCTTTGACCGCCACCTAATCCACATAGCACCGGACCCCCATGATCCCTCCTGCAGGTGGTGAACCCACTGGAGGGCGGACCCATGTAACTCCTTTGAGCTGAGCCCGGCCGGGTCCCATGGGTGGAAACCCGGCCACCAGACGCTAGCCTTCGAGCCCCTCCCCCAGGCCTGGCTCCAGGGTGGGGCCCCGGTAACCCCATACCGGGCGGGGTACACTGAATCCTTGATATACAATTTATCATGAGAGTCTGTTGGATCGTTCTTAGTCTGGCCCTTCACCCAGAGCCAGTTTGTTTTGGGAGACCCTATCAGAGGCAAATTGCCCCCGGACAACATAGCTCCTGGGATCACTGGGGCACACAAACCCCCCCCACCACGATAAGGTGATGATCCATGAGGAGGGCCCCTGAGGTCTTTTGTTGTTATTCACCATGCATGGAATTTTTAAAGCCTCCCTTTCAACCAGAGAGATAAAGTTCCAGATTTATTATTAAGATTTTAAGTTTTGTTGGCAGTAATTTTGTGAAATAGTGCACTTCCTATATTTGGCCACACGATGGAGGCACTGTGCCACAGCTTGAAGGTGATTCAAGATGGCGCCCTCGCATGCGCAGTAAATGGGACACGTGCAAGAGCTTGAAGGTGATTCAAGATGGCGCCCTCGCATGCGCAGTAAATGGGACACGTGCAAGAGCTTGAAGGTGATTCAAGATGGCGCCCTCGCATGCGCAGTAAATGGGACATGTGCAAGATGGCCCCTGAGCCTATTGTTCACAAACCATGTGTTTGGTTTTTTTCCTCAATTTTAAGAAAATGGAGCGCTATCTCCTTGACCCAAGCTATACACACACTAGCACACTAGAATAGCTTTTCAACCTTAATTTAGCGCTTCATTTTAATGCTGTTACCTCAAATAATTCTTCTCTCAGTAACTCGCTTTACCAACTGCACCTCCACTCGGTGGTGGGGGGTCGCATACTTCTCTTTGTTCTGACCACACGTCCGGAGCCCGCCATTAGTTAAATCATTATGGGAAAAAGATTAAATCATGGGAAAATTTTATAAATATTTCCAACTCCCGGTATTTTCCCAAACCACACTTTTATCCCCTAGAGACACTGAATTTTACAGAAATCAGTTCTATACTTATGAATGCATTCACTATTGTTGGAATAAAAGAATCTTATGCAATTCTGTAAGTTATTATTTTATACTTATGAGCAGACCCTCACTAAAGGTGGGAAAAAGATTCTTGTGGCTGCTTGTTACGTTACTCACTCATGATGTAGTCTGAGATTCTTATAACATATTAAGAGTACCTTTATATATACTCACTACTGCAACCGAAATCAGGCTAACCCTGGATTTCAATTTGGAAGACAGGCACGGCCATTGCCTCCTATTATCTTATCAATTCTGGGTACAGACTGCAACCCAGAATCTCGCCGATCCACTTAATCTTTTGTTAAACAGAGGGTACTTTCGCTGAGGCCTTTGCAAATCCCCCAGTGCGCAACCGTGATTAGCTCTAATCACAGCAGACACTTTCCCTCGGGGCCTCCTTTCGGCTCCGAGAACAAGCAGTGTCTTGTGTTTAGCAAATTAAGAATGATTGCGGCTTCACTCCCAGAGTGGCTTCGAGTTGAACACTTTCAATGGCTCCCCTCGGCATCAGGTTGCTAAAACCTGGCTTATAATTTGGGAGACGAACCTGGGTGATTATTAGTCACTCTGGCATCCTAAGTCTCGTCATTTTGGTTCAGACTGACTCCAAAATGTTTTAAAATTTGGCGGACCATACACCCGTCATGTACGTCCAGGACCGCAGCCGTTATATCTCAGACTGAAAATAGAACACGTGCACTACCTTTAACTTTTCAAACTATTGTTTAAACTTTACATGTGACTCCCAACCAAATGATAAATTTCGAGATCGGATATACCCCTTTATCAAACAACTGTAAATTTAGAATGGCCAAACTGCAGAATTTTGTAGACAAAAGGCTCTGCTTACCTTTTTATTCCGGCGCGCCACAGTAGTCTGCAAAAGGGTCCTTCCGATGTAGTTTTTCAGGCTCGTCTCGGAATAATTCAATCCGGGTCACCGGCACCAATTTGTTAGAAAAATACCCGATTCTTTGATTGAAAGATCCAAGAACAAACCGGAGATTTCTTCAATTTAAAGGATGGTACATGGGGCTGCACGGTGGCGCAGTGGTTTAGCACTGTAGCAGCACAGTTTTACTCTCGGCCGGGGGATCGCGGGGATCATGAGATCGTGGGTTCGATCCCAGCCCCCGACCAACAGTGAGCTGTGTGGAGTTTGCATGTTCTCCCCGTGTTGTGCGGGTTTACTCCGGGATTTCTCCGGTTTCCTCCCGCATACCAAAAACATGTAGGTTTAGGGCGCTCGCGCACGCAGCGACCAGCAGCCGGTGGCTTGTCACCAGACTGCAAACCAAGTCTACCGACGGGTACAAATAAGTAACAAAAAAAAAAAAAAAAATATTTAGAAGTCACATGTAAAGCAAGCAGCGCTGGATCAGTTTGATGCTGTCCCTTCGAGAACGTCGTCAGACTGATGTTGACTTCCGGTCGTGGGTTACAGTTCTCTTCTCGGGTGGGGGCAACCCAGTACAATGGGATGGGCTTGTACCCGACTATCTGATTGGCTAGTTTAACTCTGACGTGAACAGGCCAACCTCTGTTCACGTTACCGATCCCCTAAAGCAGGGGTGTCCAAACTTTTTGCAAAGAGGGCCAGATTTGGTCAGGTGAAAATGTATGGGGGCCGACCATTCAGCCTGACATTCCTCGAACCATTACCATTGTAAATTACCATATACTGTATATATACACTACCGTTCAAAAGTTTGGGGTCACCTCAGACAATTTTGTGTTTTCCATGAAAAGTCACACTTTTATTTACCACGAGTTGTAAAATGAATAGAAAATATAGTCAAGACACTGACAAGGTTAGAAATAATGATTTGTATTTGAAATAATAATTTTTTCCTTCAAACTTTGCTTTCGTCAAAGAATCCTCCATTTGCAGCAATTACAGCATTGCAGACCTAACATGATTGCACAAGGGTTTTCTAATCATCCATTAGCCTTCTGACACAATGAGCAAACACATTGTACCATTAGAACACTGGAGTGATAGTTGCTGGAAATGGGCCTCTATACACCTATGTAGATATTGCACCACAAACCAGACATTTGCAGCTAGAATAGTCATTTACCACATTAGCAATGTATAGAGTGTATTTCTGATTAGTTTAAAGTTATCTTCATTGAAAAAAAGTGCTTTTCTTTCAAAAATAAGGAAATTTCTAAGTGACCCCAAACTTTTGAATGGTAGTGTATATATATATATATATATATATATATATATATATATTATTTTTTTTTTTTTTTTGGACTTATTTTGTACCCGTAGGTAGAGTTGTTCTCCAGTCCGGTGACAAGCCACCAGCTGCCAGTCGC
Organism: Pholidichthys leucotaenia; assembly: GCA_020510985.1. Taxonomy (NCBI): domain Eukaryota; kingdom Metazoa; phylum Chordata; class Actinopteri; order Cichliformes; family Pholidichthyidae; genus Pholidichthys; species Pholidichthys leucotaenia. Next base: position 410,008,019 of record CM035838.1, read on the forward strand.
TGCGTGCGCAAGCGCTCCTTAACCTGCATGTTTTGGCATGTGGGAGGAAACCGGAGAAATCCTGGAGTAAACCCACGCAAACACGGGGAGAACATGCAAACTCCACACAGATCACTGTTGGCCGGGGGCAAGGATCGAACCCACGATCTCATGATCCCCACGATCCCCCAGCTGAGAGTAAACTGTGCTGCCGCGGTGCTAACCACTGTGCCACCGTGCAGCAGTGATATATATATATATATATATATATATCACTATATATATATATATATATATATATATATATATCTCACTTTGCTGTCTGCAGCTAGGTTGACATTGCAAATGAGAATCTGTTGTCAACTGCATTACCACCAGGATAGTTAAAGGTTAAAATAATAATAAATTACATACAAATAAATTTGACTGAATATTTTTAGAAACGTGTATTTATTGATTTTGTTTCAACAAATCACATCCCAGTGCATTTTGACAAAGAATAGTATAGTCAAATTAAATGACAGAAATTTGACAAAACTGTGGTTTGATCATCACAAAAAAATCAATTCACTGAGACTTTGGAATTTATTCTCCTCAGAAGAATAAAAGAAATGTACCTGCATTAATGTGACGGGTGACACTGGTGTTTCGACTGCAGTAAGGTTGCCAGGTCTGGCTCAAAAGCAGTGGTTTTGATGCGCAAGACGTCACGCAGGTGAGAGTCACTTAGTCTTGTCCTCACACGGTTCTTGTTAATGTTCATAACCGAGAACGTCTTCTCACACAAGTATGTCGAGCCAAACAAGCTCAGCATTTTCTTAGCAAATGTTCGAATCTCTTGGAACCTGTCTTTGTCCAGCTGGCGGTAAAAGTCGACGAGAGGCAGTTGTTGGTGGCGACCGTGACACTCCGCGTCACACTGCAGCTCAATAAGCTCCAGCCGCAGGTGGTCTGGAGCGTCATTAGGATCCACGGAAAAAGGAGTGGAAAAAAGTGTGATCTCCTTTTCAATAGCTGCAAAATCCCTGAAACGCTGTTGAAACTCCTCAGTCAGAGATGAGATGTTTTCTGCGTACCTCCTCATTTGCGCACTGATATTGTTTTCTGGAAAACTGGTCATCATTTCCTGCAGTGATGGGAAATGTGTGGTATTGGGCTGCGTTTGTGACATGTGCCTTTGGAAAAGTAGCAGCTTTGTCCGAAAAGCTTTTATGTATGAATATAGTTGGGTCACCACTGCATTTTGCCCCTGAAGGCTCGTGTTCAGCGCGTTCAGGTGTCGTGTTATGTCAACTAAAAATCCAAAATCAGCCAGCCAAACAGGATCGCAGAGTTCCGGCATCGGTTGTCCCTTTTGTGCCAAGAATAGTCCGATTTCCTTTCTGAGAGAGAAGAATCGCTGCAGTGCAGACCCCTGACTGAGCCATCTTATGTCATTGTGATACACAACATCTCCATATTCAGCGTGGATGTCGAGTAGAAACTGTTGAAACTGGCGGTGGCACAGGGCTCTGGAGCGAATATAATTAATAGCCTTTATCACCGGTTTAATAACGTTATCATATTTCAGATGTTTAGCACATAGAACTTGTTGGTGAATAATACAGTGGAGTTTTATAGCTTTGCCGCCTTCTTCACTGACTTTTTTACAGACTAGCGTTGATAGCCCACTTTGCTCACCAACCATGGCAGGTGCGCCGTCCGTAATAATCCCAGTGATTTTATTCCATTGCAGTTTCATGTCATTCACGGTGGAACAAACAGCAGCAAACAAATCTGTTCCTCTGGTTTGGTCCTTAAGGCTCTGAAGGTCAAGAAGCTCTTCACTCACGTTCATTTCATTGTCCACTCCTCTCAAAAAAATTAGTAACTGAGCGGTGTCAGATGCATCCGCGCTTTCGTCGCAGGCTACCGAAAAAAAGATAAAACTCCACTCCTTTTGCCTCAAACTGTCCCTTGATGTTAGATGAAATTTCTTCAATCCTCCGTGCCACAGTGTTACAACCCAGGCAGACAGTAAGATAAGATAAGATAAACTTTATTGTCCCTCAAGGGGAAATTTGTCTTGGGCTTGTCACCCGTGCTGCAACCACACAATCCACGCATACACAATGGATGTAGCACATAATAAATGAAATAAAACCCAATAAATAATACAAATACATACATAAATAAATATATAACAGCAGTCATTAAGAACAGGAGTTATAAGTGTCCCTGACCTATTTATCTGAGTTTAAAAGTTTTACTGACGTAGGGATAAATGAGTTCTTGTATCTATGGAACCTGCACTTGGGGACTCTGTATGTCCTACCTGAGGGCAGCCGCACATATTCATTGTTTAGCACATGGCTCATGTCACTGATTATTTTTTGAGCTTGTCTACAGGCTGCCTGTTCGTGTAAGATCTGCATGGGTGAACACTCTTTAACGCCAATAATTTTCCATGCTGTATGAATTAAACACAACACTTTGTTCTTTAGTTTCACAGAGAGGTTGCCAAACCAAGCTGTAATGCTGTATCTAATACAGCTCTCCAACACAGCCTGGTAAAATATTAACATAATCCTTATATCAACACCATGTATTCTTAATCTACGCAAGAAATGCAGCCGCTGTTGTAGTCTACTGCAGAGGTAATCAATATGTCTGCTCCAGGTTAATGAATTGTCAATAAATACTCCCAAATATTTATAGGGACTAACCTGTGTTATAGTGTGGTTGTGGATGACCACAGGCCTGTGGTCACCAACTTACTGAGGGTCAAACACCATCTCCTTTGTTTTATCAGTATTCAAAATGAGATGACTGTCATCACACCAATTGACAAACCTCTGAATTTCTATAAAATAGCTTGGCAGATCATGAGTCTTTTGAAGTAGTGATAAAATAGCAGTGTCATCAGAAAATTTAATAATTCGATTGCCTGGATATCTGCAGTCATCAGTGTACAAGGTGAACAAAAATAGTGAACTAACACAGCCTTGGGGAGCTCCTGTGCTGAGGGTTCTAAATTTAGATAAAGTTCCATTTACACTAACTTGCTGTTTACGATAAGTTAAAAATGAGTGGTACCATGGATGCACTTTAAAATCATTTAACCTCTTAATTAAAAGGTGTGGCTGTAGTGTGTTAAAAGCTGAACCAAAATCAACCAATAAAAGACATGCATATGAGGTTGTCTTCTCCAAATGTTTAAACACAGAATGGGTTAAGGTTAAAATGGCATCCTCTGTACTTCTATTATTTTTATAAGCAAACTGCAGAGGATCCAAAAGTCCTCCAAAATCAGTTTTCAGAATGTCAACGACAATCGTCTTGAGGCACTTCATTACCAGTGAGGTCAGTGCAACAGGACGATAGTCATTATTCTCTTTGCAGCTTGCTTTTTTTGGTACAGGAATTATAATAGAGCTTTTCCAAATAACTGGGACAGAACACGTATCTAAAGACTTCTGGTAGATGGGACTCCAGGCTTCTGCTAGCTTCTCACAGCATGACTTCAGTAAGCGCCCAGAGATCCCGTCTGGTCCAGATGCCTTCTTGGGGCACATACGTGAGAAAAATCTTTCCACAACATGCTGGTCAACTATAATTTTTGCAGAGCCTAAAACTGATATAGCGTCCAGAGCAGCTTTTTGTTCATGAGAAAAATCTCTAGTCTCAAATCTGCAAAAGAAATTATTCAACTCGTTTGCCTTTTCTTCCTTATTCATTACATTAATACAGCTTTTGGATGGAGTCATCTTTGTCATTACTTTAACTGAGTCCCACAATTTCCTATAACTTTTTCCTAGGCATTCAGATTCAAATTTCTTCCTCGTCTCCTCTCTAGCTGTTCTTGATTTATAATTAAGTTCTTTCTGTATATTTTTCATACTTAACATGCCCCCATTCTTAAAAGCAATCTTTTTCTGTACTATGCACCGTTTTAATTCCTTGGAAATATAAGACATTATTTGGGTACATAGTGATTACTTTCTGAGGTAAAACATTTTCTTTACAGAATTTTATGTACTCAGTTATGGTATCTGTGGCCTCTTCCAACTCCAAGTTATGGAAGAGTCCCTTGTCGGTACAAGAAAAACAACCTCTCAAAGTTTCTATGCCTTCATTGTCCCATATGAAAATTGTCTTTGTCTGTGGTTTGCTGCTTTTAAGCAAAGACTTTTAGAGGCCAAATGTCACGTAATTTTTTTTTCTAAATGACAACGAATTTAGATAAAATACACATAGCTTAAACCAAATATTCATACCGGAGACCATATCACCCACCTGTATTTACATAATTGCACAAAATACACCAGGTGAAGGCCCCACCTTGCTTGCTGGCTTGTGACAGCCAGTCCAGACCACGCCCATGTTTTTGACATCACCAGTTGTACCCTGGCTGCCCTGCCTATCCACATTCACACTTATCAACATTGGACAATCATGATGGAAAGTGACAGCGATTGTGAACAAATTAGTTTAGTTTTGTCTTTTTTTTTGTTTTTTTTTTTGTCAGTGGTTCAGACAGTGACAGAGGCATTGAACCTTACCGGTTCGAGCCGTCCGAGACGGAATCAGATGCTTTGTCTGATGACAACAGTTCCACCGATGACCAGAGAGCAGAACCAGTGGAAAATGTCATTGAACTGGACATTAATCGCCTCCAGAATTGCGAAGCCGAAGGGGGTCTGTCGAGGGCGCCCCATAAATATTGATTTTTCGGAAGCCATTATTATTACAGTGGAGGAGAGCCGCTGCTGTCAAGAAATTGACCAGATCAATTTGAAAATGGAGGCGCATACCTGTCAAGTGAGACGTTTTCGCCGTATTTTAATACCGTAAAACGCGGCTATAAGGGACAGCGGAGTAATAATGGACATTTCTCTGGGAAATGTTTTCATACCTGTCAAGTGAGACGTTTTCGCCGTATTTTAATACCGTAAAACGCGGCTATAAGGGACAGCGGAGTAATAATGGACATTTCTCTGGGAAATGTTTTCATACCTGTCAAGTGAGACGTTTTCGCCGTATTTTAATACCGTAAAACGCGGCTATAAGGGACAGCGGAGTAATAATGGACATTTCTCTGGGAAATGTTTTCATACCTGTCAAGCGAGACGTTTTTGCCGTATTTTAATACCGTAAAACGCGGCTATAAGGGACAGCGGAGTAATAAGGGACATTTCTCTGGGAAATGTTTTCATACCTGTCAAGTGAGACGTTTTCGCCGTATTTTGGTGCCAAGCGCGGCTGTGGGGGACGGCGGAGTGGTTTGGGACACTTTTCTGGGAAATGTTTTAAATGTAGTTCGTGTTGTTATTGTCAAATATTTTAAGGAAAACACGGGGAAAATGCAATTTTAGCAAAAACGGGCGTATTGCCATTTCTGTACGCCCAAAAGAAAAATATACTGGAAAAAAAATTGAGTGTTTTGCGGAGCACGTCCTGTGTGTGATCACCCACAGCTGGTGCTGGCAGATCGCTCAGCGTCAGCTATTCGCACTACCATGAGAAGTGTGGAGTCACTCATTAGTCTAATTGTCGGGCGGGCTGATCGCTCAGCTTGAGCTATTCTCACTACAATGAGAAGTCATTAGGACAATGGTTTAACACGTTCAGCTGTGCAGCGGTTGCGGAACAGACAGAGATCGCCTGACAAATACAGAATTCTGCTTTTTTTTTTTATTTTGCGCCGGACGCTGAGTTTTGTTGTTATTGTCAAATATCCATGAATCCTTAAAATATTTGACAATAACAACACGAGTTGCGTTTGGGGCATTTCCCAGAGAGGTGTCCCTTGTTGCTCCGCCGTTCCTTATAGCCGCTTTTTACGGTGTTGAAGTACGGCGAAAACGTCTCACTTGACAGGTATGAAAACATTTCCCAGAGAAGTGTCCCTTATTACCCAGCTGTCCCTGTTAGTCCCGTTTTAAGGTATGGGTGAAATATCCAATTTTTTCTTTCTTATTGCTCACTTCAACCTTCCAGTCTCCATATAAACAATCAATTGAAATACCCCAAGCATCAAACTAGGGTACAATCGATTTCGTCACTTCCGCCTTCTTCCCCAGGCGATTCCAGGGGCCGTGTCAGGCCAAGCGCGGCAGTTTTAAATTAACGAATATTCCGTTGTTACTGAAGCATATGCACCAAGACCCGAACGGATTGGTTCCCTTTTATATCTAGTTTCAAGATATTTAAAGTACCCTGTTACGTGACATTTGGCCTTTAAGTAGGAATCAGATGAACAGCATTATGGTCTGAGGACCCCAAGGGGGGCTTAACCCTTGCTATATAGGCATTTTTGACGTTCCCATAGCATTTATCCAAAATATTTTTCCCTCTTGTACTGCAGTTCACATACAGTATTGGCACTGTTTAATCTTATCTTATCTTATCTTGTCTTATCTTAACATATTCACAGTTTAGTACCAAACAAATAACTGTGGAAATTTTCACAACTAACCTTTGTAGCAGGTTTCATGAACACATCTGCTACCATTTCACTTGTGGGACAGTACACAACATTTATTTTAACATCACTCAACACCGATCTGATGAAGTGGTATTTAATGTCCATGTGTTTGCATCTTTGTCGGCACACTGGATTCTTTGACAAAGCAATAGCTCCTTGATTGTCCTCGTGAATCTTCACAGGTCCATACTGACAACTTTTGTCCATATCATTCAATAGCTGCATGAGGTACAGGCTTTCTTGTGTGGCTGCAGTGAGAGCCATGTACTCAGCTTCACATATCGACAGAGCTACTGTTTGTTGTTTCCTTGATTTCCATGAAACAACGGGTCCTTCTTTGTTCAAGCTGAAGCAATAGCCAGTCATGCTCCGTCTGCCATTGTGATCTGTAGCCCAGTCAGCATCACAATATGCTATGAGTTCAAGTTTCCCTTCATTTTTCTTGTAACATACAGTAGTTCATAATCCCTGGTCCTTTTCAGATACCTCAATACATGCTTAGCTGCAGTTATTGTCCCTTAGGTTCTGACAAATACTGTGACAGTTTACTGACAATCCAGTTTAAATCAGCCCTTGTACATGTTATCACATATTCACACGTGAACAAAATTGTTGGTACCCCTCTGTTAATGAAAGAAAAACCCACAATGGTCACAGAAATAACTTGAATAAGATAAGATAAGATAAGATAAGCCTTTATTAGTCCCACAATGGGGAAATTCCAGGATTGCAACAGCACAGGGATAGCAACACTCAGAGCAACAATCAGAAGGCAAGAAAAAACAACATCTAGTAAACATATGTCCATATTACTATAAATGTATATATATAGACACACAGTGCGGAGCATTATGGTTGGTTGGTGAATGTGCAGCAGAAAGTCCAAGCTCTCTCTCCGCGGATGCGGCGGGCCAGCTGGGAGTCTTTGGGCATGATGGTGACCCCCTTAGCGAAGAAGAGACCACCAGGTAGGCCTCGCTGGTCTCCTGCAGAGCCATGACGGCGAAGCTCAGGAAGCGCAGGACGGTCTTGAAGTCCTGAGCGATCTCCCTCACCAGGCGCTGGACGGGCAGCTTACGGATGAGCAGCTCTGTGGATTTCTGGTAGCTACGGATCTCTCTCAGAGCCACGGGCCTGTGACGGTGAGGCCTCTTCACTCTGCCGGTGGCCGGAGCGCCTCTCCGAGCAGCCCTGGTGGCTAGCTGTCTCCTGGGGGGCTTCTTCCTCCAGTAGATTTTATGGGCGGTCTGCTTGGTTCTTGCCATCGCTCTTTATTATTCTGTCTTATATTTCTTGCACGCCGCCTAAACTCCAGCCCGGCACCCGCGTCGTTTTCGCTACAGCTCCCGGTATGTCGAGTCTGACAAAAGTGGTAATAAATAAAAAGTCTATGAAAATTAACCAATGAAAATCAGACAGTGCTTTTGAATTGTGGTTCAACAGAATTATTTTAAAAAAACAAACTCATGAAACAGGCCTGGACAAAAATGATGGTACCCTTAGCTTAATATTTTGTTGCACAACCTTTTGAGGCAATCACTGCAATCAAACAATTTCTCTAACTGTCAATGAGACTTCTGCACCTCTCAGCAGGTATTTTGGCCCACTCCTCATGAGCAAACTGCTCCAGTTGTCTCAGGTTTGAAGGGTGCCTTCTCCAGACGGCATGTTTCAGCTCCTTCCACAGATGTTCAATAGCATTTAGATCAGGGCTCATAGAAGGCCACTTTAGAATAGTCCAATGTTTCGCTCTTAGCCATTCTTGGGTGTTTTTAGCTGTGTGTTTTGCGTCATTATCCTGTTGCAAGACCCATGACCTGCGACTGAGACCAAGCTGTCTGACACTGGGCAGCACATTTCTCTCTAGAATACCTTGATAGTCTTGAGATTTCATTGTACCCTGCACAGATTCAAGACACCCTGTGCCAGATGCAGCAAAGCAGCCCCAGAATATAATAGAACCTCCTCCATGTTTCACAGTAGGGACAGTGTTCTTTTTTTGGTATGCTTCATTTTTGCATCTGTGAACATAGAGCTGATGTGCCTTGCCAAAAAGTTGCAGTTTTGTCTCGTCTGTCCATAGGACATTCTCCCAGAAGCTTTGTGGCTTGTCAACATGCAGTTTGGCAAATTCCAGTCTGGCTTTTTTATGATTTGAACAGTGGTATCCTCCTTGGTGGTCTCCCATGAAGTCCACTTTGGCTCAAACAGCGATGGATGGTGTGATCTGACACTGATGTACCTTGACCTTGGAGTTCACCATGCCATGAATGTGTTTAGAGGTTGTTCTGGGCTCTTTTGTTACCATTCGTATTATCCATCTCCTCCTGTGGCCACGTCCAGGGAGGTTGGCTACAGTCCCGTGGATCTTAAATTTCTGAATAATATGTGCAACTGTAGTCACAGGAATATCAAACTGCTTGGAGATGGTCTTATAGCCTTTACCTTTAACATGCTTGTCTATAATTTTCTTTCTAAAGTCCTGAGACAACTCTCTCCTTTGCTTCCTCTGGTCCATGTTTAGTGTGGTGCACACCATGTCACCAAACAGCACAGTGACTACTTGTCACCCTTTAAATAGGCCGACTGACTGATTACAAGTTTGTAGACACCTGCGATGTTAACTAGAGGACACATCTTGGTTGAACATGTCCCTATGGTCAAAGCATTCTCTGATTTTCATTAGTTAATTTTCATATAATTTTTATTTATTACCACTTTTGTCAGATTCAAGCTATTTCTGTGACCATTGTGGTCTTTTTTTTTTCATTAACAGAGGGGTACCAACAATTTTGTCCACGGCTGTATTAGGAGCCCCACTATCTCACGATAATATTGTGTATCTACAGGTTCATCATCATCTTTGAAATTAAGCTTCTGCTCAGGTGGTGTTTGTCTCGGTTTACAATCAGTCATGCCATATCTGTTAAGTATCTTATCAGTGTATTTCTTGATCCATCCTGATCTGTCCTTTCTCTTGTGTAAAGTCAATGCCTAAAAAATATCTGAGTATTCCCATATCTTTCATGTTGAACTTTATCTTTAACATTTCTTTCACATTGTTCAGTGAGCCTTTGTTATCAGCTGCTATTATAAGATCATCAACCCATATCACTAGTATTACTTTTTCTTTTTCAGTTTTCCTACTGTAAACACAATGGTCTGCAGGATTCTGTATAAATCCGTTTTCAGTGAGATGATCATGTAGGCGTTTATTCCAGTTTCTGCCTGCTTGTTTTAGGCCATATAGGGACTTGTTTAATTTGCATACCAACTTTTCACCTGTTTTTGAGTTTATCTGAAAACCTTCTGGTTGCTCAATATATATCTCACAGTCAATGGGAGCATGTAAGTATGCCGTTTTAACATCCATTTGATGTAGCTCCAAGTCATATTGTGCCACCATCTGCATTAAGCTGCAAACCAACGTGATGTTTGCTGTTGGAGAAAAGGTCTCTTTGTAATCTATCCCTTCAACCTGGCTGTAGCCTTTTGCCACATATCTGGCTTTATGTATCTCTGATCCAGCTGTGTTTTCTTTTAATGTATATACCCACCTACCCCCCACTGTATGTTTATTTTCTGGAAGTGGGCATAAGGTGAAGGTGTCATTTTCCTTGAGAGAGTTAAACTCCTCTTTCATAGCCTCCATCCATTTTTCTGAGTCTTTTGATCGCACAGCTTCTCTAAAAGTTTGTGGGATGCCACAAGTTGCCTTGTAACAGTAGTCAGTGTCAAATGATGAGTCGTCTTCACATTCAGCTTTGCATCTGTCAGGTATTGCAGGGTTTTTCTCTCCCTATTTGATGTCCAAATAGCCTGACTGTCCTCTTTTTACATCACTTGAGCTCCCTCATAGTGTTCTTGGGTGTCTGACCCATGCGTTTGCTGTAACACTTAGATTTAGATTTAGATTTAGTATACTTTATTGATCCCCAGAGGGGAAATTGAGGGTCATCCACCACCTGGATGGATGAAGCAGCCACGATACGGCGCTATCCCTTAACCATTCACACACACATTCACATCTAGGGCCACTTTAGAGTCTCCAATTAACCCAACCTGCATGTTTATTATGGATCTTATTGGATGATCTTATTGTGGATCACCGCAGCAGTCATTATAGCATAGGCCCATAACTCCTTTGGTAGTGCATGCTTTCAAAGAGCATGCACCTAGCCATCACAAACAATGTCCTCCATCTCCATCTAATGCATTTGATCTTCCCATAGGTGGTGGTATCTGCAATGAATTTTTCTGTAGCTTTTGTAGTACCACTCTTTGTTTTTAGGAAATGCACAAACATAGCATAGTAGTCATCCGTGAATGCCAGGGCATCTTTATATCCCTTTTTTGTTCCAGGCTTTATTGGGCCAGCTAGATCAGCGTGTATTAACTCCAGTGAGGCTTTTGCCCTTACATCTGGGTTTCGATTTCTGCTCTGGGTTAAGCTTTCCTTGTATGCAAACCTCACAGCTGGGGGTATGTTTACTGTTTTTATCTTTTATCTTCATCCCTTCAACAACTTCCTCTAACTTCAGTATGTCATTGTGATTACAGTGTCCTAATATCTCATGCCAAATTTGTATATCATTACATCCATTACACATATCATCAGGTTTTCCATCAACAGTGTCTAGATAATACAATCTGTCACACACTTTTATTTTCAACCTGGTACCGTTTTTGTGGATGAGTTGGTCTTGTCCCTGTTGAAAATTCACTCTTACTCCATTGGCCATGGCAGACTTGACTGAGAATATGTCTTGTGGGAAAGATGGGATGTATAGCGCCCCCTTCAGTGTTGCCTTTACTTTGCGTCCTTCACTGGCGTGCAGGTAGATCTCAGCATCTCCCCTCTTTAAAGCTGCACTGCTGGTCCGTGTGCTGTCAGCCAACTCCATGATGTGTTTATTTGGCTGGAATGACTCATCAAATTTTTTGAACTTGTCAAGAGCTCTGATTATGTGGGACGTAGCTCCCGTGTCCACCATCAAACCACTTTCTTTCAATCTGCTGGCATTGCTTTCGCTTAGTTTAAATGCGAATGTTTCAGTCTCGTTGTCCGTTGCATGCTTCACTCCGTCCTTCATCTTTCCGCCAGAGCTGAATTACGGACAGAGGCAAACCCTTAGAAAATACTGTTCTAAATTCAACATTCATGGTCAGTATTTAACATTCAGAATGAATTACTATGATGTTGACAATGCTGTCTGTATATTAATATTTTGATGATCACACTAACACTAAGATGGCGAACTATTCTTCAAGGGCCAACAAAGAGTAATAAAGTCAAAGGAGGAGGCCCTGAATCTTTTTAACCCTCAAGGAATTTCATGCCTCACCAATTGGAGGACACACTGGTGTCCTGAAAACAAGAACTGCCATGTCTTTAAGGTTTTCCTGGTATGGCCTGACAGCAGATATAGAAAAATGGGTATATGCAGTTGTTTGTATATCATTAAGCATAAATGTACATACAGTATCTCTGTATGAAACTAAACACTGTTATTTTCAAGGTGTCTGAATGTGACCAGTGTCAAAGGATGGGACCACCGTTGAGTGCAATCAAAAAGCTGGAATGCATCAAGGTGACCAACTATAGCAATGGACTATATTAATTCACTGTAGTGTTAGCTCAGGATAATTAAATATTGCTGTATATCACTGGCAGGTATCTGCTGTTTGGGAGCTGTTTGGAATTGACCTCACAGGTCCATTTCCAAAGACATCCTCTGGGTTCCAGTACATTTTAACAGTCACAGATTTGTCATGACCCGAGCGCCGATCTCGTCCGCACTTGGGCTATGCATCATCTCTGCTGGCCTTGACAGCTGTGGATTACATTCTGGCTCCACCGGGCTCTTATTGTGACAGCGCTCGGTGGGGTTTCCGGCTGTCAAGGTCGATCAGCTGTTCAGCATCACAGCTCGTTAGCTGCTGGCTTTATTAGCGGGCGCTGACAGCTGATTGATGCTGGAGTATCGTCAAACATTCCTCGTCCGTGTCAGGTTTGTGTTCTTGTTCATGCCATAGTTAAGGTCGTAGTGGCTGGGGTTGGCCCTACGATCCCTTGTATCCTGTGTAGTGTATTTTTGCCCACAGTGGCTCATAGCTTTGTGAGCCAAAGCTCACCGGTCTTGTCTTCCGGTCTTGTCTTATTAATAAAACATCTAATGCAAAGCTCACTGGCAACTTTTGGTGTCTTATGGTGGCCCGCGAGGGACACCACTTGACAGTATACTCCAGCCAAGGTCATCTAAATGGAGACGCCACACCGAGACGCCTTTTCACCGTGAGTGTTTGCGCAAGTTGGACTATTGTTCTTCCCTGTCTGGGTATCATTTGCTGGGATAATGCTGTCATCCAGGGGCCGCGGTCGGCACCTGGGCAAGGAGCTAGCAGTGGTTCTGGAGTATGTGGATGGGACTCTATTCACCGCTACGCTGTACGACACTCCCAGCGACATACGCTGGCACCTGGACTATGCTGAGGTTCTTCTCAACAGCCTTCCTCTCCATTATGACGATCACCCGGAGGTGATAACGAGGAGGGCTGAACTCGCCGCACAGCGTGAGATACTCCGTGGGCTGGAGGAGGAAGAAAGCAGGAAGCAGAGGAGGAGGCATCCTCGCTCCCCGCGTTGGAACCCCGTTCCTGTCCCAGATCTGGTCCAGGAGTTTGCGCCATCTGGGGGCCGTCGAAGACGTCGGCGCCACGGCCAAGGTGAACCTCAGCAGAATCCCCGGCTGGACCCACCGCCAGCGAAGCCCGTCAGCAGATCTCCGAGAGTGGCTCCTCCTTGTCCTTCCAGGGGGCCCTCTGTCGCCATCCAGCGGAGAGAGGGAGGAACTACGTCCCCTACAGCAGGCACCATCCTCCCTCTGGGAGAAAGGCAAGTGCAAGTTCATTCTTTACATGGTAATTGTGATCTGCCTTGTCTGACTCCTGGGGGCGGTGTTTGGGGTTCGCAGTCCCCCGAGCTCCTACCACCTGCTGTAAGTTACGATAACCAAACCTGCTGCCTCTGTGTCTCCCTCTGCTGAGTTGTCCGCGATGCCAGGTCTACGTCACGGGGTGAGGAGGGGGCCTGCGGTGCTGGAAAGCCTGGATCCGGCCCTACAGCCACGTCATGGACGGAGGAGAAGAGCGGACTGTGGCCCGGAACCTGTGCCGACGAAGAAGCGTCCCCAGGTCTCCTCGCCGGAGTGGTCTGAACCAGTGGGTCGAGGGTCCCCTGCCTCCACGCCATACGGGTCATCGGCGTGGGCATCAGTGCGAGAGGAACCTCAGACTGCGGAATTCATCGTGCCAGCTGTGGAGCCTGACGCAGCTGAGTTGGAGCCTATGCACGAGTTTCTTCGCCCTGAGCCTGGATCGACGGAGTCCTGGACGGCAACAGAACCCGAGTGCAGGCAAGTGCTCCCTCTTGTGTCTCTGTCCTCTGTTTTAGAGCATTTTTGCCTGCCTCTCGGGGAGGCGAGTGAGGGGCAGCCGCCTGCTTTGCCTGAACTCGTCTCGCTGGGTTCTGTTGCTGCCGGTGATACTGATCCCGGTTTTTCTGTGTGTTCTGAGCCTCCTTGCAGTGTCACCAGCGCGGAGCTAGTCGGGGCCGCCGAGTTGGAGGTTCCAGGTTCGGGGGTGGAGGTCGTCAGGGGAATTGCACCAACCCAGTCGGGGTCCATTGTGGAGGCTGCTGTGGCCCAATCGGGGTCCGACGTGGGTGCGCCCGAGACCCAATCGGGGTCCATCGCGGGAGCTGCTTTGGCCCAATCGGGGTCCGACGTGGGTGCAGCCGGGACCCAATCGGGGTCCAGTGGAGGTGCAGTGCCGGTGTGGACCACGGATGGTGGAGGAGCTGCAGTCCCTTCGCCGCCTGACCCAGTTCGGGCTCATCCTTACCTTCTGTCCCCTCTTCAGAGTCATCGCCCCTGTGCATCATCGCGGGGGGCCATGGGGGTCCCTTTTCGCTCGCCCCGGCTCTCCCGTGTTTTGTCCTCGCCAGGGAGGCCGCCGCGGGCTGTTTTCCCCCGGTACTGGTGGCTGAGGGATGCGGGTCAGCTGCCTGAGGAACTGTTTCGCCGGTTTGGCGCCACGGGTCGAACACCCGACATATTGTGTGTTTCACTGGGCGATCTGGTTTGGCCGCCGGAGGAGTGGGCTTTCTGGGCCTGGGACTGTGGTAAGCCGCCCGGTCATGTTCCACCCCCTATGACCACCCGTCGGCCGCTGGACGCGGGGAGACCGCCTGAACTGTTCCTGTGGCGCTTGGTCTCCGCCGCTCGGCATGAACTGTCGGGGGGGGGGGGGGGTAGAGGTCATTCCTTTGTGGTAGTCTAGCCCTGAAATTGTTCTGTTTTTTTTTTTTTCTCTGTCCTGTGTTGTACCTGCTTTTTGACTTGACAGCATGGTATTTTTGTTTTCGTGCCTGGGCAATTGTGTTCATGTATTTTGGAGGGTAGTCTAGCCCTGAAATTGTTCTTTGTTTTTTTTTCCTGACCTGTGTTGTATTTGCTTCCTGACCTGAGATTTTGGTATTTTTGTTTTTGTGCCTGGGTAATTGGGTTTCACATATTTTGGAATATAGTCTGGCCCTGTAATTGTTCTGGTTTTTTTTTCCTGTCCTGTGTTGTATTTACCTTTTGACTTGAAAGTGTGGTGTTTTTTTTTTGTTGTTGTTGTTGTTTTCGTGCCTGGGTAATGGCATTTCATGTATTTTGGAGTATAGTCTGGTCCTATAACTGTTTCATGTATTTTGATTTTTTTTTTTTCCTGTCTGTGCTCCGGTTCTCTCTGTGGTTTGATCCTCTTCTGCCCCATTCGCCCACCCTGGAGGGGGTGAGGGGGGTAGGATTGGATGTCTATGGGCGGTCAGGAGCCCGCCCTCAGAGGGAGGGTACTGTCATGACCCGAGCGTCGATCTCATCCGCGCTCGGGCTATGCATCATCTCTGCCGGCCTTGACAGCTGTGGATTACATTCTTGCTCCACCGGCTCTTATTGTGACAGCGCTCGGTGGGGTTTCCGAATGTCAAGGTCGATCAGCTGTTCGGCATCACAGCTCGTTAGCTGCTGGCTTTATTAGCGGGCGCTGACAGCTGACTGATGCTGGAGTATCGTCAAACATTCCTCGTCCGTGTCAGGTTCGTGTTCTTGTTCATGCCATAGTTAAGGTTGTAGTGGCTGGGGTTAGCTCTACGATCCCTCATATTCTGTAGCATGTGCTCATGTCATAGTTTAGGTCGTAGTGGCTGGGGTTGGCCCTACGATCCCTTGTACCCTGTGTAGTGTATTTTTGCCCACAGTGGCTCATAGCTTTGTGTCTCGTCTTGTCTTGTTAATAAAACATCTAATGCAAAGCTCACTGGTGACTTTTGACATCTTATGGTAGCCCGCGAGGGTCACCGCTTGACAAGATTCCTTTTC